>CM036772.1:31894865-32367365 GCA_020796225.1 Arion vulgaris
CAGAGAGCCACACAGAAAAAAGTATAACGAGTACAGAACAAGAGGAAGACCACGCAAAAGATGGAGTGACAGAATCAAGTACAGCTTTAAGAAAATGAATAACAGCTTACAAAGTGCATTATAACAAGCACACACAAGCACACACAAGCACACCCAAGCACACCCAAGATCACAACGTCCCTACATTCCTCCTTCCCCACTCCCCTCCCCAAACACTTCTATAAAGAAGTAAATGGTGGAAGAGAAGAAGAGAAAGAAACACAATCAATTGGAGACGAGCATTATGGGAAGAAAGCATCTCGGCAAAGAGGAGAAAAGGAAGACAACGGAGAAGATGGATTCATGATATAACTGATGAGTTTGGTATCTCTCTCTTTAGCCTGTTACGCCCTCGGCGTTTAGGGCAGCAACAAACGTACACCATTCTTCCCTGTTCATGGCCTTCCTCTGTATTGTGTTCCAGCTATGATTCATTTCCTTCAGCTCTTGCTCTATCGTTCTCCTCCAGGTCGTCTTGGGTCTTCCACTCTTTCGCCTACCCTCTGGAGTCCATCTCAGTGCAGTTTTCGTGTCGGAGCCAGTCTCCATGCGCATCACATGTCCAATCCATCTCCAGCGTCGTCTTCGGATGATAGTGCCCATATTCTCTTGTTGGCATCGTGCAAGCAATTCTTGATTCGAGATAGTAGTCTCCCAGTACACGCGTAAGATTTTTCGCAGACAAGTTGTATGAAAGGCGGAGAGTCTGGACATATCCTGCTCTGTCATTCTCCAGCATTCCGATCCGTACAGCAATGTTGAGTTTGGTATGACCGCTGCAGAAACCTTCGTTCGCCTATAGGCTCGGACACAAAAGGGTTGTAGGTTCAACCCCCACCCGACGTTCCAAGTGTGAGGAAAGGAATTGGTCCTCCTACCTCCTGTAAATTAGGACCTATAAATGTGAAGTGAAGTCACGTCATACCCTAAGGTATGAAAATGTTATGGGAAACTTCACTATTGTCTATTGTCTCTCCCCAGAGATGGATGATGGAATTGGTTGTCCACTCTTGCCGTTAAGCGGCATAGGAGTGGGAGCTTTAATCTGCGTTCTAGGTCCAGATGAGTCGCCCATGTTGTGTTATATACGTATTTATTTAGTGTGGTCTTCATATTGTCTATCCATCATTTTCTTTATCTTCCGATCTAGTACCTGATTTCTTTTTACTGCATGCTGTTATTGTTGGTTGGTTGTATTCCATTCTCATTAAATGTCCAATGTTATTATTTACTTATAACGCCACATGTAGTTACTACCACTCTGGCTTTTTACCAACAACAGAGAGTGCATGTATATTGTCAAACAGAACACATATTTGTTAAGAAGGATTACGAGATGGTAAGTTTCATTATCATTATCAAATAGCTTGTCCTGAGCAGAACTTTGTCACCCCAACATTCCTTTAGAATTTCCCTCTCTCATAGGCCAGAAGTTCCCGCCTCTTCAGCCGTCATGCTCAAATCATCAGTTAAACCTGAATCCATCTTCTCCGTGGTCTTCCTGTTCTCCTTCTTGCCGGGATGCATCCTTCTATAATAGTTTCCTCCATCTCTTCTTGTCTCTTTATATTGTCCAAAATACATCAATTTTCTCATTCTTATTTATAGCATTCGCCAGTTCCATCTGAAGCTAGCGAAGGAACGTCTGTACGGCGGGGGACATTGATAATAATGAAAGAAAACCTTCATGCAAAATTCAGTCAGAAGTTCACAAGGCCCCCTGACCACATCTGAATTCATAGAAGGTGAATGCAAAGAAGAAGAAGAAGAAGAAGCATCAGCCAGTTGTCTTTGATTTGCAGTTCCTTCTAGATAGATATATTTGTTATCTTCTCTGTTTGTGATAATGAGTTTTACAGAAATTTACAAAAACTGTCGTTACTGTCTGTAATATCACTTTTAATGGGGGCGGTGTCGGAGAAAGAGGGGACATGTGACTGTGGAATTTAATGGTCACATTGCTAGTGCAGTCGTCGAAAAATATTCAGGTTATGATTTTCTTTATGCCACATACAGACAAAACTCCTTGTCCTTACCGTGCATCGAACCTGGGTTTCCCGCGATCTAATCCATTCAGTCATACCCTTCACTGATGGTAGGTTTAAACGTGATCCCTGCCAACATAAGGCCTAATAGCTCAGACAGGAAATTTAAAATTCCTGTTTAATAGGGGCTGGTGTTTGTATATGTTTGATAGAACATTAAACTTTTTTGCAATTTTACTCAATTCTATGAGTCCGTGGTTATTTATTGATGAAAAATATTCATAATACTGATATTCCTTATGTTAAACTTAGCTTGTTACATAATATAACCTTGATTTAACATTTTGTGTTGATTTTAAAAACGAATGTGTCTGTATACAACAATACCGGAATACGAGGATCGCGCGAGATTGTAGTCTTATTTCCTCGAATTTTTACCTGAACCGGCCGGCCGTATGTTATCGGAGACCACGGTTTAACCACAGACAACTTTAGATAATTAGGCCAGACAAATGACCGGGGATTCCTTGACCTAAATCAGAAAAGGGGGCTGGAAATTACAGAAGTCTGATAGAACGCTGTAGGTTTTTTTTTTTCAATTTTACTCAATTCTGTGAGTCTATGGTTATTTATTGGTGAAAAATATTCATAACATTGATATTCCTTATTGTTAAACTTAACCTGTTGCATAATATAACTTTGATTTAGCATTTTGTGTTGACTTTAAAACGAATTCGTCTATATACACCAATACCGGAATGTGAGGTCACGTGGTGTAGTTGTGGTCTGATTTTCCATAATTCTTACCGAGTCCGAAGGCCTATGAGTTTATAGTTGGCTGTGGCTTAACACACATAAACCCTCAATTTATAGTTCCACATCTACTTAGTTACACTAGCATAGTGTCAGATCTGATCACATGTGAGGCGAGTAGTGCTCACTCACACCAATACGATGAGATTTTTTTTAAAGTGGCCTGCTATATATAACACGTGCACACTCAACTTCTCCCTCCCCCTTATTTTCAATGAATATGAATACACATGTGCTAACTTTTCATGTCTAGTGTTTTGTTGCGTGTGTGTGTGTTTACAGCGCATGATTTACAACACATGACATCAACAACACACGGTACGAGAATAGATCATGTTCTATAAATAGAAAACTAATGGACGGATATGATTGGTCGGTGAAGCTAGTTGGCAGTGTTCCTATAAAAACTAGCGATATATTCACTCCATTCACAGTGCCTCTGTGCCTCTCCACCCCCAAAAATTGACCGGCTTTCTGGAAGTGTACGAGCACTCGCAGTAGCCATGAGCAGAGGGGTACACCTCCCTCAAGGACAACGGCTTTTAATAGGATCGAGATTGGGTCTTCTATGAACAAAAACGACAGCATCAATGCTCTAACAGAAAACATACGCTCTGAAGAATTCAACCAAGAAGATAAAGGGTATTCTCTATCTCGGTTGCACAAGTTATACATATCGATAGGTACTGCAAGGCGGTCCATGAGATACCCCAATAGATACATAAATCAACACAGAATGTGAGTTCTTAACCTAAACACACTGAAATACATGCTTGGGAGGAGATCGGAGTAATTATGAACATGTGCAATGAAGATGATCCTCAAATGAGCAATGAATAATCATATCCATAGTTCTGGTAGTCTTCTGCTCCAGAGGGTTGCTTGACTTGAGGTGACTGTTGGTTTATCCCCATGGTTCCAAGAAACCAAGGGAAAGTGACTACAATAACTCTAGTAAAAGAGAGTTAACTCTAGGAAATCAGGTATCATTTCTCGCCAGTGCATCCGTTCTGTTATTGCCCTTCACCCCAGAATGACCTGGGACAAAGGTGAAGGTAAGTGTCTGGATTGTCGCATTTTCTATTAACTGCATCCACTGCTTTCGAATATAACCGATCTTAATCTTCTGTATCATGGTCATATAGTCGCTGAGCATGCATACACGAGTGAATGAATGCGTCTTTAGCCACTCCATGGACTTTGTCACTGCCATGACATCCATAGTCATTCTGCTGGTAGTTGTCACATATGCGTCACTTGCCTTTTTGATAAATTTTCGTTAGTTCTAACCGTAAAGACCCATGCACTCCGACTGTGCCGACTATGGGTATGAACCAGCAGTCTCCTTAAGTCAAGCAACTCCCTGGAATATGGAAGAAAGCTATAGATGCTATCCCATCTGAAAGAAATGGATACTTCTGTGACCAACTATGCGTTCCCTAATCCCTTTCTTATACAGGAAGCAACCCTACCTTGGTAGGAGTCTCTGCAGCACTAAGCATAGCACTATACGTCTAGAACTGTTGGAGGTTTGTGCAGCACTAAGCATAGCACTACACGCATGGAACTGTTGGAGATTTCTGGGTTCTAACGAAAACTCGGTGCCCCGGCCCCCGCCCATTGTGCGTGACAGGAAAAACTGAAAATTCAAAATTCCTGGTGTACGAAGAAGAACAAGACCAGAAGAGAGTGTTCCGTTAAAACTTTCATTAAGATGAACATGCACAGTTTAATTAAGATGAACATGCACAGTTTAATTAAGATGAACATGCACAGTTTAATTAAGATGAACATGCACAGTTTAATTAAGATGAACATGCACAGTTTAATTAAGATGAACATGCACAGTTTAATTAAGATGAACATGCACAGTTTAATTAAGATGAACATGCACAGAAATTGATTTTTTTAAAATTTGATACTAATGATTTGTAATCAATGAAAAAGCCGTTAACATGCACACATTGATGAAGTAGTTAAGAGGTTAAGCAACATCTTGTTTGGACGTGTTTCATTGACGAACAAAAATAAACGAACAAAACTAATTTGTTTCAAGAAAAAATATATATATAATTTTTTTAACGAGATTATCGCTCTTGTGGTGCCGGGGCCCGCCAGGGAAGCTAAGAATAGTATCACTGTGACCTACAAGGCATGTCATAAAAGGCGACTGATGTAGGACCTAGGAAAGCTACCTAGTAAATAAAAAGCATCGCAGAAATATGGTGTGCTGACCTACTTGTAGGCACATAACTGGCACAACGTACAATCGCTCTTAGGCTCAGATCACATACAAATCACACAGAGTGGTAAACAAGTGGTCGATATAGAGCAGCGTTTCCCATAGTGGGCGGTAGCCACCCCCCAGTGGGCGCTGAACGTCCTAGGGAGGGAAAGGGGGCGCGATAGTAGGTTCAGAAGAATTTTGGGGGTGTTCAGGCGATTAGTAGTCGGTGGCTCCTTAAAGAAGAAATTAATAATATATAATTAAAAATTTATTATTTTCGTGATTTCCAAACTTTTTCGGCCCACCGCCCACTTTGCACAACATAAACTTTGTAACGCCCCTCCACATTATAATAGTTTGCCAACGCCCCTCCCACATATATACATGCTCTATTTTCTCTTTAACATAGAAAATTGATATATATTTCTGTCATACATGGTCAATTGCAAATGATTATATGCATGAAATAGAAAATTTAGGAAAATATGGATCGTGTAAGACGGGCATAAGATGAATTAAAATGCGCCCGAGTGGTTACCGGGCCCAAATTTGGGGTGTAAAGAATAGAACCACTGTTACCTGCCACGCATGTCGTAAGAGGCGACTAAGGAGGTTTGGATGAAATCGGATGCACATGTCCTAAACGTGTAGAAGTATGCGTTTAGGGACCTACCAAACCAATATGCAACGTATACACGTTCTTGGCAAAGATCAAACATATCACAAAGAGTGATTAAAATTGGTCGTAAAGAACGATCGCAAAGAAGAATTAAAATGCAGAATTCAAATTTTAAATGATTATGCATTCGCAAAATCAAGAAAATCATTTATTTTAAAATATTTATTATTAATTTCTTCTTTAAGGAGCCACCGACCCTAATCGCCTGAACATACCCCAAATTTTTCAAGGAGCCACCGACCCCTAATCGCCTGAACATACCCCAAATTTGTCGGAACCCACTATCGTCCCCCTAGACAAAATAGCAATCTAAGTGGTAAAACTTTGAGAGGTGGACAATGGACAGTTTGGTTTAATATGTCGCACTGGCAACGGACAAAAACATGCTGGAGAGCTATTTTATAGCAGACATTACACGTGGATGTCGTACGTGATCTGATCTAGACAATAGACAGACAAATGTTGCATATTCGTTATAATGCAGACATTCGATGTGGAGATGACACTTGGTCTGATCTAGACCCTAGACAGAAAATGTTGATCTATTATATATGTAGATTTTACTTGATCTAATCTAGACCCTAGACAGAAAATGTTGATCTATTATATACAAAACATTTGATGAGATGTTACTTAATCTGATCATTAAGACAGTAAACAGAAAATTTCGGAAATCCCATTACAACCGACTATTGTTGTATGGATCGCGTTAGATCTGATCTGTCCCTGAGCTCGTATCTACTTATCCACTACAAAGTAGGACAAGGACACGCGTCAATCCACACACATTCTGAATAATAACTTATTTACAAGTTGTACAATCTTCTCTCTCCATTTTCCATCATCACACCATGACTAACAAAACGTTACACAAAATGAAAGTAACTTTCCAACTAGTTTTTGTAACAAATATTTCTTCAACAAACATTCCCCTTACGAAATCTATTTCAAAAAATACAATTTATTATAAGACTGTTACAACATTCATTCAAGAGACGATACTGACAATTTTTTGACTCAAATAAGAAGCACGTTTAATCATTTCATCATTCTTACCTCAGAGTGATATCCCGCCAAATATGTATCCGTTCAAAGAACACACGTTCCACACAATAACACGCTTTTGCTTGTGACCTCAATAATACCACAGCATTTAACCGTTGGGAAAAAACACATGTGGGGAACGGAGGGGAGAGGAGGGTGGGAGTAGTAGCAAAAGAAGACAAATCTGGTTGGGCGGTGCGGATTGAATAATTTTGTACAGAGGTTTTCAAATTAATTAAGAAGTGACACATACATTCTATTCTTCTGTCGTTATCTTAAAGGGATGCGTAAACCACAAATGAACACTTAAAGAAATCAGATCTTATATTATATCTGGTTGTTGCCAGGGGCGTGTATTCGATATGTGTAAGGTGTGAGTCGCTAGCCTAAGTGGGACTTCCCGAATACATTTATGTTAAGAGAGGAGTAAATTTATGAATTAAAGCAACAATTATTTCACAATTTTTCGTAAAATTTCGATGACAGTGTTGATAAATGAACTGTGAGATAGAACGGGACAACGACAAGTTAACAAAAGATAAGAGGCAGAAGGTTGCGATGGATAGGACACACACTGAAGAGACCCCCTGACAGCGTCATGAGACAGGCCACAGCCAACTCTAGATAACTAGGCCAGACACCTGACCAGGAATCCTGACCTAGTTCAGAGTAGGGGTTGGAAAATATATGTTTGTTGATAGAACACTGCACGCTTTTTGCAATTTTACTCAATTCTGTGAGTCTATGGTTATTTTTGTTTTGAAAAACATTCATAATATTGATATTCCTTATTGTTAAACTTAACTTGTTGGATAATATAACTTTGATTTAGTATTTTGTGTTCATTACAAAATGCACACGTCTATTTACATCAATACTGGAATGCGAGGTCACGTGGTGTAGTTGTGGTCTGATTTCCCATAATCCTTACCAGAGTCCGAATGTCCATAAGGTTATAGTTGGCTCTGAATAGGTCCTCCGATGAAACCCCCAAGGTAATAGAGGTAGGGAAGACCCAGGAACACTTGGTTGGAGACGAAATTCAAGAAAATAGGGCGAGTGAAAAGATATGGAAAATATGGCTTCAGATAGGAGGGCTTGACGAGTGTCACAGATTGTCACCTGGAGTGGCATAGCCAGTTTCGAATTATCTATACATTTGGATTGTCTTGGCGAGTTCCGAATTATCTATACATTTGGATTGTCTTGGCGAGTTCCGAATTATCTATACATTTCGATTGTCTTGGCGAGTTCCGAATTATCTATACATTTGGATTGTCGTGGCGAGTTCCGAATTATCTATACATTTGGATTGTCTTGGCGAGTTCCGAATTATCTATACATTTGGATTGTCTTGGCGAGTTCCGAATTATCTATACATTTGGATTGTCTTGGCGAGTTCCGAATTATCTATACATTTGGATTGTCTTGGCGAGTTCCGAATTATCTATACATTGGATTGTCTTGGCGAGTTCCGAATTATCTATACATTTGGATTGTCTTGGCGAGTTCCGAATTATCTATACATTTGGATTGTCTTGGCGAGTTCCGAATTATCTATACATTTGGATTGTCTTGGCGAGTTCCGAATTATCTATACATTTGGATTGTCTTGGCGAGTTCCGAATTATCTATCCTATACTACGTATTCAACGATCAAGATGTAAATAAAGTGGTCATCCCAAAGTGACGTAATCAAATGAAATGTAAATCCTGGCATATCCTTTACGTGACGTCACCAACAACCGCAGTAAACGAATTGTTGATTTTCTAGGCAAAGCTTATATATCCAGTAGTTTGTCATTGCTTTCTGAACGGTGAGATTATTTTACCGTAAAAATTCACGAAAACAAATTTGCTTTCAAACTACCCGCTGCGAGGTTTGAACCATGTACTCTTGGGTTGTCATCGAATTCACTGCCTCTAAGCCACAGACGCCCATAATCAACTTACGATGCCCAAATTTTACAATTGCTCATGTCCACACCATACGGTTCTCAGTTTCACTTATTTCCGGTAGAGGTGCTGTCTTTTTCAAACATGTCTAATAATAATACAAACTCAACTATGATCTACTGGTCTAACAAGTGTGCCATTTGGTCACATTCTTCTTCTTTGAACGCTCCATATCGACCACTTGTCAACCACTCTGTGTGATTTGTATGTGATCTCAGCCTAAGAGCGATTGTACGCTGTGCCAGTTATGCGCCTATAAGTAGGCCAGCACATCCGATTTCTGCGCTACTTTTTATTTACTAGGGTAGCATCTATAGGGCCTGCAACAGTAACCTCTTACGACATGCATTGCAGGTCGCAGTGTTACTACTCTTTGCTCCCCTTGTGAGCCTAGGTAACACGCGGGCGGATTACGTCATATGATTTGTTCCCTGCAAACAAAGATACACTATCAAACTACACCTTGAAGAGTTTCGAATTCGATATTTACCATCAACAGAAACATGCACGTCGGTATCTGTGAACGTGGGATTCTGAAGCCACACCATGTTTTTTTCTGCAGTCAATGACTATCTGTGATGAAAACGGTGCTGTGCGCATCATATTTTTCTGCAGTCAAAGACTATCTGTGATGAAAACGGTGCTGTGCGCATTATATTTTTCTGTAGTCAACGACAATCTGTGATGAAAACGATGCTGCGCATCATATTTTTCTGCAGTCAAAGACTATCTGTGATGAAAACGGTGCTGTGCGCATTATATTTTTCTGTAGTCAACGACAATCTGTGATGAAAACGATGCTGTGCATAACATATTTTTCTGCAGTCAACGACTATCTGTGAGAAAACGATGCTGTGCATATCATATTTGTCAATTATAACATAGATGTAACTCACAAGGCCGTAATTCCGAATCAGTTCAACAATGATGTATGGCGTAGCTTTGTTTTCAATATATTCATCTTCTTCTTTGAGCGCTCTATATCGACCACTATTTGTGATCTGTATGTGATCTGAGCCTATGAGCGATTTTACTTTGTGCCAGTTATGAGCCTAAAGTAAGCCAGCACATCCGGTTCCTGTGATGCTTTTTATTTACTAGGGTAGCTTCACTATGCCACTACGTTAGTCGACTCCTAGACATGCCATATTGGTCGCAGGGTTACTATTCTTTGCTCCCCTCGTATGCCGCAGCAACACACGTGTGGTTTTACTCACTCCAATATCCAAAGAGTAATATAAACAGTTTACATATTAAAGTTTGGAATCAGTGAATAGAGAAGTATTGGCTGTGTTTGGAATGAGGCTGAAAAAAACTATTCCTCTCGCTATGTAAATTGGACAAGTTCCTTCTCTATGCATATCCTATACAGCTGACAGCCCGTGTACATGTTCTTGTTACATCTATTCCTCTATGTCTGTGTCTCCAGTGTGTAGTCTATGTCTGTGTCTCCAGTGTGTAGTCTATGTCTGTGTCTCCAGTGTGTGGTCTATGTCTGTGTCTCCAGTGTGTGGTCTATGTCTGTGTCTCCAGTGTGTGGTCTATGTCTGTGTCTCCAGTGTGTGGAAGATAGTTCTAGAAACAGCTCTACATACTAACTTAACCCTTTCACGCTGTATTTTCTTTTACTTTTAGAATCATTGATATTTACATTTTTTTTAAAGAGTTTTTATTGTTTTGTTCATTTGAGGATCATCTTCATCGCACATCGGACATGTCCATAATTGCTCGGATGGAACAAAAACGTCACAGTAGAAAGGCAGTAAAACTTCCCACGTGCAAGTCAGGGCGTCACATTTACATTGAGATAGCGCTCTTTTAGTAAGATACAAGATATTCTTCGCGCATTGAATGCTGGGTATTAAAAAAAAGTTCATAATAGCATCCATTTTGAATTTATTGTGAATCGGTGAAACTGTGTACAATAAATCAGGTTAGATACTTGTATTCCGTTTTTCAGAAAATCTGAAATTTTTATAAATTTTAAAGTATTTCACATTGCCTGAATATTTTATAAACATTTCATAACGGAAAGCTACATATAACGAGACATTCCCACGTGCAAGTCAGGGCGTCACATTTACATTGAGATAGCGCTCTTTTAATAAGATACAAGATATTCTTCGCGCATTGAATGCTGGGTAATAAAAAGTTCATAATAGCATCCATTTTGAATTTATAGTGAATCGGTGAAACTGTTACAATAAATCAGGTTATTACTTGTATCTCAGTTTTTCAGAAAATCTGAAATTTTTATAAATTTTAAAGTATTTCACATTGCCTGAATATTTTATAAACATTTCATAACGGAAAGCTACATATAACGAGACATTTTCGAAGGACCCTCAATTATTTTGTACACCACTACTTTTGTGCAGGTACATCTACTAAACAGCAAATTTTCATACGATCAATACGAATAATGTCACTGAGCTCTCTCTTGTGTGCAAGTTTTATTGTCAGGGGTTATCTTGAAGCTCCAAACTTTTGATCGCTAGAGCGACGACCCTGTTTAGTTTCCATGTTACTTTCACCAACTACTATGTCATGTTCTCTCTGGCACTTTTAAAAATAGCTTTGTTATTTACAGAGCGATAAACGGTAATTCTAAGCATAATTTCCAAACTCTGTTATGTTGTATTTCTGTTGGGTGGTTGATATTTGTATCGAATATCAAGTTTAGTATTATAAATTCCTAGCTGAATGAGACTATATAGAATCATCTCATTAACGACAGAAGACATTATCTGAATATTATCAACGATTGACTACATTCAGTTTTGGAGATCTAATTAGGAACTGTAACATTATGCTATTGTAAGTTATGAGTCAAAAAGTAAATAATAGAACATATTATTAGGATTTAAATAAATTGCTCTTAACTAAATGCTGTTTATGCAGTCAAGTTATGTGACTTCAATTACATCCCATATCAACAGAAAAATTATATATAATATATAGTAACAGCAAACAATTTTATTACTGCTTGCATGCTCCAATTTTAAATATTGATATTGACAAAGTTGCTTCTCCACTACTTTCACATTTTGTTAGGTATTGTTCATTAACATCAGACATTACTAGAAAAAGCAGCTGACAGTAATAGACAGAGATATCATGGAAAACATAGAAAAGGAACACACTAGTTCAAACACCATACAATATTTAAAACAATATGGTAATAATTAGCATCAGGCAGATATGTTCAAATTAGAAATAAACAAGTTACATGCAGATTTATTAGTTTGTGAAAGTGGGGAGGAGAAAATAAAATGCAATACTAAGATTAAAAAAGCACAAGCAAACCTATTAGAACTTGAGTTTGTAGCACTGTGTGATAGATCTGGTCCAGTATGTTCACATTTAGATAAAGTATTAGACAAACACAAAATCACACCACAGGCATATCATAGTAGAGCTTTTGTTGGTAACCACTGTCATAAATACTTAACATGTAAAGTATATAAAGATCTCACAGAAGATGTCATAACACACACACAATTGTACACACAGAATGAGGATATAATAAATATTGCATTGATCACAAGAGACATTTTTAATTCATTAAACACAGCATTTGAAAAAGTACACAATTACATCTCACACAGTAGACCAATCCATGCTGACACAGTTCCAGAAATACAATTAGCAATACAAGATTACATGACAATATACAGATAAAATAATTCCAAAACAACACATACTAGAACATCACTGTTCAAACTGGATCAGAATTAATGGTTTTGGATTGGGCTTTATCTGAGAACAAGGCCCGTCTGCCCAGCGTGTTCGTAGCACGCTGGACTACGGGTGACTATCCCTCTGTGTGTGCGGGTTCAATTCCGCGGGATGGCAGAAAAAGCCACAGATTCCCAGATTTACGGTGTTCGTGGCACCGAACCGAAGGGTTACGGTGTCCATGGCACCGAGTCGAAGAGCTGAAAAGCTCAAGTGCTTCTGGATCGGAAAAAACAAAATCTAAAAACAAGGAGAAGTTGTACATTCAATGGTAGCTGGTATAGAGAAAAGAGCTTGGGGTATCAGAAATAAAACTAAGGAATTAAAATTTATCATAAATACACAGCTGCTACAAACTTATCCAACTGTTAATACACAAGTTCACTGTGAAAAACATAAAGTTTAAATAACAGCAGACCTGTGGCTGTGCAATTTTATTTTTCCCTGCTGTATTGTGTGTTGTCTAGCTGTCTTTATAACAATTTAGAACAGTTATATATACATATGTGTAATGTATGTTTGTGAGATGTCTTAGGTAAGCATTCGAAATGTCAGTAAATATTAGTATGTATGAGCAAGTGTGTATGAGCAAATGTGTATGAGTAAGCTATGAATTAAAATTGTAGGCTACTTAATCATGACTAATATGGGCTAGTAAAATTGTATAATTATATTATAAATGTGTATTGTCAATGTTTGGAGATATGTATTTTTGTTTGAACTACCATTAGCAGTATATTTAGAAATGAAAGTAGTATTGTGAAAGTATAAATTAATTATGTTAAACATTACATATTTCATGAAGAAGTAAACTATATCTTTATGCATTTATGGAAATAGATGTGTAAATTTATGTTATTGTGATTTATATATATATAACTTTTTGGTATGTTGAGATATGTTAAATATATATGCAATTTAATAGTAATTTTATAAATATCTCTTTGTCTTTGACAGTTTTAAGTTATTATAAATGACCAGACATAGTGAACTACACCATGAACTACAATTATTTTCAACAATCAGATTTTAAAAAATATATGTTAGTATAGTTAATGTGTTACCTTGTCAAAAAACTAAACTTTGTATATTTTTGTAGCGTGATATTTCTACTAAGATTAACTAACAACATACCCCATCAGTGTAATTTGTACATTGTCAGCTAGTTAGAATGTGACTAGTTCATTGAGATATAACTTCATAATTATATTATATAACACAGTGATACTGACAAATTCGAGAGCTACATATGAAAATTGATTATATTTTAACGTAATAGTATACAGTGTGTTTTTACATTAACAATAGTCGGAATTTAAAGCGATATATAAACCGACCAAAAGTCGCCATTTCGTAACCTTGCCCAGGAATGTAAACAAAGCGTATCTAAGCGCAACAAAGGGACATTACTGAGTGAGCGCTACTGATACGTTGTGAAGTATACCTTGCCCACACTGTACAAGAATATTTCAAGCCCGTATCGGGCTCATTAGTCATCTACGCACACACAGACAAACATAACGCAACTACATTCCCTTGGATGAAAATGTGTGTGGTCATCATCATCCGTGATGGACGAGCATCATCAATTGCTCCGATCTCCTCTCAAGCATGTATTTCAGTGTTTTTGGACTAACAACTTCCGTTCTGTGTTGACTGATGTATCTACTGGGTTTTTTCTCATGGTTTTCCCGTCTTGCCGCACCTATCGGTATGCATAACTAGCGCCACTGAGATAGAGAATACACTTTATCTTCTTCGTTGAAATCATCAGAGCGTATTTTTTTCTTTTAGAACGTTGATGATGTCGCTTTTGTCCATAGAAGACCCAATCTCAATCGTAGCATTGTCCGCCAGTACATTCGCTCTCTCATTGCCCTTCACCCCAGCGTGACCCAGGACAAAGGTGAAGGTCATTGTGTGGATTATCGAGTTTTGTATTAATTACATCCACTGCCTTCGTACATAACATGCCTTGATCTTCTGTGTCTTGCTCATAGAGTCATTGAGCGTGCATGCGTGAGTGAATGTATGCGTCTGTAGCCACTCCATGGATGGATTTTGTCACCCCTCGACCTCCATAGTCATGCTGTTGGTAGTTGTCACATATGCGCTACTTGCCTCTTTGATGACTAAAGGGCACATATGCGCTACTTGCCTCTTTGATGACTAAAGGGCACATATGTGCTACTTGCCACTTTGATGACTAAAGGGCACATATGCGCTACTTGCCTCTTTGATGACTAAATGGTTTTTTAAGCTGAAGAATTAACTTCATTGAAAAGAGTTTTACCAATTTTGTCTCGTTCCCTTTCCGCAGAAATGACACGCCACCTGCCGATAGTATTGCACAAAGCACAACTTCCGTAGCTCCGACAACAATCCTAGGGATCTCTAGAAAAAAATTCAATCTTGAACAGAAAAGCGCGATCCGGATTCAAACCCACGACCTTCGATTCGCAAGGTAAGGGCTTAACCACTTAGCCACAGAAACTGCATCTGTCTTACACGTAGCCCAGGTCAACGTAAGACCTACTAGCTCAGACGGGGAAAACAAAATTCCTACTTAATGGGAACTGGTTTTTGTATATGTTTGATAGAACACTAAGCTTTTTTGCAATTTTACTCAATTGTGAAGAGTCCATGGTTATTTATTGTTAAAAAATATTAATAATATTGATATTCCTTATTGTTAAACTTAACTTGTTACATAATATAACCTTGATTTAGCATGTTGTATTGTTTTTAAATGAATTTCGTCTATATACAACAATACTGGAATGCGAGGTCACGTGACGGTTGTGGTCTTATTTTCGCGAATTTTACCTGAGCCCGGAAGCCGTATGTTATCAGATGCCACGGTCTTACATATTCTTGTAAACGGCGAGGATTATGTCCATCCTTATTTCCTTAGCTGCCCGTCTGCCCAGCGTGTTCGTAGCGCGTTGGACTACGGGTGACTATCCCTCTGTGTGTGCGGGTTCAATTCCGCGGGATGGCAGAAAAAGCCACAGATTCCCCAGATTTACGGTGTTCGTGGCACCGAACCGAAGGTTACGATGTCCATGGCACTGAGCCGAAGAGTTGAAAATCTCACGTGCTTCTGGATCGGAAAAAAAAATTTTTAATGTCCTTAGCTAGACGCTAAATAAAGTAAAGTCTTTTACTTGAACGCACAGAGTAGAGAATGACAACATCTTTGCCAGCACGAGTTTTGACGACAACATGTGATGTGGCTCTGCACCCCCACACAACAGATGATGTGTGTCCGCACAAATATATACCCAGTTTTGTTGCGTCTAACAGTTATTGACTGTTTTTGTTACTGGTGAGTGCTCTCTCGCCTCGTTCGATGCTGATTTTACTGGCTATGTTCCTGTATCAAATATCTTACCTCTGCGCATGTCTCTACAGATGGCGTGGTATCTGGCCACTTCAATCGATATGCGGGTTTTATAAATAAACTATTTTTGTTGTGTGTGTGTGTATTATATTTAACGCTCAACATGACAGCAACATGCAACAAAACGTGAGCAACAAGAGTAGACGCAAGTATAAGAAATATTGGTTGTTATAGCTATTAATACATCCACGTCTTTGCAGAAAATAGTGTGTTTAGTTGACACAGAACCTTGCTTGAATTACATTGAGAAACAAAGAATGAAGTGGTTTGGCCGCTTAATAAGAATGCATCCAAACTCCACAGTATACAGAGTCTTCTACAACAGAACATCAGGAAAGAAGGAAAGAGGGAGACCATGAAAAAGATGGTTAGATGGCATAGCAGAATACTGTGAAAGAGCAAAAATAACAATCACCCAAGCCACCTGAACAGCGCAAGACAAAAACAGAAAACCACGACACTGGGTAACAACCCAGTAACAGTGTGACGACACTAGGTAACAACCCGGTAACAGTGTGACGACACTAGGTAACAACCCGGTAACAGTGTGACGACACTGGGTCAACAAACCCAGTAACAGTGTGACGACACTGGTAACAACCCGGTAACAGTGTGACGACACTGGGTAACAACCCGGTAACAGTATGACGACAAAAGAAGTAAATAGAAGTGTGTTTAGTTTAGTTCAGAACCAGAAATCCAGTGCTATATTGAGCCTATACTTATGTTCTGAGGTCAACAATACAACATAGGTTCTGAGGTCAACAATAGGATATCCAAAGCCAGTGCTGCGTTCGGAAGGTTACGTGTCACTGTGTGGGAGTGGAAGGGGATAAGCATAGCCACAAAGCTGAAAGTTTACCAGGCCATAGTGCTAACCACTCTGATGTACGCAAGTGAGACATGGAGTAGCAGTCTACCTTAGCAGAGGTCAAGAAGGCAACAAGCCAGATGTCCAGTGGGAAGGCACCGGGTGCGGACTCAATACCAACCGAAGTCTACAAAGAAGGAGGGCCCACGTTGATGCTAAAATTGACAGAGTTATTTACATCCATTTGGTGCAACGAACGTGTGCCACATGAATTAAAGGATGCCACTATTGTCCACCTGTACAAGCGGAAAGGAAACCGCCAGGCCTGCGATAACCACAGGGGATCTCCCTCCTGTCAATCGCTGGCAAAATACTGGCCAGAGTCCTCCTCAATCGATTAATCGATCACCTGGAACAGGACTTACTCCCTGAGACCCAATGTGGCTTCAGAGCAGGTCGTGGAACAGCAGACATGATATTTGCTGCTCGCCAACTACAGGAGAAATGCCAAGAGCAGCACCTTAACCTCTATATGGTCTTTGTCGATCTGACAAAGGCTTTCGACACGTTTAACAGGGAGGGTCTATGGAAGATCATGGAAAAATTTGGATGCCCAAGGAAATTCATCAAGATCGTTCAACAGTTTCACGAGGGCATGATGGCACGTGTACTTGACGAAGGGCAGCTGTCGGAAGCCTTCCATGTCACCAACGGCGTCAAACAGGGCTGTGTACTGGCCCCAACACTCTTCAGCATGATGTTTGCTGCCATGCTCACGGATGTCTTTTGGGAAGGCGACGAACATGGGGTAAAGATTAGATACAGGACAGACGGTAACCTATTCAATCTTCGGAGGTTAAAATCCTCCACCAAGGTAAAAGAATCAACTATCTCAAACCTGTTGTTTGCTGATGACTGTGCCCTCGCTACCAACTCTGAGGAAGAAATGCAGACTTACATGGACAAGTTCTCAATGGCCTGTGATAGGTTTGGCCTCACCATTAACACCAAAAACAGAGGTCATGTTCCAGCCCGCCCCTAGAGAACAGTATTACGATCCAGTCATCAACATTAAACACCAGCGTCTCCAGTCAACGGACAACTTTGCTTATCTTGGCAGCCTCATATCCAGATCGGCAAACATAGATTCTGAGGTCCACAATAGGATATCCAAAGCCAGTGCTGCGTTCGGAAGGTTACGTGTCACTGTGTGGGAACGGAAGGGGATAAACATAGTCACAAAGCTGAAAGTTTACCAGGCCATAGTGCTAACCACGCTGCTGTACGCAAGCGAGACATGGACAGTGTATAGCAGACACGGAAGAAAATTAAACCATTTCCACACAAGCTGTCTACGCAGAATACTAAAAATAAACTGGCAGGACAAAATTCCAGACAGCGAAGTCCTCACAAGAGCAAAGATCCCAAGCGTCAACACCCTGTTGCAGAAGGCCCAACTGAGATGGGTCGGTCACGTTGCTCGAATGCCTGATAAACGCATCCCAAAACAGTTGATGTATGGCGAGCTTGAAGGGGGCAGACGTTTAGCTGGTGGACAGAAAAACGCTTTAAAGACACTCTTAAAGTGTCTCTGAAATGCTTCGATATAGACAATACGTGCTGGGAATCCTTGCGCAAGATCGCCAAATGTGGCGCTGTAACAACAAAGAGGAACCCGAATAGCTGAGAATCATTGTATTGTTGAGTCACAGAGAAAACGAGCAGCGCGAAAAGACACAGCACACAACACGCACATGTCTAACCTTGATCATGTATGCCCCACCTGTGGTCGGGGATTCTGTTGTAGGATTGGACTCTACAGTCACCTCCGCACAAACCAGAGAGGTGCAACAGTACACGTCTGAGATTGTTGTCATCATCGCTTGCGATGGACGGCTATTATAGCAGACACGCAAGACAATTAAACCACTTCCACACAAGCTGTCTACGCAGAATATTAAAAATAAACTGGCAGGACAAAATTCCAGACAGCGAAGTCCTCACAAGAGCAAAGATCCCAAGCGTCAACACCCTGTTGCAGAAGACAGAGGAAGACAGAGGGAAAAGATGTTGGATGATCTGACATTGTGGCTCGACAATAGATCAACGTCAGAAATGATTAACTGCACAAAATAGAGAGAGTTGTGGAGAGACATGTTCGCCTACGCCGGCAGACATGGTACTTGATTGATTGGGTTTAGTTTAGTCGTCGGGTCATCATGACTAAACATCGAACCAGTTAGTCCATAAGTGTTCATATCACTAGAAAATAGTGTGTAAGTCGTTTGAATGCAAGTGCTATAGAGAAGTACTTAAAGTACCATGAACTCTCTCTCTCTCTCTCTCTCTCTCTCTCTCTCTCATTAACCTTGATAAAATCAAAATTCCTGTTTAATAGGGAGGGGGAGGGGGCTGGTTTTCATAATTGTTTGATAGAACAATGTACGAATGTCAGCAATTTACGAATATCAGCAATTTACGAATGTCAGCAATTTACGAATGTCAGCAATTTACGAATGTCAGCAATTCACACAATTCTATGAGACCATTTCAGGTTAAAAATGAGAATGATCAAATGCTATATATATATATATCCTATATTAATGTATGGCTCGGAAACATGGACAATTAACAAGCAGTTAAAAGACAGAATTGACGCATTTGAGATGTGGATATATAGAAGAATAGGCAGAGTTTCATGGACAGAAAAACAGACAAATAAACAAGTTTTAGGAAAACTGGGCATGAAGAAACAATTATTAAGAGAAATAAAATTCAGATACATAAAGTATTTTGGGCACATAAAAAGACATGGCACCATGATAAAATCTTTACTAGAGGGGAAAGTTGAGGGGTAAGAGCAAGAGGAAGACCGAGAGATAAGTGGAGGGAAACTTTAAGAAATGGACAGGTTACAGTCTGGCAGTGTGCAACACCAAGGCGAAAGACAGAGGATGCTGGGGATTCATTGCAGCCAACCTTCGATATGGAGACGGCACCTGATGATGATGAGTCCATTGTTATTTATTGATGAAAAATGTTAATAGTGCTGAGATATTCCTTATTGTTAAACTGAATTTGTTACATAATATAACCTTGATTTAGCATGATGTGTTGTTTGTACAATGAATGTGTCTTTATCTAACAATATTGGAATGCGAGGTCACGCGATGGTTGTGGTCTGATTTCCTAGAATTTTCACCTGAGCTCACCGGTCTTATGTTATCGGAGACCACTGTTGGAGCTACCAACAGACGTCAAAGTACATCACTCTGAGATCACATCTCAAGACACTGACTTGGTTGTACACACCTGGACAGAATTACTGACTTGGTTGTACACACCTGGACAGAATTACTGACTTGGTTGTACACACCTGGACAGAATTACTGACTTGGTTGTACACACCTGGACATAATTACTGACTTGGTTGTACACACCTGGACAGAATTACTGACTTGGTTGTACACACCTGGACAGAATTACTGACTTGGCTGTACACACCTGGATAGAATTACTGACTTGGCTGTACACACCTGGACAGAATTACTGACTTGGTTGTACACACCTGGACAGAATTACTGACTTGGCTGTACACACCTGGACAGAATTACTGACTTGGCTGTACACACCTGGACAGAATTACTGACTTGGTTGTACACACCTGGACATAATTACTGACTTGGTTGTACACACCTGGACAGAATTACTGACTTGGTTGTACACACCTGGACATAATTACTGACTTGGCTGTACACACCTGGACAGAATTACTGATTTGGCTGTACACACCTGGACAGAATTACTGATTTGGCTGTACACACCTGGACAGAATTACTGATTTGGCTGTACACACCTGGACAGAATTACTGATTTGGCTGTACACACCTGGACAGAATTACTGATTTGGCTGTACACACCTGGACAGAATTACTGATTTGGCTGTACACACCTGGACAGAATTAGGGACAGAGTCGATGTTATCAATACCGTACGCTCTCATTTATGTAATATGAGCGAGTCTCAGACACTGGAACGATTGCGAGAATTAAGTGTTCAGTTTGAACATACCAGACAGTGTTGTCTTCATGGGAGAGAGAGCAGATATATTTATCAATTTATCATGGGTACGGTGAGCAAATGGACTTTGGGATGGCTGCTACAGTGGAGGACAGAGCATGCATGGGAATGCAAAATTTGTCATGTCGTCGACGGCATAACATAACATAGGTCTAAGCTACCGACAAACGTCGAAGTTGTCGTCAAAAGTCGAAACTACTAACAAATGTCGAAACTACCAACAAAAGTCGAAACTACCAACATACGTCAAAGCTACCGACAAACGTCGAAGTTTATGACACAGGTCGAAGTTGTCGGCAAAAGTCGAAACTACTAACAAAAGTCGAAACTACCAACATACGTCAAAGCTACCGACAAAGGTTAGAGATATCTAATTCTTCTTCTTGCATTCGCCCGCTATGAATTCAGGCGTAGTCTGGGCGCTTGGTATGGCGCTTTTGAACGTCTTTTGTGTGAAGGTATGCTTTCTTTATTATCAGTGTCCCCCGCCATACACCCATGCCTTCTCCGACTTCAGATGTAAAGTTATTAAATAATCTAGTTGCTAGTCAACGATTGACTGTGACTGTAAAGTTATTAAATAATCTAGTTGCTAGTCAACGATTAACTGTGACTGTAAAGTTATTAAATAATCTAGTTGCTAGTCAACGATTGACTGTGACTGTAAAGTTATTAAATAATCTAGTTGCTAGTCAACGATTAACTGTGACTGTAAAGTTATTAAATAATCTAGTTGCTAGTCAACGATTAACTGTGACTGTAAAGTTATTAAATAATCTAGTTGCTAGTCAACGATTGACTGTGACTGTAAAGTTATTAAATAATCTAGTTGCTAGTCAACGATTGACTGTGACTGTAAAGTTATTAAATAATCTAGTTGCTAGTCAACGATTGACTGTGACTGTAAAGCTATTAAAAGGCAGGAGACCCACCCAGAAAAAGGGTTGTATTTTTTAAAATTCACAGAAAAAAACTACCAAACATATTGTCATACAATTTGGCCACCTGTTGCAAAAGGCATCGTTTTCGATTATAAACAACGTTCAGTGTGTGTACTCTAATTAGTTATTTAAAAAATAATTAATTTTCTAGAAAATATATTGTAACCCCCCCCTTCCTAGATGGGAGAGGATTTCATAAACATAAGAAGTGCAAGAATGCAAACTGGCTATAATGTACATATCACCCATAGTTATAGTGTGAACCTCCAAAAAATGTCTAACTCAATTGGTTTTGTAGATATGGTTTTTGCAATGTAACCCTTCCAAATTTAAAAAATTTCAAATTAGAAAAGCAATATCTCTGCTTATATACAGTTTAGACAAAAGTGGAGGTTCATGCTATAACTATAGGTGATATGTACATCATATGCCAGTTTGGCATTCTTTGAACTTCTTATATTTGTGAAATCCTCTCCCCGATACAGGTGGGGTTTTTTACAAAATATTTTCAAGAAAATTAATTATTTTTTAAATAACTAACTACAGTGCATACACTACATGTTGTTGATCATCGAAAACAATGTCTTTAACAACTGGTGGCCAAATTGTATGAAAATATGTTTGTTAGTTTTTTTCTGTGAATTTTTAAAAAATACAACCCTTGTTCTGGGTGGGTTTCCTGCCTTAAATAATCTAGTTGCTAGTCAACGATTAACTGTGACTGTAAAGCTATTAAATAATCTAGTTGCTAGTCAACGATTAACTGTGACTGTAAAGCTATTAAATAATCTAGTTGCTAGTCAACGATTAACTGTGACTGTAAAGTTATTAAATAATCTAGTTGCTAGTCAACGATTGACTGTGACTGTAAAGTTATTAAATAATCTAGTTGCTAGTCAACGATTGACTGTGACTGTAAAGTTATTAAATAATCTAGTTGCTAGTCAACGATTAACTGTGACTGTAAAGTTATTAAATAATCTAGTTGCTAGTCAACGATTAACTGTGACTGTAAAGCTATTAAATAATCTAGTTGCTAGTCAACGATTAACTGTGACTGTAAAGTTATTAAATAATCTAGTTGCTAGTCAACGATTGACTGTGACTGTAAAGCTATTAAAAGGCAGGAGACCCACCCAGAAAAAGGGTTGTATTTTTTAAAATTCACAGAAAAAAACTACCAAACATATTGTCATACAATTTGGCCACCTGTTGCAAAAGGCATCGTTTTCGATTATAAACAACGTTCAGTGTGTGTACTCTAATTAGTTATTTAAAAAATAATTAATTTTCTAGAAAATATATTGTAACCCCCTTGCATTGGGGAGAGGATTCATAAACATAAGAAGTGCAAAAATGCCAAACTGGCATAAATGTACATATCACCCATAGTTATAGTGTGAACCTCCAAAAAATGTCTAACTCAATTGGTTTTGTAGATATGGTTTTTGCAATGTAACCCCTTTCCCAAATTTAAAAAAATTTCAAATTAGAAAAGCAATATCTCTGCTTATATACAGTTTAGACAAAAAGTGGAGGTTCATGCTATAACTATAGGTGATATGTACATCATATGCCAGTTTGGCATTCTTTGAACTTCTTATATTTGTGAAATCCTCTCCTCGATACAGGTGGGGTTTTTTACAAAATATTTTCAGAAAGATTAATTATTTTTAAATAACTAACTACAGTGCATACACTACATGTTGTTGATCATCGAAAACAATGTCTTTAACAACTGGTGGCCAAATTGTATGAAAATATGTTTGTTAGTTTTTTTTCTGTGAATTTTAAAAATACAACCCTTGTTCTGGGTGGGTCTCCCGCCTTAAATAATCTAGTTGCTAGTCAACGATTAACTGTGACTGTAAAGCTATTAAATAATCTAGTTGCTAGTCAACGATTGATTGTGACTGTAAAGTTATTAAATAATCTAGTTGCTAGTCAACGATTAACTGTGACTGTAAAGCTATTAAATAATCTAGTTGCTAGTCAACGATTGACTGTGACTGTAAAGTTATTAAATAATCTAGTTGCTAGTCAACGATTAACTGTGACTGTAAAGTTATTAAATAATCTAGTTGCTAGTCAACGATTAACTGTGACTGTAAAGTTATTAAATAATCTAGTTGCTAGTCAACGATTAACTGTGACTGTAAAGTTATTAAATAATCTAGTTGCTAGTCAACGATTGACTGTGACTGTAAAGCTATTAAAAGGCAGGAGACCCACCCAGAAAAAGGGTTGTATTTTTAAAATTACAGAAAAAACTACCAAACATAATGTCATACAATTTGGCCACCTGTTGCAAAAGGCATCGTTTTCGATTATAAACAACGTTCAGTGTGTGTACTCTAATTAGTTATTTAAAAAATAATTAATTTTCTAGAAAATATATTGTAACCTCCCCTCATTGGGAGAGGATTTCATAAACATAAGAAGTGCAAGAATGCCAAACTGGCATATAATGTACATATCACCCATAGTTATAGTGTGAACCTCCAAAAAATGTCTAACTCAATTGGTTTTGTAGATATGGTTTTTGCAATGTAACCTTCCAAATTTAAAAAAAATTTCAAATTAGAAAAGCAATATCTCTGCTTATATACAGTTTAGACAAAAGTGGAGGTTCACGCTATAACTATAGGTGATATGTACATCATATGCCAGTTTGGCATTCTTTGAACTTCTTATATTTGTGAAATCCTCTCCCGATACAAGTGGGTTTTTACAAAATATTTTCAAGAAAATTAATTATTTTTTTAAATAACTAACTACAGTGCATACACTACATGTTGTTGATCATCGAAAACAATGTCTTTAACAACTGGTGGCCAAATTTATAAATATGTTTGTTAGTTTTTTTTGTGAATTTTTAAAAATACAACCCTTGTTCTGAGTGGGTTTCCCAAATAATCTAGTTGCTAGTCAACGATTAACTGTGACTGTAAAGCTATTAAATAATCTAGTTGCTAGTCAACGATTAACTGTGACTGTAAAGCTATTAAATAATCTAGTTGCTAGTCAACGATTAACTGTGACTGTAAAGTTATTAAATAATCTAGTTGCTAGTCAACGATTGACTGTGACTGTAAAGTTATTAAATAATCTAGTTGCTAGTCAACGATTGACTGTGACTGTAAAGTTATTAAATAATCTAGTTGCTAGTCAACGATTAACTGTGACTGTAAAGTTATTAAATAATCTAGTTGCTAGTCAACGATTAACTGTGACTGTAAAGCTATTAAATAATCTAGTTGCTAGTCAACGATTGACTGTGACTGTAAAGCTATTAAATAATCTAGTTGCTAGTCAACGATTAACTGTGACTGTAAAGTTATTAAATAATCTAGTTGCTAGTCAACGATTAACTGTGACTGTAAAGTTATTAAATAATCTAGTTGCTAGTCAACGATTGACTGTGACTGTAAAGCTATTAAAAGGCAGGAGACCCACCCAGAAAAAGGGTTGTATTTTTTTTTAAATTCACAGAAAAAAAACTACCAAACATATTGTCATACAATTTGGCCACCTGTTGCAAAAGGCATCGTTTTCGATTATAAACAACGTTCAGTGTGTGTACTCTAATTAGTTATTTAAAAAATAATTAATTTTCTAGAAAATATATTTTAACCCCCTTGATTGGGAGAGGATTTCATAAACATAAGAAGTGCAAAGAATGCCAAACTGGCATATAATGTACATATCACCCATAGTTATAATGTGAACCTCCAAAAAATGTCTAACTCAATTGGTTTTGTAGATATGGTTTTGCAATGTAACCTTCCAAATTTAAAAAAATTTCAAATTAGAAAAGCAATATCTCTGCTTATATACAGTTTAGACAAAAGTGGAGGTTCATGCTATAACTATAGGTGATATGTACATCATATGCCAGTTTGGCATTCTTTGAACTTCTTATATTTGTGAAATCCTCTCCCGATACAGGTGGGGTTTTTACAAAATATTTTCAAGAAAATTAATTATTTTTTTAAAAAACTAACTACAGTGCATACACTACATGTTGATGATCATCGAAAACAATGTCTTTAACAACTGGTGGCCAAATTGTATGAAAATATGTTTGTTAGTTTTTTCTGTGAATTTAAAATACAACCCTTGTTCTGGTGGTCTCCCTGCCTAAATAATCTAGTTGCTAGTCAACGATTAACTGTGACTGTAAAGTTATTAAATAATCTAGTTGCTAGTCAACGATTAACTGTGACTGTAAAGTTATTAAATAATCTAGTTGCTAGTCAACGATTAACTGTGACTGTAAAGCTATTAAATAATCTAGTTGCTAGTCAACGATTAACTGTGACTGTAAAGCTATTAAATAATCTAGTTGCTAGTCAACGATTAACTGTGACTGTAAAGTTATTAAATAATCTAGTTGCTAGTCAACGATTAACTGTGACTAAAGCTATTAAATAATCTAGTTGCTAGTCAACGATTAACTGTGACTGTAAAGTTATTAAATAATCTAGTTGCTAGTCAACGATTAACTGTGACTGTAAAGTTATTAAATAATCTAGTTGCTAGTCAACGATTAACTGTGACTGTAAAGCTATTAAATAATCTAGTTGCTAGTCAACGATTGACTGTGACTGTAAAGTTATTAAATAATCTAGTTGCTAGTCAACGATTAACTGTGACTGTAAAGTTATTAAATAATCTAGTTGCTAGTCAACGATTAACTGTGACTGTAAAGCTATTAAATAATCTAGTTGCTAGTCAACGATTAACTGTGACTGTAAAGTTATTAAATAATCTAGTTGCTAGTCAACGATTAACTGTGACTGTAAAGTTATTAAATAATCTAGTTGCTAGTCAACGATTGACTGTGACTGTAAAGCTATTAAAAGGCAGGAGACCCACCCAGAAAAAGGGTTGTATTTTTTTAAAATTCACAGAAAAAAAACTACCAAACATATTGTCATACAATTTGGCCACCTGTTGCAAAAGGCATCGTTTTCGATTATAAACAACGTTCAGTGTGTGTACTCTAATTAGTTATTTAAAAAATAATTAATTTTCTAGAAATATATTTAACCCCCTTGATTGGGGAGAGGATTTCATAAACATAAGAAGTGCAAAGAATGCCAAACTGGCATATAATGTACATATCACCCATAGTTATAATGTGAACCTCCAAAAAATGTCTAACTCAATTGGTTTTGTAGATATGGTTTTGCAATGTAACCCTTCCAAATTAAAAAAATTTCAAATTAGAAAAGCAATATCTCTGCTTATATACAGTTTAGACAAAAAGTGGAGGTTCATGCTATAACTATAGGTGATATGTACATCATATGCCAGTTTGGCATTCTTTGAACTTCTTATATTTGTGAAATCCTCTCCCTGATACAGGTGGGTTTTTACAAAATATTTTCAAGAAAATTAATTATTTTTAAATAACTAACTACAGTGCATACACTACATGTTGTTGATCATCGAAAACAATGTCTTTAACAACTGGTGGCCAAATTGTATGAAAATATGTTTGTTAGTTTTTTCTGTAATTAAAAATACAACCCTGTTCTGGTGGGTCTCCCTTAAATAATCTAGTTGCTAGTCAACGATTAACTGTGACTGTAAAGTTATTAAATAATCTAGTTGCTAGTCAACGATTAACTGTGACTGTAAAGTTATTAAATAATCTAGTTGCTAGTCAACGATTAACTGTGACTGTAAAGTTATTAAATAATCTAGTTGCTAGTCAACGATTGACTGTGACTGTAAAGTTATTAAATAATCTAGTTGCTAGTCAACGATTAACTGTGACTGTAAAGTTATTAAATAATCTAGTTGCTAGTCAACGATTAACTGTGACTGTAAAGCTATTAAATAATCTAGTTGCTAGTCAACGATTGACTGTGACTGTAAAGTTATTAAATAATCTAGTTGCTAGTCAACGATTAACTGTGACTGTAAAGTTATTAAATAATCTAGTTGCTAGTCAACGATTAACTGTGACTGTAAAGCTATTAAATAATCTAGTTGCTAGTCAACGATTAACTGTGACTGTAAAGTTATTAAATAATCTAGTTGCTAGTCAACGATTGACTGTGACTGTAAAGCTATTAAATAATCTAGTTGCTAGTCAACGATTAACTGTGACTGTAAAGTTATTAAATAATCTAGTTGCTAGTCAACGATTAACTGTGACTGTAAAGTTATTAAATAATCTAGTTGCTAGTCAACGATTGACTGTGACTGTAAAGTTATTAAATAATCTAGTTGCTAGTCAACGATTGACTGTGACTGTAAAGCTATTAAATAATCTAGTTGCTAGTCAAGGATTGACTGTGACTGTAAAGCTAACAAATAATCTAGTTGCTAGTCAACAATTGACTGTAAAGCTAACAAATAATCTAGTTGCTAGTCAACGATTGACTGTGACTGTAAAGCTATTAAATAATCTAGTTGCTAGTCAACGATTGACTGTGACTGTAAAGCTATTAAATAATCTAGTTGCTAGTCAACGATTGACTGTGACTTTAAATCTATTAAATAATCTAGTTGCTAGTCAACGATTGACTGTAAAACTAACAAATAATCTAGTTGCTAGTCAACGATTGACTGTGACTGTAAAGCTATTAAATAATCTAGTTGCTAGTCAACGATTGACTGTGACTGTAAAGCTATTAAATAATCTAGTTGCTAGTCAACGATTGACTGTGACTGTAAATCTTTTAAATAATCTAGTTGCTAGTCAGCGATTGACTGTAAAGCTAACAAATAATCTAGTTGCTAGTCAACGTTTAACTGTGACTGTAATCTAACAGCGTCGGTATGTAGCATAAATAGATATGTACTTCGTACTTTGCACTAACAGTAAGATAACATTGGATATGTTTGTGATGACATGAAAAGCGTGGCATATTCTTGACAGAACGTAGCCATCAACCACAGTAAACAAATCGTCGATTGTTCTAGGCACCACTTATACGTTCAGTAGTTTGCCATTGCTTTCTGAACGGTTATGTCTATTTTTACCGTCTACAAATCCATGGATACGAATTTACTTCCAAACTACCGGCCGCGGAGATTGAACCTCGTACGATTGGGTTATGATCGAGCTCACTGTAACTAAGCTACAGACGCCCACATTCCATCTATTTATCATCATCAAGTGGCTTATCCCTTCCGGAATTGAGCTCCCATGACAGCAGTCCTGAAAAACTTTTATTCTGTGCAAGATAACCGACGTCAGTAGCAGTCATTCTCAGATCGTCAATGACAGCTTGCACCCATCGTCAGTTATCACTTATCAGTTATATGAGGACTATCATCATAGCACTCCGGATATGTCGATACTTGCTCCGATCTCCGCCTCATCAAATTCAACAGCGTCCAGCGACCCAACAAGCCAGTTCGATGTTGATTAATCAATCTCTTTGCATATTTAGAATGTCGTTCTTTTTGGGCTGCACCAATATTGACACCCATCTATCTCAATCTGGTCAGCAAGCAAGATTCACAGCCCTGAAACTCCTCTGTTCGGAAAGACTCTCTCAATGCGGGAAGAATGTCATGTCGATCCATGGCAGCTCCCTCTGATATTGTAGCCAAGCCAGTCAATCTATCAGCTCGTTCATTACCCCTAACTCCTGCGTGCACAGGGACAAAAATAAAGGTGATTTCTCTGATCATTGTCTGTACTAGTACCTCCACCCAGTTGCGTCTCACCCAGTGGCGGCTCGTACTCATTTTTGTTGGTGGGGCCAGACACAAATTTTCGGAAAAATCATGGTTTTAGGTTAGGCTATATTTTAATTTATAAAATAATAAATACATGTTACACATTATTTTTGGTGGGGCCCGCCCACTAGCCCTTAATGGCGAACCGCCACTGGCCTCACCATTCCTGAATCGACTTTACGAATCATACTCATGGAATTACTAGGTCGTCTTCCTCTCATTCTTCTTCCAGGTACCATCAATTGCTTGTTCAAATCACTCACGTAAATGATAAATTATCAACATTGCAAACATAACTTTCGCATAAAAAAAGGGAAAAATATCTTGCAACAATAGAACTACAACAGACAACATAAACACTGTGCGCACGGAGGCGTGTTGAAAACACAATCTATCTTAACAAGTTATCTTCAGAAAATAGAAATTGTTTAGATATTACAAATCGTAGAGAATTTGAAACTAAAACTGACGAAATTAGTAATTCAAATTAAAACTATTTGTAGCAGATTTATAGCTTTGTAGCAACAAGGAAAGTATTAACTTCAATGTTATTTTAACCAAGTTCATCAAGATTTATCTGTTCTAACAGCGCTGTCCAAACGCTGCGCTCTTGTCATACAGTCATGACGCTATATTTTGTTCTGTCGGCTTTAAAGTAAATCAGATTTTAAGACGCCGGAGTGGTTACCGGGGCCCAAATTGGGGTGTAAAGAATATAACCACTATTACCTGCCACGCATGTCGTAAGAGGCGACTAAGGAGGTTGGGTGTGTGGCTAGCTACCCCACACAGTAAAAAACACTAGATGGCTACAGAACGGAGAGTGAACCGAGTAAACGCTGGCTGAAACCGGACACATCGCCGAAGGATAAGCACCAGAGCTCCAAATGGTGCTGAAGATGTGACGTAAAACACACCAATGCTAAGGCTGCATGAATCAGATTTCCACATGAATACGATTTATGGAGAAATCTGGTACATCAGTCTAAGCGGTGATCGCGAGAGAGAGATTTTAAGAAAGCAAACTATTTTACAGTTTTTATGCAGCTATTACATACCACGATCTCCCCACTTTTGCAACCTTGTTTTATTTTTGTAAGATGATGCAATGAAGTCAATCCTTCGACTTTAAAACCCTTTAAGTCTAAGCAGTAATGAGCTCGATCACAACCCTAGAGTACCTAGTTCACACTTCGCGGCAAGCAATTTGGAAGTTAATTTGTTATGGTAAATTGTTACGAGCGGGGATAATAGACCTCACCGTTCAGAAACTAATGAACGTATAAGTGGTGCCTAGAAAATCGACGACTCGTTTACTGTGGTTGATAACGAAGTCCTGTAAAGGATAGGCCACGTTTTTAAAAAAAAATAGTACTATTGCTATAAGTGGAAGTATTAGTACTATTGTTATAAGTGAAAGTATTAGTACTATTGTTATAAGCGGTAGTATTAGTACTATTGTTATAAGTGAAAGTATTAGTACTATTGTTATAAGTGGTAGTATTAGTACTATTGTTATAAGTGGAAGTATTAGTACTATTGTTATAAGTGGTAGTATTAGTACTATTGTTATAACTGGAAGTATTAGTACTATTGTTATAGGTGGAAGTATTAGTACTATTGTTATAAGTGAAAGTATTAGTACTATTGTTATAAGTGGTAGTATTAGTACTATTGTTATAAGTGGAAGTATTAGTACTATTGTTATAAGTGAAAGTATTAGTACTATTGTTATAAGTGGAAGTATTAGTACTATTGTTATAAGTGAAAGTATTAGTACTATTGTTATAAGTGGTAGTATTAGTACTATTGTTATAAGTGGAAGTATTAGTACTATTGTTATAAGTGGTAGTATTAGTACTATTGTTATAAGTGAAAGTATTAGTACTATTGTTATAAGTGGTAGTATTAGTACTATTGTTATAAGTGGAAGTATTAGTACTATTGTTATAAGTGGTAGTAGTAGTACTATTGTTATAAGTGGAAGTATTAGTACTATTGTTATAAGTGGTAGTATTAGTACTATTGTTATAAGTGGAAGTATTAGTACTATTGTTATAAGTGAAAGTATTAGTACTATTGTTATAAGCGGTAGTACTATTGTTATAAGCGGTAGTACTATTGTTATAAGCGGTATATACTATTGTTATAAGTGGTAGTATTAGTACTATTGTTATAAGTGGTAGTATTAGTACTATTGTTATAAGCGGTAGTATTAGTACTATTGTTATAAGTGGTAGTATTAGTACTATTGTTATAAGTGAAAGTATTAGTACTATTGTTATAAGTGGTAGTATTAGTACTATTGTTATAAGTGGTAGTATTAGTACTATTGTTATAAGCGGTAGTATTAGTACTATTGTTATAAGTGGTAGTATTAGTACTATTGTTATAAGTGGTAGTATTAGTACTATTGTTATAAGCGGTAGTATTAGTACTATTGTTATAACGGAGTATTAGTACTATTGTTATAAGTGGTAGTATTAGTACTATTGTTATAAGCTGAGTATTAGTACTATTGTTATAAGTGAAAGTATTAGTATTGAAATCGCCAAATTGAACCCGCTCCTACACAACTATCAGTTAGATGCGTGTCAATGTATAAAAATGTTGGATATCACTGTTTTCAAATATCATCATCAAATAGCTTGTCCTGAGCAGAACTTTGCCACCCCAACAGTCCTCCGGAATTTCTCTCTGTCATAGACCAGATGTCCCGCCTCTGCAGCCGTCATGTTCAAACCATCAGTTACATCCTGAATCCATCTTCTCCGTGGTCTTCCTTTTCTTCTCTTTGCTGGTATGCCTCCTTCCATGATTGTCTTCTTCAGCCCTTCATGTCTCTTTATATGTCCAAAATATCTCAATTTTCTCTTTCTTATTTGTAACATCAGCCAGTTTTCTTTGATTTTGAGTTCTTTCTGGATAGATATATTTGTTCTCTTCTCTGTCCAAGATATATGGAAGACTATTCTATAACATTTATATACAAAAGCACATATATGTCTTTCCAATTACACTGTGTTTTATAATATACACAGTCTAATTGGTTTAAAGATGAAGGAACCACTTCATTATACAGGGTGAAGGCCCGCCTTCCCAGCGTGTGTGTAGCTCGGTGGACGACGGGTTTCAAGTCCCCTGTGAGTGCGGTTCATTTCCACGGGCTGACAGAAAAGCCACATTTTCTCCAAATTTACGGTGTTCGTGGCACCGAGCCGAGAGTTACGATGTCCGTTGCACCGAGCCGAGGGTTACGATGTACGTGGCACCGAGCCGAGGGTTACGATGTCCATAAAAAATACAAATACAGGATGAAGAAGATATCAACAGACTAAAAGTAGCAATGAGCTCATAACTGATTACGACTTAACCTCAACTTAACGACAAGGTTAATTTCCGTCATCTGAGATGCTAGAAACCTAACGCGCACGACGGTACCCGTACTAATAGCTGTGATATCGTCTTGTATGTCCCTCCAAGGGCAAGAAAGCAATATATACCTTCTTTTATTTCTGTTGACACTTAATTGCCGGCGATCTCTCTAAACTGTAAACAATCTAAATTATGTCACGCCCGTAATCAGTTCAAGCTTGGAATATCTTCATTGCACTCCGGACATGTCCATATGTGATCCGATCTTATTCGCAACATCTCCAACAGTGTCCAGTGACTGACCGTACCAGTTTGATGTTGATTGATTATCTGTGTGGTGATTGGGCTTGCAATAGAAGCAAAGAATAGTACCACTGCCACCTACAATACATGTTGTAAAAGGCGACTGATGTAGGCCTTAGGGAAGCTACCCTAGTAAATAAAAAGCAGTGCAGAAATAGGATGTGCTGACCTACTTGTAGGCGCATAACTGACACAATGTACAATCTCTCTTAGGCTCAGATCACATACAAATCCCATAGAGTGGTTGACAAGTGGTTGATCTGGAACGTTCGAAGAAGAAGATATTGATTGAAGAGCTTACAAAAAAACCTGTTGTCATGTTCTTTTCTGTCCACTCCAACAGCGCTTTCATTCAAGCTCTTGCAATCTAGCAGATGGTGGGGGATTTGGTTTAGAGTTTAGATGAAAATTGTCATTGTGGCCACACTCTATGGGGGCGTTCTGTCAGCTCTATCCATTGGCTGCCTTCCCGATATGGTGGCAGAGCAAGTACTCTCACTGTCATCGACACCGATGTGCCGGAGCGAAGATGAATGTTGTTCTGTGAATTGTTGATGCGTGCAGTGATTCAGTCTATTGGAGTGAGTGATCGAGTGAGTGAGTGAGTGATCGAGTGAGTGAGTAAGTGAGTGATCGAGTGAGTGAGTGAGTGGTCGAGTGTGAGATGAGTGATCGAGTGAGTGAGTGATCGAGTGAGTGAGTGAGTGAGTGAGTGAGTGAGTGATCGAGTAAGTGAGTGATCGAATGAGTGAGTGAGTGATCGAGTGTGTGATCGAGTGAGTGAGTGAGTGATCGAGTGAGTGAGTGAGAGAGTGATTGATCGAGTGAGTGAGTGAGTGATCGAGTGAGTGAGTGAGTGAGTGGTCGAGTGTGTGAGTGAGTGATCGAGTGAGTGATCGAGTGAGTGAGTGAGTGAGTGATCGAGTGAGTGAGTGAGTGGTCGAGTGAGTGATCGAGTGAGTGATCGAGTGAGTGAGTGAGTTAGTGAGTGAATGAGAGAGAGAGTGAGTGAGTGATCGAGTGAGTGAGTGAGTTAGTGAGTGAATGAGAGAGTGAGTGAGTGAGTGAGTGAGTGAGTGAGTGATGTGAGTGAGTGAGTGAGTGAGTGGTGAGTGAGTGGTGAGTGAGTGGTGAGTGAGTGAGTGAGTGAGTGAGTGGTGAGTGAGTGAGTGATCGAGTGAGTAGGAAAGAGGAGGAGTGAGTGAGTGAGTGATGGATGTTCGTTTTAGAGATTCCTTTTGGCGTCGTTTTATTTTTCTTGAAGCCTTTCCCTTCAACTTCAATACTTGCTTATATCATTCTTTGATCCCTTTTTCGCAGAGCATGCCCAACATATCTCCATATTTTGTTTTATAACAGTTGTTACTAATCGTTGACTAGACATTTCTCTGATTTCATTCCTTCGTCTAAATTCGTCCCATTGTTTTTCGCAGGCATATATTTTGATGGTTTACTGTAAATGAATCGCTGTACACTTGATGAAATTTGATATGGACATAGATGGCATAACACGGTTATCATATGGAAGACAGTTAGTCAAATAACTATTGAATATTAGAGGAAGCTATGTGGTCTAGTGGTACGGTGCTTGCCTCTCTCTTAAAAAGTATTCAGTTCGTTTCCCATGTAGAGTGATCGAGTCATTTTCCAGTTATTTCTAGTCCCAATGCAAGTGAGATCGAACCTCTATATCTATCGGAGAAGGAGGATAAAACGTAGGCCCCGTTTAAAAACTAAGCACGTACAAGAACACTTGATTGGTGAGATATCGCTAAGAGTATATTCAAAAACCGTTTCCCGGATACAGTTAATTTTAAAAAATTACATCGCAGATCGTCGCTGGTGCTACGGAGTTCCAGCACTGACGCTGATATCTTCAGGTGTAAGAAAGATCGGAGCAAACTTGTTTTAACCTCATGATTCAAATCACATATTTCAATAATATTCCGAATATGAAATAATGAGGCAAACTCGCCGGCTTAGTGAAACAATACTGGAAAGAAAACTGTACGAATCTCTGTGTGAGCTTCAAAAGAAAATAAAGTTTAAGCAAGAGACAACATTATATATGCAATTTTTCAAGTGAAGGAAAAGAATGAAGATAATCAGAAAGAAAGGAATGAGGGAGGCGGGATGAAGGGATGGAGAGGAAGGAAGGAAAGGAGGGAGGGTTGAAAAGGAAGGTAGAAGGGAAGGGAGGAAGGAAGTAAGGGAGAGAGGGAGGGAGGAAGGAGGGTGGGAAAGAGGGAGGGAGGAGCACTAAACCCTTACCGAGGTAGTCTTGTTTCAGTTCAGTGCTACAGACTGCTTCTACAAAGCTAGAGAATATATTTTAAAAAACAGCAAAGCAAATGGCAAAGGCCAGGTAACACGATTACTGCTCAACAGTATACCACAACGAGCATTACTATTCAGATACAATGGTTTCAAGACCAAAGGAGACGCCCATGTAAACTAAAACACGTAACCCACAAAGTACTGTAGTTTTACAAATTACAAAATCAATGACAAAATACAGCAACGTTTCGACCAACAAGGCCTTTATCAAGCAAACGAACAACAGGAGTGACAAATTAAAAAAAGAAATGGAAGACCAAATACAAACGTTTCTAATGAAAATCTGGGAATAAAAACGAATAACGAAATAAATTTAACACAAAAAACACACATAAAAACTAGAAATAGATCGGAAGAGAAACAATGAAAAATATAATAAATATATAACCTGAATACATGCAACATATACCCATATAGATTACAAGGCATGGGAAGAGAAATTACTAAGAAGCATAGGAATGTAATACGTTGAGCCCACGTGGTCGCAAGATACCATACAAAGAAATCAACCGATTCTCCAGAGCAAATCGACTGCGATCATCCGAGGAACATGATCGGATGGCTGTGATCTGGACATCGTGAGCTCCTAAATGGCCAGTATCATTGAAATGGGTGGCTACGGGGTCACAGAGCATTGGCGTATGTCGCGCAAGTGTTGGGCAAATCGGTCACTGAGACTCTTGCCTGTCTCGCCGATATAAGCCTTGTTACACCGCTTACAGATAATGGTATAGATAAGATTACGGGACTCGCATGTGAAACCATCGTCAATAACAAACGTGGCTAAAGGAAAAGATACAGTACGCGTCTGTATGACATACGCACACGTGCTGCAACGCCGACGGTCACACTGGACAGTGCCAAAATGAGTCTGGATATTGGACTTAAGGCGACTGTGTACCAACATATCCTTAAGACTTCTGTCTCGTCTGTAAGCCACCAAAGGATAGTTGGGGAAGACAGAACGGGTCTCGGATCTGATCTAAGGAGAGACAGGTGACGGAATAAAACATTTTTCACCAGTGAACTATGGGGGTGGAAAGTTAAGATAAGTTTTACTCTGTCAGAGTTAGTGGTCCTATGCTGGCTGGTAAGGGCCTGCTGGCGAGTGATTTTCTGAACTCGATGCATAGCCGAGACAAGCACCTCTCCGGGTACAGACGCCTGCGAAAGAAATCAAGCATCTCGCGAGCTCTCTCAAAATCATCGTCCTCGCTACAAAGGCGACGAAGGCGCAAGAGCTGCGAGAATGGCAAAGAGTCACGACAAGCCCGGGGATGGGAAGAAGTATAAAGGAGAAAACTATGTGCATCAGTAGGCTTGTAATATAGTGATGTAATATACTGATGTAGTGATGTAATATACTGATGTAGTGATGTGATATACTGATGTAGTGATGAAATATACTGATGTAAACTATGGATCTCAGAAATAGCAGATTCGGTAGAAACACCATACACGAGGTACACGAGAGGGCTCGAGCAAGAACTCTTTGTACACTCTGAACTATGAACTTTGAAAGTTACAACAAAACTAGATAATAAAATAGATAGGGGTTTGTATATATAGAGATATAGATATATAGATATTTATGTCAACATCGCCTGAGTGGTTACCGGAGCCCAAATTTGGGGTGTAAAGAATAGAACCACTGTTACCTGTCACACATGTCGTAAGAGGCGACTAAGGAGGTTTGGCTGAAATCGGATGCACGTGTCCTAAACGTGTAGAAGTCTATGCGTTTAGGGGCCTACCAAACCAATGTGCAACGTATACACGTTCTTGGCAAAGATCAAACATATCACAAAGAGTGATTAAAATTGGTCGTAAAGAACGAACTCAAAGAAGAAGAAGAAGAAGATGTCACCATATCTCCAAATAAATTGTTGTTAAATACATGGTTAATCGTATCCCTTGACCCAGGAAAAAATCATTTATACAGAGTTCAAAGTCAGCTTGAGGTTGGGACGACTTAAAACAGAATGGCGACACCAGATAAGGAAATATTGCCACCAGGTGAAATTACCCTCAATAAAAGTACTTCTTATCGTTTGTTTACGACATGCCGTCTTAACACTTCATCACTATCAAGTGGCTCTTGACTAGCAAAAACGAGCATTTTCTTTCCCTAACTTGCAGCCTCTGTTATGGTTATCAGTTCGATAAAGTTGGTTTCTCCACCACACGCATGTTGTCGGTTGTAACACAATATGATCAGTGCAACAGCTGTGTATAAGCAATTCGAATGAAAACAAGGTAGTCAGCAATTTTATATCAGCCAGGATAGAGTCATTCTTCTTCTTCTTCTTTGCGATCACTATTGTGATGATTATAACGTTAGACGCGTTCTTATGATGAAGTCAACTGTTGTCTGGAGCTCATCTCTGGTGCCATGTAGTTTTGAATGAGTGTAGTGTTGTAGGTCAACATCCCTTACTAGGAGGACATACAAGGACAATCTCGGACATGTTCTGTGGTTCCAGGACACAAGGGATGGGACAATCGTAGCCTTGTAGGTGTTTGTTCAGTCTGTTATGTTATATCCTGAGTCGGAAGATGTAAGTCTGTCCTTGTCTGTCTGTCAAGTGTGTGGTAGTCTGTCCTTGTCTGTCTGTAGTGTGTGGTAGTCATGTTGGATAGTTGGATAAAGTCATCAATTATGAGAAAACAATCGCTGTTTCGACTAATAGATCTTCTCCAGATAAACCCAATACATATTGTCGTTAGTTTTATATTTAAATTAAATTTTTGTATGTGATAGTATACACCCTTTCCTGAACGCAGGGAAGCGAAGAAGGGATCGAAATACATGGAGACGAGATTTGGGCAGGATCACCAATATAAAGAAGAGCTGGAGGGAGCTGCAGGAGATAGCTAGAGATAGGAAGACTGGCATGAGTTGGTTGAGGGCCTATGCCCACTCCGGGTTAGAAAGGCAGAGAGAGAGAGAGGGATAGTGATATATAACACGTGTCTTTGTCCTTAAACACCAATTTACTTAGTATCACCGCAGCCTACCCACAGTTGTCGCTAGATCTGGTCTGGTCTGACTACCTCAGATTTGTAGATTCACTTACATCGCCACATAATACACCAGAGCTTGGGCACTTAACTGTATGCCTAATGCGTTATAGTATGTTTATCACAGTATTGAAGAGCGAATGGGTGCCATACAGTTAAAACAGAGGCTGGAGGGCCTTCCACCCTCTTCCTCTCCCGGAAAATGACTTTTGATAAAACAGGTGTGCTAATTTGGTCTTCCCATTTCTGACGTAGTACACAGCTAACACAAAAATTGTCTATTGATTTTTTTTTTTTACTCCCTTTCCCCCTAAACACACCCTCCCCAGCAGGGAAAGAATTTAAGTCTACACCTATGGAAGAACTGGATTGTCTGGATTCTCTACTATCTTGGTAATGGAGAAACACGTAAACACAAAGTACTGTTTTAAATGTATTGTCTGATTCTATCTGTTCTATGACGTGAAAGAAGTGAATATCTTCACTTCAGTTGTATCCTCTGCTTGATAACGGCTTTTTGGTTGAAACATTGATGTGTATTGTCATTGTTTTTGTAAAACTACAGTACTTTGTTTTACATGTTTTGCCATTACTACATAGTTTTACTGCAGTCTTCCCTTATATCGATAATATAATCCTAACCCTTTCGCTGCTATATACTTTCCGAAGACGGAGCTAAAAATAGCTACTCCTTGTTTCTAGGTCACAAACGTGAATGTACGCCTATAGCAGTGACAGTAGAATGTATAACGTGTTAACACGTCTTCTTTAGCACCACATAGGAGAGTAATAACAGACGTGTTAAAGCGTCTTCAGCAATGAATGGTTAAAAACGTCTATACACGTCATTAGCAGCTAAAGGGTTAGTACATGATCCATAACTGAACCACTCTCTTAGCACTTGGGGGGCTATACACTATGATACAGCCGCTAATGTATGATTTACTGTTGACATAGTGCATGACTCGGTCCGCCGGACTCGAACTCACAAGCTTCAGAACGACGGACAAACGTCTTAGCCATAGAAACACTCTTTCTCTTTTCTTACAAAGAAGTATACACAAATATCAGCCAATGGGATCGTGTAAATGGTTTCGTTTCTGTTTGCGTTTTGTCTCGTAAAGTGATCTGTCTCTTCTTCTTCTCTCTCTTCTTCTTCTTCTTCTAACGCTCCATAACGACCACCTGGTAAACCACTTTTTGTGATTTGTATATCATCTGAGTCTTCCTCCCCCCTCCACACCGATCCAGAAGCACTAGAGCTTTCAGCTCTTCGGCTCGGTGCCATGGACATTGTAACCCTTCGGTTCGGTGCCACGAACACCATAAATCTGAAGAACCTCTGGCTTTTCTGCCAGCCCGCGGAATTGAACCGCACTCACAGGGGCTTGTCATCCGTCGTCCAAATCGCTACGAACAGGCTGGGCAGGCGGACATGATCCGAGTCTAAGAGTGATTGTACATTTTGCCAGTTATGCGCCTACAAGTAGAACAGCACATCCAATTTCTGCAATGCTTTTTTTTTTACTAGGGTAGCTTCCCTAGGTCGTACATCAGTCGCCTCTTACGACATGCTTTAGGTCGCAGTGGTACTATTCTTTGCTCCCCTTGCGAGTTCCGGCAACACATGGGCGGTATCACAACTAAACTCTGGTTTTATTTACATCATAAATATGACTACAGACACAATCTTGCTCTTGACCTTATGCTATCGGTACCAGACCTGGACTTTCACATCAAACGACAGAAGAAAAACTAGTGACGACAGAGATGAGGTGTCTATGCAGAATGCTAGGAGTATCAAGAAGATACCGGTTTAGAAATGAAGACATCGGGGAGAAAAAGTGGGCACAATACAAGTACGAAACCATCAAGAAAAAGAAATTGCATGGCTCGGCCTCATAAGCAAATTACCAACAGATAAGCCTCAAATGGCAATACTACCCTGATACAGTGAATACAGAGCAAAGGGTCGTCCAAGCAAAAGGTAGACCGCAGAAATAACGGAGGCAGTAAAAGAAGCGCACACACGAGCCGGTTCTAAAAATATCTTCTAATCCGCAGTCACACACTATGAAGGCGCTCTGAATGTTAGCTATAGCCATTGGTTGACACACCCGATACCACACTATGAAGCCGCCCAGAATGCCAGCTCTATCCATTGGCTGACATCTCCGATATAGTGGCAGAGCCAGCCAATCTGGCCACTTTGTCATTGCCATCGATACCCATGTGCACCGGAACAAAGATGAATGTAATGTTGTTAATTGTTGAACCTTGTAGGTATTCAGTCAATTGTCTGCGCACCGAACTACCAGGTTGGTATTCTGAGTGCCCCACGAGAGATATGGCTTGTAAACCATTCAATGAATGAGGGTGAATCTATAACTCTAACCAGACTGCAATAATATCAAATCAAGTGGGATGTAGCCAGAAAATAGAGCTATGCTGACAGCAAAAGAAAATTAGCAAACAAACACAGAACTCTTTTCTTTAGTCGCCATATGCTGAGAAACATCACGAGAAAGAGATCGTGGCACTTATGGGATAACAGAAGCGGTGACGCTGTTGGAATCTCATAACAACTCTCGTGTTTTCATACTTAGTGACTCCATGAGTATGATTCGTAAAGTCGATTCAGGAATGGTGATACGAAACTGGGTGGAGGTACTGGCACAGACAGTGATCAGAGAAATCACCTTCATTTTTGTCCCTGGGCACGCAGGAGGCAGTAGTAAAGAATGAGCTGATAGATTGGTTGGCATGGCTACGATATCAGAGGGAGTTGCAATGGACCGAAATGACATTCTTAACACATTGAGTCTTTCCGAACAGAAGAGTTTCAGGACTGTGAATCCAAGTCGCTGACCAGATTGAGAGAGATGGATGTCAATATTGGTGCAGTCCGAAAAGAACGACATACCATATATGGAAAAAGAATGATTAATCAACATCGAACTGGCGTGTTGGGACGCTGGATGCTGCTGGATTTGTTGAGGTGAAGATTGGAGCACCTATGGACATGTCTGGAATGCTACGATGACAGCCCTCATATAACATAACTGAATTGGCTCGCTATGCAGTAATAATGATATGTCGACTAAACTAAACTTGTATCAAATTATATGTATTTTTATAATACAACTTACATAAAATGTATGTAGCTCCGACGACAATATGGACTAGTATAACATATATATGTTGTTCCAAACTAGGAATGTACAACTGCTGGTAGAAATCTTAGCAAAACATAATCCACAACGTGACATATAATATGTAAGTTTTCAAGTGAAAGTTATTATTCAACTATATTTAAAGACACACATTGGACCTAGGACGGGTATTCAGGCAAATCTCGGGCCAAGTTCGTGGACAATCTATGTGTAACTTCGCAATTTCTTATTTTGTTGCAAACTTTCCCGTTGGAAATGCAGTATATTTGTTGTTTCGATCGTACGTTATGAATTTAATGTTAGTTTACTTCTGAAGTTGGAGAAGACTCGCCTGCATGGCGAGGGAAAACAATAAAACGAAAAGTAGGCTTTCACGCAAAAGTAAGGCGTTAAACAGCGCTGATCTAGACTGAGTAGTACAGAAAACCGATCGCAAAGAAGAAGAGTATGGCTAATGTGACAATGTCCATGTAAACAACAATATCAGCTGTTTGAGTTCATCAACAAATACCGAACTACTACCCTCTCCTATTCAAGCCCACATATAAATGTGTTACTAGGGCCAGGAACGGATGAAAACAAGAGTTTTACAGAGGGCAAAAATCAAAGTTCGAAGCCAGCGAGACCAGATAACGGTTGGAGTCCAGGGGTCGTGAAGCTGTGAAGTGTGTACTAAGACACCCTATGGGTAAACTATACACTAGTTCCGTGTTGGTGGACGAGGTCAATTTACACAACATGTTCCTGATGTTGGTGTTGTTTATTTACGATCGCTTTAAACCATAGGTTCCCTAAGTGGGTGGTACCGCAAAGTCCCCCCACCCAGTGGGCGCTGAAACATTTGTGGGGCGTTCAAGCGATCTAGTGGTTGGTAGCTTCTTATAGAAGAAATTAATAACATATATTTAAAATAATAGATTTTCGTGATTTTGTGATTGAATAACTGTTGAAGATGCAGCACATATTGGCCACTACTTTCTCAATACTTTAACTACATAAGCAGTTATGTATCATTTGTTGCTATTTAACGGCATAAGCAGTCATGTATCATTAGTTGCTATTTAACAACATAAGTAGTCATGTATCAATAGTTGCTATTTAACGGCATAAGCAGTCATGTATCATTAGTTGCTATTTACATCGGAAATATCCAACAGCTTGAACGTGGGAAAACTGTTATAATTGGGGGAGGGCGTTTCAAAATGTATGTCTTGTAAAGTGGGCGGTGTCCCAAAAACGTTTGGGAACCTATGCACTAAACAAACACTGGCTGACCACTCGTCGTGATCTATATGTATTTTTTTTCCCCCTGAGATCACATTTATGTTGTTCCTTGGTTTACAGTGGTTAGACTGCGGGGGTTTATGTAGCTTGAACTCTTTCTCTCCGTGATTTTGTTTACCACTGGACGCATTTATATTACAATATTTACTAAACCAACAAATGTACCCGTTCTTTGTACTGGGATTTATAGATCCCCTAAATAATCCAGTATACTGGCTTTGCGTCATTATAAACAATACCACCAGGAAGTATATCGAAAGGGGTTACGGTAAGGTGTTCGTTTCTCGTTGCAAAAGTATTTTATCAACGTTGTATTAATTAACGTTGTATTTTATCAAAGTATTGTATTAATTTACATTTTCCGCGTAAGATTATTACAGTGATGCCCGATCTTAATGTAGGTTATTGAACCGATATCATAGTAGCACACTCTGGGCAGGCAAGGCGGTGCGTGTGAGAGAGAGTAAGAGATAGACTGTGAGAAGGAGTGAGAGAGGCAGTGTGGGATGGAAAGAATAATAATGTCCGTCAATCAAATATGATTATAACCACATAGTTACTTCATCCAACAAACAAAATGTAGTATCAGTCAATGGACACGTAGGTGACTTGTCAGTCCGATGCGTGCCTTGAAGAGTCGTGGCAGTGTGGGCATGAGATTGTTGCTACAGTCTGGGACTCGTGTGCACTGGCCTTTCTCTTTGTCTACGCAGTACTGATGCTGCTTGACGTGCTGCCTCACAGGATTTTGCACCCTTTCGTAAATGGAAAGAATAAGAATGCTTGCGAACATACCAAATAGGAAATAACATTAAATAATAATAATTCCTCTCGTACCGTTATACGTTACATAGGGCCTGCAAGTAATTTCTCCATACCGCACTATCCTGGGCAACTTGCTCAATCTCCTCCATAGAACTGAGACCGATATTTCCTGCCTCTCTCAGCAAAGTTCGTTTCAGGTCTCCTTAGGTCGACCTCTCTTTCTTGAACCCTTTGCATCCCACTTCAATGCCTGCTTTGATATTCGTTGATCATTTCTCCTCAAGGTGTGTCCAACATATCTCCATCTTCTCTTTCTTATAACAGTTGTCACTAGTGGTTGACCAGACATGTCTCTGATTTCATCACTTCTCCTGAATTCGTTCCATTTTATATTCATTATTTTTCGCAGACATCTATTTTCAAATGCATTCAACTTTCTTTCTATATCTTTAGTCATTTTCCAACTCTCGCTGGCATATGTTAGGATTGATACAACAACATTTGAATTGAAAATTCGTAATTTAGTTTTAATACTATATAACCAGTTCATATTTTATTTAGACTCTTAAAGCTGATGTTGCTTTGCCAATTCGTATCATAATTTCTTTTTAACATTTCCTGTGCAATCAAAATTGCTACCTAAATAGGTGAACTGCTCTGTTATTTTTATCATTTTAGATTCCAGTATGATATCTGCATTACTTGCCATAGGTGTCTTCATTATATTTGTTTTTCATAGCTTATCTGCAGTCCAACTTTTGATGCTATAGATGACAAGTTGTCTGTTTTTCTTTGCATATCTTGGTTGTTTCTACTTAACAAGGCAATATCATCTGCAAAATCCAAATTTTCTAGTTGACTATTTTCTACCCAATCGATGCCAGTTTCGCCTGCAACATTTTCGCATCACCCAGTCAATGGCCACTCCAAACAATAGCGGAGATAGAATACAGCCTTGCTTTACTCCGGTTTCAACCATAAACCAGTCGCTGTGTCCACCATCAGTGCGAACTGCACACTGTGAACCAACATAGAGGCTCTTAATAATGTTTATTTTGTCTGGTATTCCATAGCATCTCAGAATATTCCACAGAGAGATTCTGTGTAGACTATCAAAGGCTTTTTAAAATCGATGAAATTTAGTATGAGTGGTTGTTGCTTCTCAATATGTTCCTCCAAAATTAGTCGTAGGGTAATTATTTGATCTAAGCAGCTTCTCCCAGGGTTGTGTCCACTGCTCCTTTGATTCTATTAAGAATGATTTTGCAGAAAGTCTTGGTCATTACTGATAATAGGGTGATCCCTCTCCAGTTGTTACAATCTTTGAGATCACCTTTTTGGGGATCTTAACAATTATTCCCTTCTTCCATTGATCTGGGACAGTTTCTTCTTCCCATACTTTATTAAATAGTTCTTGCACCTGGCTAATAGTTGTATCATCAGCCGCTTTGAGCATTTCTGCAGTAATGTTTGTGAACATACCAAATAGGAAATAACATTAAATAAACAGTCTTAATAATATTATTTACCAAGCAATCTTTTCAAACCAGTGTTTGCTTGTGCCAGTAAGTGCTTGCAGAAATGAATAGACAAAATACAAGTTTTAACAAATTTATAGCAATAAAAACAAGACTCAGCAACTTTGATCACATTTATTATAAAACAAACAAAACATAATTTGTATCTAATTTATAGAAGTACAAACAAAATACAATAACTTCAGCTTTGACAATAGCCAAACAAATGATCAGAAGTAAAGGTAAATTGACAACAAATTCAAACCAACTCTTAAAAACTAGAAAACATGGAGAAGAGAGCTGGATACTAATATTAACTCTTAGTGGACCAGGGCAAAAATCACGTTTTTACAAGCGCTTTCACGTTTAGATAACCAAACGCCACTTAGCGTGGCGGAATGTAAAAAACGCGTCCACTTCAAACGCCACTTAGCGTGGCGCTTGGTCCACTAAGAGTTAAAATGATAGGCAAGATATGAAAAGAAATGGAAGGGATGGTAAGAAAGAAGAAAAGTTTGAAGAAGTTTGTTGAAGACCTGTGTTATGTTTTGAGTTGACATGTGAAGAAGAACAACTAATCAGTTGACTATCAACTCTGTGTTATCAATGTCAAACATGGTCCCTAACTAAATACCAAGAAATAAAGACCACATGTAAAATGAAATGTTTAAGAAACTCTGTCAGTGTTACAAGACAGGATAGATTGAGAGATGAAAATATGAGAAATGTTGTTGGAAACACATCATGCATTCAACATATTAGAAAACAATAAATAAAATGATTCGGTCACCAAATGAGAATGAAACCAGATCTATTACCATCTAGCGCCTATAACAAACGGTAGCCTGGATGCAAAGCCAGACCAAGAACCCGATTTAAAAAAAACAACAACTATCGTTACTGCCTTTAGTGCCGCTTTTTAGGGCAGTGTAGGACAGGTGGGACGTGAGCCTGAGAAATGTAATGGTCGCATGGCTAGTGCAGTCGCCACAAAGCTTTTCAGGTTATGATTTTTCATTGATGCCCACAACAGAAAAAAAATCCATGGCTACACATGGGAGCCGTGCACTAAGATGAATATATTAAAAATGCCTGTGACATCAAAGATTAACAACTACAGATGCAACACACCTGACACAGGATATAAAACAAACACTCCATGACGCTTCACGGCATATGTTAATAAGACAAGATAATCAGTTAAATGAGGACTATCACCATAGCATTCTGGAAATGTCCATAGATGGCCCAACACACCCGGTCGATGTTGATTAATCAATATTTTCGCATATTTGATATGTTATTATTTTCAGACAAGATAACTAACTCTGAAGTACTGCAACGTGCAAACCTGCCTTCCATCATGGGCATGCCCAGCAATAGACGACTAAGATGGTTGGGCATGTGAGAAAGATGAAAACTTGTCGCATACCAAAACAAATGTTGTTCTGTGAACTTTCGGAAGGGAAGAGGCCCCAGGGCAGACCACTGCTCAGATAAAAAGATGTCTGCAAAGCCTCAATGAAGAACTTTTCTATAGGTCCCGGCACATGGGATAAACTAGCTTTCGAGAAGTGACATATATGAGCTGAAAGACAAGAGAGAAAGGCGAAAACTCAGAGGTTGTCACAGTAAAACACTTGCCAATTGACCGTCTGTAAAGATGAAAAGGCCATACACCTACATTTTCATGCTATACCAATACTAACAGCCATCTCTCTCAAACTGGTCAGTGACTGTGATTCACAACCCTGGAACTTCCTTGTTCAGAGAAACTCTCTTAATGATAAAGATATTCAGTCACTTTCAATCAAAAAGTGTAAAACTCAAAGAAACTAATACTTAATTCAATCTACCTCTGAAGTTGGAGAAGGCACACCCTATGGTGGGTAAACACTGATAAAAAGGAAAGTATGCCTTCACACAAAAATCAGTCAGAAGCACCATACGAGGCACCCTGACTATGCCTGAATGTATAGCAAGCGAATGCTGAAGAAGAAAAAGAAGGCTTAACTCTATTCATACCATTAACTGCTGTGAAAATGAAAATCATGGCATATCCTTTACAGGTCGTTGACATCAACCACATCAGGAGGTACAGATGAGAACATTAATTCCAGGATTAGGAAAGTTAGACAAACCTTTGCACACAGTGTGAAAATCTATCTCAGACAAACCTTTGCACACAGTGTGAAAATCTATCTGACAAACCTTTGCACACAGTGTGAAAATCTATCTCAGACAAACCTTTGCACACAGTGTGAAAATCTATCTCAGACAAACCTTTGCACCCAGTGTGAAAATCTATCTCAGACAAACCTTTGCACCCAGTGTGAAAATCTATCTCAGACAAACCTTTGCACACAGTGTGAAAATCTATCTCAGACAAACCTTTGCACACAGTGTGAAAATCTATCTCCACAAAAACAAAAACTCAGGATACTCAGCTCAAATGTGAAATCTGTGTTGCTGTATGGCTGGAAAACATGGCCAGTCAGCAAGCTAAATGCAAATAAGATTGAGACCTTTCTCAGACTGAGATGGTATGATAGAGTTGCAAACACAGATAAGAACTGACCTGTGGACAAGAACATGAACCCATGATGATGACACAGTCAAGTGTCACTAGACAAGCACTTGAGTTGAACCCGCACGCAAAACAGGACATCCTAAACTGACCTGGAGACAAAGTCTTCTTGAGGAACTGAAGGGTGATCGACTATCCTGTGAGACCATATAGAAAACAACTAGAGACTGGGGAAAGTGGCAAACAACTGTTGAGTCCCTTATACGCTCCGTAGTTTACCATTGTTTTCTCAACGGTTGGGTCTATTTTTACCATTCGGAAAAATCCATTGAAACAAATTTGCTTCCAAACTTTCCGCTGCGGAGTTTTCATCAGGTTCCTTTGGGTTGTGATCGAGCTCATTACCACTCAAGCTGCAGGCGCCCACAGTGTAGTGGTGTATACATGTGCTGCAATCACAGCATGAGCCACTATAGTGGATTTTTACATAGAGAACTTGCATTCTTATTGTACTGAATCTTTTCAGTTTTTATCGTAGCTATAAGTCAAAGAAATATGTATGTACATAGTATATTGAATTATATATATTCATTGAAATTATATTGAATGAAAGCAACTGAACATTTCTGTCAAGAGAAAAAAATGTTTGGCATTTTTTTTAATTCAGACTTAGATATGGAGCCTCCGATTGATTTTTGCGTGAAGATTTGATTTCCTTAACATCAATGTCCACCGCCAGTCAGCGAACCTTACCCTTCTTTGAACCTTAATCTTCTTCTTCAAACACTCCATATCGACCACTTGTTAAACCACCCTTTGTCAATTGTATGTTATCTGAGCCTAGGAGCAGTTGTATATTGTGCCAGTTATGCGCCTACATGTAGGCCAGCACATCTGATATCTGCTAAGCTTTTTATTTACTAGGGTAACTTTCCTAGGCTTCTACATCAGTTGCCTCTTATGACATGCCTTGTAGATCACAGTGTCACTATTCTTTGCTCCTTGCAGCCCCTGCAACACACAGGCAAGCTTTTTATCAAAAATGCAGCAGCAGAAACACATGATGATTTCTATTTTTTTTTTTTAAATTGAATGTTGATGGATCAATTTTTAATGGGTAAATGAAGAATTAGTTATACTTGGAATTGAACAACATTCCCAGTTGTGCAAATACAGTAGCAAAAACATGTAAAAATATTTGTAAAAATACAAAATATTGCAGTATTTAATGATCAAACATTGACTAGTCATCTCCCACGCACTGCGATCTTCCACATTTTCAAAGAAGAACATTTACTCTCATTAATTTGTGAAAATATTGATTGATTGTTTGAAAAGCAGTAAGCATGTTCGTACATGTGTTAGTTTATGATGCTGGCCCCGCATATGTGGAGCAAAAGGCAGTAAGTCTGATTGAAATGATAGTTGTGATTGGTGGATTGATTGATTGGACCATCATGACTGCACTTTGGTGAGTAACCATGTGTGCTTTGATCTCTTTCTTAGACAGCAAATTCTCAATGGCAGTGAAAGAATTCCGTAGCACAGCCAGGAGGGTCCTCATGTCATTTTGAAGACAGTGAAAATATTTTATAGAAATTTTATTTTTAATCTCTCTAATAAATTTGCCCCTGGCAACGGCTTTCCAGCCTGCTCTTCTCAATTGTGAACTGTCAAGTGTTCAAGCTCAACTTGAACACAGTAACTAAGTATTATCATCAGCCTCCGATATGACTAGAAACTCAATCTCATCTACATTGAGATCAGGTATGGACAGAGTTGATATCATAAATGCGGTATGCTCTCAAATACGTGTCATGGGCAAGTCTCAGACACTGGAACGAGTTCGAGAATTATGCGTAAAGTTTGGACATGACAGACAGTGTTGTCTTCATGGTAGAGAGAGCAGATATACTAATCAATTTTTCATGGGTACAGTGAGCAAATGGACTTTGGGATGGCTGCTGCAGCGGAGGACAGAGCATGAATGGGAATACCCAATGTGTGATGACATCGATTGCATAATATAACTGAGATCAGGGATCTCTGGAAAAATATTCTGATGGCTCCGTGAGGAGGCGAACGAAGTACCTTTCGAATGTGAGACGAGCACCTAACATCTACGCCACAAAGGCCCTGAAATGGGAGTTGAATATGGACAAGCAAGCAGGTGTTGTTTGCAGTGCAGAAAGAGATGTTCCAACCAAGATCATGTTGGCACAGTGAGCATGGTAGCATTAAGATGGCTGCAAGATTGAGGGACGGATATGGACTTGTCCAATCTGCAATGGTATCGATATAAAGAACTACTTACACATGTGTTGGTAACATATGGCTTGATATAAGAAAATACTGCAGTAGAAATTTGCAGCAAAGATGAAACACTTTTTAAAACTTTTATACAGTGCTGTTTCGACCAAAAGGTCTTTATCAAGTAAAGGATAGAAAAGAAGCGAAGAAATTCAGACTTCTTATATGCCAGACACGACATATACAGTCAGACAATAATTCCCTAACTGTCCTATAATGTTTATGCTTTGTAAAACTATATTACTTTGTTTTTAACATGTTCGATCAATATAGCTCAGAATCTGTCTTGATTTATTGTTGCTGATACTGCATTCTACCTCACTCCACAGTCATCTGATGAAATAAATAATACAACTGCAAATTATATTGAAAAATGTGAACTGAAAAAGCATTAACTTTCACTACAGCACTTTGTTCTCATTTCTGGCAGATCGTATAGAACAGAGAAATTAAGCCTGCACGCCCGAAGCTGTCGCCACATTAGAAGAGGTCATTGTTTTTATTCTCCCCAAGAGAAATGACTTATCTTTCTGAGAAGTCACGTGTGAGATCTTTCCGTCAGGAAGGATTCTGCTGCGTTTAACCATTCGGTCCCCAGGTCAAGCCATTCTGCTGTGCAACTACTCTGGTATGTATCATAAACAGGGCGGTGTGCTTGAGGTTCTCATCTGTCCGCCACAGTTTGTTCTGAAGGGCTGTACCTGTTGACCAGATTTTCATTCTCATGCTGCTCGGGCTGGGGCAGTCTTGAAGGATGGTGTTTTGGGAACTGCTTTGGTGCTCCACAGGTGTAGGCAGTCAATTCGATGAGACCACATCCCTGTTTTTCTCCAAATCATTTTTCTAGACTGTTTCAAAAACTAGCTCTCAAATTGAAATGTATTCTTCTTTATATCCCCAAAGAAATATGTTTTTCATTTTTCTTGATTTCTAATTTTAGAGTGATGTTTCTAAAGCATTTTGTCCAACCCAGAGGACTCCCACTCTCAATAAGGTCTGCAATAACATGAGGTTGAGCCTCCTAGACTGAGATAAATTCTTTCTTACTTTCGTTCACTGGAAATATTGTCTAGCTATGAAAAGTTACCTCTGTAGTTCAGAAATCAATGGCAAATAACTTAAAGTATAAGTGGCGTCTAGGAAATCAATGACTGGTTTACTGTGGTTGATGGTGACGTAATGTAAAGAATATATGCCACAATTTTCATTTTCATCTCCTGTATAAACTTCAGTCTTCTGAGGTTGATAAAATAATGTTGTTTGTTTGTTTGCATTTGTTATATCAACCAAGTTTACCACTCTTGATCATCTAATTGGTTTGTGCAGAGAAGGTGAACATGTTGTGTCACCATTAAAGCCGAAGGATTGACTTCATTACGCTCGGTTTTACCCCATTTGACTCGGTCCCTCTCCGCAGAAATGGCACACCACCTGCCAAGAGTATTGCTCAAAGCACAAACTCTGTAGCTCCAGCAACAATCCTAGGGTCTCTGGAAAAAACTGCACTCATGAACAGAACGGCAAGGTCCAGATTCGAACCCACAACCTTCGACTCACGATACTACAGCATATAGGACAGTCATATCCATATTTCTTCCTCTTCTTCTTTACCTTTTAACTCCCAACAGAGCACAGGTCTGCAACAAACTTCTCCCAGCCCTTTCTCTCTCTCTCGCCATCCCTTCCATTTCTTGCCTGTCTTGCCTACAATTTTAATATACCTCTCCAGGGAGGGAGAGAGAGAGGGGGGAACAAACTAATAACTACTGTAAACATAGCCAAAAATGTGCTCAAATCACTGCAACAATATATGGCATTCTGGGAACTTTGTAGTCAAGGAAATTGTTGTGTGTAACTCAACCTATGGAAGTGAACTGACAAAAGAACAAAAATCAAGTGAGCCTGGTTTTTCCTTGACAACATATGGTTGTGAGATGTGAAACATTGACAAAATAGCAGAGAAGATGATTAATGCCTTTGAATGCATACTTAAAATATCATGGACAGAGAAAAAAAACAAATGCTTCTGTTCTGCAACAGCTAGATATTCAAGAAAGTTGGCTATTAAAGAGCATAAAATTAAAATATTTGGGACACAAACGACATGAGTGTCTAGAGAAGATAATTTTGGAGGGAATGATACCTGGAAGAAGTATGAGAGGAAGACCTAAAAGACGATGGGTGCAAAATGTCACTGATAATATGAGAATAACTGCTGCTGACGCTGGTTAACTTGCACAGAACAGAGATTTTTTCAGGACTGCTGTAATGGGAACCAAGTTCCGGAAAGGACAAGCTACTTGATGATGATGAGCTCAACCTATGCTACAATCGGTCCAGAATGGGATGGTTACAAAATTAATGGATATTAAAAAAACTAGAGGTTATTTCTCAAACCCCAAGGGTTATTAGTTACTGACTGGTGTCATATCATCATAAAATAGCTTGTCTTGAGCAGAAGTTTGCCACCCTAACATTTGTATGCTAGATGTCCCGTCTCTGCAGCAGCATACACAAACAGTCAATTACATCCTGAATCCACCTTCTCTGTGGTTGTCCTCTTTACCGGGATGCCTCCTTCCATGATGGTCTTCTCCAATCCATTGTGTCTCTTTATATGTCTAAAATATTTCAATATTCTTATTCTTATTTGTCATTGCACAACAGGAAAACATATTTGTGCTCAGTATCCTTTATTTGCATGTGTCCTCCGGTCTCCAGTTTCATGGTATGATCATCATCAGGTGCCGTGCCAGCTAGCGTAGGCGATCATGGATCTCCACAAATCTTTCTTTATATTGATGATAAACTTTCTCTTTGTCTTGACCTCATTCAACACCTTAACATTAGTCATTTTAACAGTCCCTGGTATTCTCATCATTCTTCTGTAATACCACATCGCTGTGGCCCTCAGAGATTTTTCAATCTGTTTGTTTATTGTGCATGACTCACATCCGCATGTCAGTATTGGTTCTATGTAGCACTGATTAACTCCCATTCTGATCTCAATTGACAATGACTTGTTGCATATAAATCTTTTCATTTTCTGGAACGATGCTTTCGCCTGCCCTATTCTGATCTGCATCTGCCATTGATGTTACCAGGACTCTGAGGTATTTAAATTGCTGCACTTGTCTTAGATCAGTCCCATTTACTGTGGTGGTGCATTTGTTCAGAGTCTGCTTTTTTTAATATGAACATAACTTCTGTCTTCTAACTTCTTTCATTCTATAATCGTACAATTATCATGTGGAGGTGCTGAATGAGGTAAAGACACAGAGAAAGCTTACCATCAATATAAGAAAGAGGCAGTCATCATTTTTCAGACAAGTGATGAGAAAGGGAGGTTTAGAACACATTGTAACAACTGGTAAAATCAAGGGAGACAAAACAAAGGAAGACGGGAAGAGAGAACATTTTTGATATCCTGACATCACGGCACAGAGGAGTGTCAACATCTGAGGTGATGCGCCCGAGTGGTTACCGCAGGGCCCAAATTGGGGTATAAAGATTAGAACCACTGTTACCTGCCACACATATCGTAAGAGGCGACTAAGGAGGTTGAGTGGGGTTAGTTACCCCAGCCCTTAAAAACACTAGATAGCTACAGAAACCACAACCAGGAAAATTCATAGCTCACCACCCAAGAAGAAGAAGGACCCTGCAAGGAGATCTGGAAAAGATAGTCTTGGATAGGTGGGTTTGGAAGGCCTTGGTTGTAGACCTATGCCTCCCTGGGAAGCGAAGGGTGAAGAAGAATGATCACCTACACTGCCGACACCTGATGATGATAATTATCATGAACTACTGACCTGCTCAGATAATTCTCTTAAGAGAGTGCAGAGTCGTAAGTTCTCTGAAAATGTAAAGCCCATATTGTAGAAGGATGTGTGGACCAACTTCATGTTCATAATGAAGCAGTTGATCAACCCAACCAAGCTGTGGCCATCAACACCAGAGAAGCTGTGAATGATGTGAATATATTTGTTGTTATAAGTCAAGCACAATCAAATATTGATATGAAACAATACACAAATCTTTTACAAAATTCTTTACTGCCTGTAATACCGCTTTCTAGTGTGGTATATTACAGGGGGGACATGAGCCTTGAGGAATTTAATGACCACATGGCTAGTACATTCGCCGCAAATCAGTTCAGGTTAGGATATATTCGGGTCTACCGAATGGAAGCCCATGCTCTAATCCATTCCCCCTTCTTCTTCTTCTTCTGCATTCAACTTTTGCTATGCGACTACTCCGGTATGTGTCATAAACAGGGCGGTGCGCTTGAGGTCTTCACCGGTTCCCCATAGTTTGTCTTGTAGTGTTGTTTCTGTTGGCCAGATCTCCAATCTCTCACTACTCAGGCTAGGGCAGTCTTGCAGGATGTGCTCTGGGGACTGCTTTGGTGCTCCACAGGTGCAGGCCGCCGAGTCCCTGAGACCCATTCTGTGGAGGTGTGCTCTGAGACTGCAGTGTCCCTTTCTAAGTCTGAAGATTGTGGTCTGTGCTTTTCTGTTTAGTGTATTTATACTGTCGTGCTCTGGCCTGTATCCTCCATTTGTTTTTCTCCAGATCATTTTCCTGGATTGTTTCAGGAGAGTCTTTGCTTCTGTAAAACTTTGTGTTGGGTGGTGTTGTGTTAGGCTCCCCAGCCTTTGCGAGTTTGTCAGCCTTTTCGTTTCCTGGTATGCCACAGTGAGCTGGTATCCACTGTAAGACCAGTTCGGATTTTTTGACAACAAGCTGATATTTTGCCGTATGTCCTGAATGAGCTTGTCTTGTCTGGGACTTGAGATAGCCTGGAGAACGGATCTTGAATCGCTAAAGACTGCAATATTTTTTGCTGACACTTGCTGGTCGTTGAGAATCTGTATGGCTGCAAGAAGGGCTGTTGCCTCTGCTCTAAAGTTGGTCATGTTTCTCCTGCTGCCAGAGAGTGTGTTTCTGTGTTTCCTTGAGGGTGAGTGATGTAGATTCCGCTGCCTCCTTTTCTGGTAGCATCTGTAGCTGAGCTATCTGTGAACACATGTGTCCATGTGCTGGTGGGATATTGCTCTTGTAGCATTTGGAGTGAAATGGCTCTTTGCTCTGTCTCTGTTTGTATTTTTTTGGAGATTATTCCTGAGACTTCTAGGTGTATTTGGGCCGTGTTTTGGTAGCATGTCCATGGCTCTGGTATTATGGGTTCCTACATTTCTGGGTCAGTTTCTAGGATGTCTGTATGTTGCATATGAAATTCTCTGGCCAGATGGTTGGGACTTTTCCTTGCAAGTCTGTTTTTGTTTTCTCTTGGGATTTTATGTGTAGAGGTCTGCGGTTTTTTCCATTTCTACGATAGGACTGCTTTTCATTGCTCCCAGAGTTATTCTTAGGCCCATGTTTTGTACCTTGTCTAGTTTGTGTGTGTTTGTTTTGGCTGCTGTTGTCCAAGAGCTGGAGCCATATTCCATGATGGGTCTGACTGCTCCCGTGTAGACCTGCTTTAATATTTTTGAATTTGCGCCACAGGACGTGCCAGCTAGTTTCTTCATCACAGCAAGTCTTTGTATGGCTTTTCTTTGAATTTTGTCTATGTTTGGCTTCCAGGTAAGTCTGCTGTCTAGGTTATTCCAAGGAAGGTGGGTGTATCTGTTTGGGGTATTGTTTCGTTTTCTAAATTGATGGATACTTTTTCCTTGTGTGGGGAGAGGAAAAAACAGTTGCTGTGGTTTTGTGTGGTTAATTTTGAGGCCCCAGCTTTTTGTCCAGTTCTCCACTTTTTCCACTGTTTTTGTAGTAAATATGATGTTTTTGAGTGTGTTCTGCAGCTGTCCAGATTGCGAAGTCGTCTGCATGTAGGCTGTTTGAGACCTTCTGGGGACAGCATTTGGTGATGTCATTTATGTATATTAGGAATAGCGTTGGTACTATCACACTGCCCTGTGGAACTCCTTCCTTCATTTTTGCATCTTGCTGAGGTGGTTGTCTATTTTTACTCTGGCTGTACGTTGGGAGAGGAGGTTTCTGATCCAGGAGAACATGTTGTGGGAGACTCCTGTTTGTAGGACTTTCAGCATTAGGCCATCGTGCCATACTGTATCAAATGCCCGGGAGAGGTCAAAAAAAAAGGCTGTTACTTTCTTTCTTTCCTGGAAGGCGCTTTCAATGTCCTGGGTGATGTAAGCCAGTTGGTCCTCTGTGCTTCTGTTTTGTCTGTATCCAGTCTGGACGGGGGTGAGCAATGAGTTTGTTTCTAGGTACCATGTCAGTCTCCTGTTTACTAGCCTCTCCATCAATTTCCCTGCACAGCTGAGAAGGCTGATGGGTCTATAGCTCTTTGGGTCATTTTTGTCCTTGCCTGGTTTCAAGATGGGGTAGATGTGTGCCTCCTTCCAGGTTGATGGAACTTGACCTGCTTTCCAGCTCTGGTTGAAAATGCTGAGGAGAAACCTTTTTGCCAAGAGGACCAAGGTGTTTAAGGAATTCATTGGTAATTCCATCCGCTCCAGGTGCCTTTTTCTCCTTTAGCTTTTTTATTTGGTCTTCTAGCTCCTGCAGGTAAACATAGCTGTCATGCTGTCTGTTGGGATTGTAGAGTTAAGACTATTCAACAGTTGCTTTGACTGGTTTTTAACTTCCTCTTTTCTTGCCTGTTGAATTTGGACCTGACTTTCCAATTGATAGGTTCTAGCTAATAGGTCTGCTGCTGCTCTGCCGGTGACCAATCCTGTGTCTGTGTGTAGCACAGTTTTGGTCCGTTCTGTCCTGTCACCGTTTAGGGTTTTTGTGAGGTTCCATAGTTTTTAGTGTCTTTCTCTAGATTTAAGGAGGCAGTTTTTTCATGCCAGCTGTCTCTCATGCTTTTCTTCTTTTCTTTGGTTCTTCTTCTCTTCTTCTTCAATGATCCAGCGGCACTTGAGCTTTTGCCCTTCGGCCCAATGCTATGTAGTGGTATCTGCATGTGTCTGTAAGTTGTTCTTTTGTTCTGTATAGTGTGTTCCATTTATCTGGCCTTGGAGGAAGGAGGGTCTTTCTGATGTCTTCTAGTGCTTGACACTTGAAGAGGTGGTGGTGAACGGTTTCATGATGATGTGCACACAGTTGGCACTCTGGAGTGTGTTGTGGATGAATTCTGTTCAAGTGATTATTAAGTGTTATGTGTTGGGTTCAAAGTCTAAAAATGGTGCTCTGATCTCTTCTTGTAAGGTGGTTGATGTTGTCATTAAGGTTAGGGCTGGCCATATGGGTGTACACATCTCTTCCTGTGTTTCCCATGGCCCATCTGTTCAGCCAAATTTCCTTATTTGTTGTCATTAGGATTTGCTTTGCTGTATGGAGAGTTGTTGCTGTGATTGGTTGTTCCTGTGTTGACCCTTTCTTGGCTAGCCTATCTGCTTTGTCATTTCCAGGTGTGTTTGAATGTCCAGGGATCCACTGCATGGTTATTTTGATGTCATGTGATGTAATAAGTCTGTCAATATCTAGGGCTATATGGGATAGTTCAGATTTACAATGTCCACCATCCTCTAGGGCTTGAAGGGCAGACATTGAATCTGTGAAGATAATTATGTTTTGTGCCTTTGATGGAAAGGCATCGAAAACAGTCTTCAGGTGGTACAACGCTGCTTCTATCGCATGAATTCTTTTCTTTGGTAAATATAGCCTTTGTCTTGTTGTGTAGGGTAACATTTTCGTCTGTGGGATCTGCTTCCATGTTTTCTCTTTGTATGCTGAGTTCAGCGTGAAGCTCTTCCAGTTTAGGGGACCAATAGGATCGGTAGTCTTCCCTTCTTCCTCTTGGTATACTTATTTTTGCTGCATCTAGAACCCAGTTGTTGAATGTTTGGAGTTTGCGGTTTAGGCTATTTTTTAATTTTCATGTTCTTAATGGCTTCTTCTAGGTGTGAGGTGAAGATATTCCAATTTGCTTTCTTATAGTTCCAGCTGGGGGTGAGTGTTCCTTTTGGGGTGTTCCTCTGTCCCTTCATGGAGATTATTATGGGTTTATGGTCACTGCCCCTAGTTGATTGCACACACTTCGACTTGTGAATTTTTCAACATCTTCAGTCGCTATTGCTAGGTCTGGGTTGCTGGTTGTTCTCCAAGGTCGGGAGTAGTATGAGTGTGGGTCACCAGGTTTGTTTAGCAGAACAAGACTGTTGTTGATGATGAAGTCTTCTACTTCCTCTCCTTTTACATTTAGGTCAGAGTACCCCAGCTTGGAGAATGGCTGTTGAAATCTCCAACTATTATCCAGTTTTCTGTGTTTGGTTGTATGTTGTTTAAGTGGATAAATTTGTTTGGTGGTGAATATATGTTGCAAACTGTGATTTCCTTGTCGTTGGTTTTTAGGCAGATGGTTATCGCTTCTGATCGTTGATTGGGAGCGTGCGTTTCTCAGGCTGAGAACCTGTTTTTGACGCGTCATGACTTCCTTGGGTCGGTCTTCCTGTCTTGCCTGAAGATTTCGTAGCTCTAATGGAGAATCTGTGCGTGCTGGTAAGATGTGTTTCTTGGATGCAGCACACATCGATGGCGTGCTCCTTCAGAAAGTTTTGCAGCTCTATTTTTTGTTTCTAACGCCTTCTGCGTTCCACTGCATTATTTTCAAATCTTGACCTGTGTTTACTCTCGTCTTCTCTGGCTGGTCTGAGAGTGTGAGGAATTGTGTTTGCTGTTGTGTTTGGAGAATGGGGTTCCGGTGTTGAGCCTGCCTGGTTTCGACCTGTAAATATGACACTGTACCGGAGTAGTGTTGGTTGCATAGCTTCGTTGTAGTGCGAGATGCGTTTTTATTCCGTGCAGCTGGCATGCATCTTCCGACTTCGACGGTTGAGGTTTCATTTCTGGGATCCTCCTACCATAGGCAGATTGCCTTTCTCGGCAAGGGCTCCGCCTACCCCGGACCGCCATATTTAACACATAGCGAATGCGGCGTGTCGGTAGCGATCGCAATTCTGATCGGTCACCATCGTACTTCTGAGTCGCTTAACTACACCACAAAACATATCCATGAATAACACAATATATCCATGCGTCCAAATGAATGAAAAGTAGTAATCCAGGCCACGGAAGCAAGATGAAGTGATCAAAATTTATTGCTGACGCTAACCGATACGTCGCCAGCGCCATTTGTAAACCGGAAGTCCATCCATTCCCCAAATCTCAACACTTTTGGAATAGGAAGAGGGTGTGACACGTATGTCTTTTATCATTTTTGTTCTTCTTACTAGTCACAATAAAGATGAAGTGCATACACCGAATGCTGGGATTATCAAGAGGAGACCGGTTTAGAAATGGAAACATCAGGGAAAAAAAGGGGGTACAACATCTGTACTGAACTTCATTAAGAAGCAACAAATTAAATGGTTTGGCCACAGAAGCAGATTACCAACAGACAGTGCGCCTCAAAGAGTATTACTACTCTGATACAGTGGATACAAAGCAAAAGGCTGTACACTCAAAAGGTGGACCTCAGAGATAACAGCGGTAGTTAAAAAACACTACTTGTGAAGAGCACACAAATGTCTGTTCTTGAAATCTGGTCTTATTTTGCTGACGCTGTGAGGCAAAAACAAGATTAGATAAATGAAAGATGAATGAAACATTGATATGAAACAATAAATACAACTCTCAACAGTTTTGGAATAGGAACCGGAGTGTGACATGTATGTCTTTTATCAACTTAGTTCATTATACTAACTATAGACTGGACTATAAAGATACTGTTCATTGTTCATTTGAGAATCATCATCATCATGCATCATACCTCTGAAGTCAGAGAACATTGTCCCTATTATTGCACATGTGGCCACCATCACAAGCGATGATGACAACAGCCTCAAACATGTGTTGTTGCACCTATCTGGTGTGTGTGGAGGTGACAATAGATGACCACCAACCAATCATCTGCCCCCTTCAAGTGTATTAACTGTTTTGGGCGCATTTAGCACACAACCAAGCAACGTGACCATCTCACCTGGGGATTCTGCAGCAGGGTTTTGATGCTTTTAATCTTGGCTTTTTTGAGGACTTTGGTATCTGGAATTTCTGATTTCTACAACTATATGTTATTGTTTACAACTCAAAAAGTCTGTCTTCTTCTTCTTCGACCGCTCCATATCGACCACTTGTTAACCACTCTGTGTGATTTGTATATGATCTGAGCCTACAAATATATATAAAAATCACATACAAATCACAAAGATTAGTTTAACAGGTGGTCGATATGGAGTGTTAGAAGAAGACTATACACTCCTGCTTCTGAGCTAAACAAAACTAATTTAGCAAAAGCATATAAACACATTCCTTTTTTAAATCAACATACACTTTAAATATAGTAATGGGTTGTTAAACAATGCCCTTTATATATAATTTTGTCCAAAAAACCCTGAGTGGGAGGTGGGTGTTGGACTAATTCGGATGTTGCAGAGAAAGTCTTCGTACCTCCATATCGACCACTTGTTAACTACTTGTGATTTGTATGTGATCTGAACCTAAGAGTGATTGTACGTTGTGCCAATTATGCACGTACAAGTAGACCAGCATGTCCAATTTCTGTGAATCTTTTTATTTACCAAGTTAGCTTCCCCAGGTCCTACATCAGTCGCCTCTTACGAAATGCTTTGTAGGTCACAGTAGTACTATTCTTTACTTCCATTGCAGGTCCCAGCACCACACGGGCAAAAGTTTGTCTAAAGGCGAAGGATTGATTTTATTCCACCAGGTTTTACACATTATGGCTTGATCCTTCTCTTCACAGAATGGGCTGCCATCTGCCGAGAGTTTCACACAAGGCACAAACTCCATAGCTCCAGCAACAATCCCAGGGATTTCTGGGAAAAAATCTCTCGTGAACAGAATGGCATGTTCAGGATTCAAACCCATGAACTCTGTAATGCAAAGCAACGGATTAACCACAGAGATCCTTGTCTGTCTATCACTCCTCTAAGAAGCTCACTACAACTCTAAGACGTTCTCTACAATTCTAAGAGCTTCTCTACAACTCTAAGACGTTCTCTACAACTCTAGAGCTCACTACAACTCTAAGAAGCTTTCTACAACTGTAAGAAGCTCCTCACTACATCAATTATGTGCAGCTCTCTACAACTCTACATCATTATGTGCAGCTCTCTACAACTCTACATCATTATGTGCAGCTCTCTACAACTCTAAGAAGCTCACTACATCATTATGTGCAGCTCTCTACAACTCTAAGAAGATCTACAACTCTAGAGCTCCTACAACTCTAAGAAGCTCACTACAACTCTAAGAAGCTCTCTACAACTCTAAGAAGCTCACTACAACTCTAAGAAGTTCTCTACAACTCTAAGAAGCTCTCTACATCATTATGTGCAGCTCTCTACATCATTATGTGTAGCTCTCTACAACTCTAAGAAGCTCACTACAACTCTAAGAAGCTCTCTACTACTCTACATCATTATGTGCAGCTCTCTACAACTCTAAGAGCCTTTCTACCCCTTCTGTCTAGGGTGGTTCTGTTAAAAACACCCATGCTTTCACATGTAGAAAATGCACAGACACTGGAACAAGTGCAAGAATTAAGAGTTAAGTTTGGACATGCTAGACAGTGTCGTCATTGTGGTAGAGAGAGAAGGTATACTAATCAACTTCTCATGGGTAAAGTGAGTAAATGAACTTTGGGACGGCTGTTGCAGTGGAGGACAGAGCATGCACGGGAATGCCCAATGTGCCATGACATCAACCGCATAACATAAAATCAAGATATAACTCAAACTTCTTTGATGTACACCCTCTCTTCCCTTACACCTGTTTAGTTTCTTTAATTACAGGATTGACAGGACCATCATCACTGCACTTTCGAGAGCAACTATGTGTGCCTCGATCTCTTTCTTACACAGGGGGATCTCAGTGGCAGTGCACAAACTTTGTAGCACCAGCTGGTCCTTGATGTGATTTAGAAGATGGTGAAAATATTTTGTACAAATTGGTTTTTTTCCCGAATGAATTTTACCTTGGCAGCGGTTTTCTAGCCAGCACTTCTCAAATTTGAACTGCCAAGGGTTCTTTTACGTAGTCAACTTGAACACAGGACCTACATTTTTATGTCTGTCTCTGATAGGACTAGGAAGATATTCTGATGATTCCACAAGGCAGCAAACCAAGTACCTTTGGAATGAGAGGTGAGCACCTAACCTCTGCACCAGAGAAACCCCCTAATTACAAAATTATTTTGGTTACTCACTCTGGAACAAATCTGTCCAGTCCATGAGAAGTCAGCCAGTTAGAAACATCCTCACAGGTCCAGTCAGTTGGCATACTAGTGGGTGTAATCTTTATATCAAATGTGACTGCTGAATTTTCTAGTACTGTATTTGCTGAGAGTACCGCTTGTGTATCTTCTTGTTTTGTATTTGCTGAGAGTACAGCTGGTGTATTTTCTAGTTCTGTACCTATTGAGAGTATCATTGGTGTATATTCTAGTACTGTACTTGCTGAGAGTTCGCGGCTGTATTTTCTAGTTCTGTAATTGCTGAGAGTTTCGTTGTTGTATCTTCTAGTTCTGTACCTACTGAGAGTACCATTGTTGTATCTTCTAGTACTGTACTTGCTGAGAGTACCGCTGCTGTATTTTCTAGTTCTGTATTTGTTGAGAGTTCCATTGTTGTATCTTCTAGTTCTGTACTTGATGAGAGTACCGCTGATGTATTTTCTAGTTCTATACCTACTGAGAGTACCATTGGTGTATCTTCTAGTACCGTACTTGCTGAAGGTACCTCTGGTGTATTTTCTAGTTCTGTATTTGCTGAGAGTTCCATTGTTGTATCTTCTAGTTCTGTACCTGTTGAGGGTAAGAGAGATAGCAGTCAGACATCACTTGTATATCTACTAGTTCTATACCTGCTGAGGGTACCACTGGTGTATCTGTTAGTTCTATATCTGCTGAGGGTACAACTGGTGTATCTGTTAGTTCTATATCTGCTGAGGGTACCACTGGTGTATCAGTTAGTTCTATACCTGCTGAGGGTACCACTGGTGTATCTGTTAGTTCTATACTGCGAGGTACAACTGGTGTATCTGTTAGTTCTATATCTGCTGAGGGTACAACTGGTGTATGTATCTGTTAGTTCTATATCTGCTGAGGGTACAACTGGTGTATGTATCTGTTAGTTCTATATCTGCTGAGGGTACCACTGGTGTATCTGTTAGTTCTATATCTGCTGAGGGTACAACTGGTGTATCTGTTAGTTCTATATCTGCTGAGGGTACCACTGGTGTATCTGTTAGTTCTATACCTGCTGAGGTTACCACTGGTGTATCTGTTAGTTCTATATCTGCTGAGGGTACAACTGGTGTATCTGTTAGTTCTATATCTGCTGAGGGTACAACTGGTGTATGTATCTGTTAGTTCTATATCTGCTGAGGGTACAACTGGTGTATCTGTTAGTTCTATATCTGCTGGTACTCACAGGTGTATCTGTTAGTTCTATATCTGCTGGGTACAACTGGTTATCTGTTAGTTCTATATTGTGGGTCACTGGTGTATCAGATATTCTATCCCTGTGAGGTACACTGGTGTATCTGTTAGTTCTATATCTGCTGAGTACAACTAGTTATCTGTTATTTCTATATCTGCTGAGGTACCACTGATGTATCTGTTAGTTCTATACCTACATGGTTATCTTCATAACAAGGTTACTGTGCTATACTTGTATGGGAAACATGCCAGAATCAACATGTTTGTACTGAAAGTGGGCTTTGAGTGCATAGAATAACATACTATGCTTTGTCGTCTTCTTCTTTTGTCGTCACAGTTACCCAGTTCTTGCCCAGTGTAGTGGTTTTCCGTTTTTGTCTTGCATTACTCTAGTAACTTGAGTGATAGTTATTTTTGCCTTTTTTTTGACAGGATTCTGTCTAGTGTCACTCGACTGTGTCTTTCATAAGGTATGCCCGACCCATTGCAATTTCCTTCTCTTAACTTGGGTCATCATGGGTTCCTGTCCTGTTCTTATCCGCAGGTCTGTGTTTCTTCTTCTGCATTCTCACTAGATTGGGATTTCAGATTCTCTAATAAAGGCCGCCGTCTGCCTCAGATTATCAGCCACGCCATACAGTTTGTCTTGGACGCTGGTGTAAGTGGGCCACCTCTTTCTTCTCAGGTCTGCATACTGGGGGCAGTTCTGTAAGATATGTTCTGTTGTCATACTTGCCAAGCCACAGGGGCACAGGTCGTTGGTGCCTATCTTGAATTTAGTGTACAGGTGGTGTCTCATTTTGTTGTGACCCGTCTGGAGGCGAAGTATAGCTGTCTGGTCCCTTCTGAACAGTTGGTAATATCCATCATTCTTGTTGTTTTTTGGGTGTTCTTTATCCCATTTTGCTTTGTAGTGCCCTTTGGCGATGGTTTTTGCTTCTTCATAGCTAACCAGGTTGTCATCTTGGGAAATTCCTGCTCCCTCTTTAGCCAGTCTGTCAGCATCTTCATTCCCTTGATCTTGCAGTGTGAGGGTATCCACTGGATTACTACCTTCTCAGATTCATGGGATAACTGGGCTAAGGTTGACCTGAGGTCACATAGTTCTGTGTTCCTTTCAGATTTCAGTGCTGAGATAGCAGACAATGCGTCAGTCAAGAGCACTATTTTTCCATGTATTTGGTTCATATTTTGTAGTGCCATTTTTGCAGCTGCACTGAGGGCCTCTACCTCAGCCCTGAAATTGATTGAGAACTTGCTGGTAGCCAGAGCTAAGGTTAGTTCTACTCCATTTTTAGTCTGAGGACAACTCCCCTCCTCCATTGTGGGTGGCATCTGTAGCAGAGCCATCCGTGTATGCATGTGTCCATGAGTACATTGGGTAGTTTTTGTTTATGTGTTTTTCTGCGATGAGCCTTCTCTCCAGGTCTGTCTGTGTTCCTTTCTTGTCGATGCCACTTATTTCTTCTGAGAGCTATGGGAGACTGCATGCCCAGGGAGGGAAGGTGCTGGCTGGTTGAATGTGTCTTGGTTGAGCCAGTGCCAATATTGCATCTTTGTGAGCAAGTTCTTTGGACTTTGACAAGAAGTTACTTCTTTTTAATCTGCCCCTACCATAGCTGTTGGGTCTGTGTTTCAGGTAATGTCATAACATATAATATTATAACGGGCCAGTTCCCTTCCTTTCCCTAACTCAATCAGTCAGGTACTCATTGACAACTCTCTCAATTAAAGCATGCATGAAGTCATTAATATGTGTACAGTGACTATGTTACTCACTTCCTGAGACAAGAGCTGAATCTTTTCCGTCAGACCTAAGTCCAACATGAGTCTTGAGAGTTGAGTCATTTCCCTGAGTTGGAGTTATTTTCCCTGAAGTTGGAGTAACTTTCCCCTGAGTTGAGCTATCTTGACTTGTATGTTGAAAGATTTCTACTTCTGAATTGCAAGCAGAAGATGCACATATCTGTATATGCTTCTGAAAGGAAATATCACGCAATTATTAATAATATACTACATAAAACTCAAATCTTAAGCATTAACTCTTTTTTCTTAACTCTTTCCACGCGCATTTATTTCCTCAATTTTTAAGCAGTTAATTCAAGGTAAGTAAAAAAAAAAAATTACGATCCCAACTACTTATCAATAAATAAACATATATATGTTATTATATACTAAATTGAAGTAAACTGGACAACCTAACAGAATAACAAGGTTAAAAAGTACTATAAGTAAAACAGAAGAAGTAAAACTAGAAAGACTTCTTATAAGGAAAGCAACTCTATGGCGCAGTGTGCGGCTTAAATTATAGAATATTCCACATATAACTCAAACTGAAGATTAATCTTACGGATTTTGTGTTTCTCCAGAAAATTTTATAAAATATATTAATAACCATACATCCCAAGTGATGATGACAACAGTCTCAGACAAGTGCTGCTACACCTCTCTGGTGTGTGCGGAGGTGACTGTAATGTCCAATCCTCATAAACAATTCCCTACCACAGGTGGATCAACTTTAGACATGTAGGTGTTGTGTGTTTTGTCTTTTCGAGCAGCTCGTTTTTTATGCATCTCAACAGTACGATGATTCTCAGCTATGTGAGCTGGTCTTGTGTTGTCTATATCGAAGCACTTAAGAAACACCACATTAAGAGTGTCTTTAAAGCTTTTTTTTTTCTGTCTACCAACTGATCGTCTGCCCCCTTCAAGCTCGCCATACATCAGCTGTTTGTATAAAATGTATAGTAAGTGATTGAATCCTCATCATTGCACTTTGACGAGTAACTATATGTGCTCCGATCTCTTTCTCACAAAATCAGATCTCAGTAGTAGTGCACGAACTCCATAGCAATGATGAGAGTCCCTGGTGTAATTTTGAAGATGTACAAATTTATGTAGGAATTTTATTTTTAAACCTTTCTAACAAATTATGCACAGGCAGCAGCTTTTCAGCCTGATCTTTACGATTTTCAACTACCAGTGGTTCCTCTAAGTGCTCGACTTGAACACATGTTTTGTCATCTGTCTTCGATAGGACGAGAGACTCGATCTGACCTATACTTAGATCAGGGCTGATCTCTGGAAAAATATCCTGAGAAAACGAACAAGAGGTTTTCCCACTGGTATTTGCTTAATTATTTCTGAGTTCATCGTGCATAATCTTATCATACCATCTCAGTCTCTCTATTCTACGTAAACAACAGATGTTCTACCAGGAGCTTCTTATTCTTCGAACGCTACATATCGACCACTTGTTAACCACTCTTTGTGATGTGTATGTGATCTGAGCCTAAGAGCGATTGTACACTGTGCCAGATATGCGCCTACAAGTAGGCCAGCATATCCGATTTCTGCAACGATTTTTATTTACTAGGGAAGCTTCCCTAGGTCCCTACCTCAGTTGCCTCTTACAACATGCATTGTAGGTCGTAGTGTTACTATTCTTTGCTCCCATTGGGGGTCCCGGCAACACACGGGCACTACCAGGATCAAAACGTCTGCCAGCATAGCTTTCAGAAACATGCTTTATACAACCAGTTTGGACTTTTAGAGACAAAGTGAGCTTCAGAATAAGAGATAAGTGACCACACAACTGATTAACCTGCCTGTTTGCACAAATCTGTCAAGATGGCGAACAATTTTGTTATCTCAGAAAAAGAGAAGTCCATTTCTTGCAGATATATGTGGATGATGGTTAAATACTTCTTCATATAATTGACCATCTCTGCAAGATTCTGACCACTGACACCAGCAAATCTGTTGAAAATACCAATAAGAATTGTGTTAATTGGACAATCAAATGTACTGTTTTTATTGAAACTTGTTTAAAAGGATTTTTACGCAGAAGGATTGACTTCATTGCACCAGGTTTTACCCCATGTGGCTCGGTCCCTATCCGTAAATGGCATGCCACCTGCAGAGAGTATTGCACAAAGCATAAAATTCGTAAACAATCCTAGGGGTCTCTGGAGAAAAAGTACAATTGTGAACGGTTCAGTCCAGATTCAAACTTCTGATCGCAAGGCAAAGGTCTAATCACTTAGCCACAGAGACTCCCTATTTAAAAGTTCTTCCATAATAAGATGTACCTTCAAACAGACATCGGACAAATGATGAATATTATTAACTCTACAGAAAAGAGCAAGTTAAAATCTTTAGACTCAGTACAGGCCACAATCAGTAGTCACTGCTCGAACTTCACGGCATCAGGTTGCCCCATAACTGCTCCGTTCCTGTGTCAACGAACATTCAAAATGCTCACCACTATCTCAAGTAAACTTATGAAAAAAAAACAGATGTCCAGTCATGAAACATAAACCAGCATTAAATACATACAGCAGCTGCCAGAGTGTCAAAACCACCATCCATCACTTCAATTTGCAATTCACATTGAAGGAAATAACCTTCACAACAAAGTACAGCAGTCAGAACAGGCATTAGTGCATAAGGCAGTCGCCAGATCATCTCCGATTAGATGTCCGCCTTTTCTAAATATGCAATTCAAAACAAAAACTCTGTGGGCAGAATGACAAAATTTCAAATTAAATTTACAGTTTAGTTTTGATCCAAGAACGAAACTCTATAGATCTGCAACATAACCGAGTCCTACAATTCCAAACATAAGGAAAATTATCTAGCATCGACATTCAGAAGCAAACACACCCCAAGGCCGTAGCCGCTTGTCCGGCTTTCTGTTATGTTGACCAGGTCAACCAGGTCCCAATAGATTGAGGCACCATCTGCTAAACCAGCTAAAGATAAGAACTTCTGATGAGTGTAACTGTGGCACTGACATCTTCTACTCCAACAATCCAGAGGCACTTGGTCACTTGTCCTTTGGCACAATACCATGTAGTGTACACAGCATTGAAGAACTGGGCTGTCCGTGGATTGGTTACCTAACATGAAATGTGCCAGAATCCGGCTGCTCTAGCATTAACATGCTCTAAAATTCATTATAAATTAAAATTCTATACATACAAATTTTCACCATTCTCAAATGAACAGGCTTCTATCAATAGTTGGGGAGTTTTAGACAGATAAGGTAGATGTTCTTCTGTCTCTAGGCGACCTACTGTCGGATGAGAACACTAACACTGACGATGAATCAATTCAGTGATTGAAGGAGTTTTTAATTACATGTTGTCAAGTAGAGCCAGATGTTTGATGGACAGAGAGATGAGTGTATTTAACCACTGAGCCACGTGAACCATCAGTATGCACATCCTTGGACATCTGTTGGGGAGACTGCGCAACTATGGGCCTGCCCAGAGTGCTGTGACATCAGATCAGTAACCAAAAACCATTCTCAAAATTACATTGTGGACCGCGCATGTGCTAAGATCTACCTGCTTAAGAAAGAGATCAGAGTACATATGGTTATTCACCAAAGTGCAATGATGATGATGCTTTCAACCAATCTAAAAGGGGTTTAAAGCTGCAGGATTGAGTTTATTGCCCTGGGTTTGACCCTATATAGCTTGCTTGGTCCATCTCCGCAGAGAATGGCATGCCACTAGGCAAGAGTATTGCAAACAGCACAAACTTCGGCAATCATCCTAGGACATCAAAGAAACATTGAGCTGGAGAAGGTGGGAGAAATTGCTAGAGACAGCGAGTTTTTCAGGTGTGTTGTTGCCTGTGTGTTGTTGGGCCGCAGGCGAGGAACAAGTAGAAACACTGCACCCTACAGGGCACGTTGTAAGAGTCGACTGAGGTAGGGACCTAGAGAAGCTACCCTAGTAAATAAGTGTTGCAGAAATCGAATGTGCTGGCCTACTTATAGGTACATAACTGGCACAACGTACAATGGCTCTTAGACTCAGATCGCACAAATCACAGAGAGTGGTTAACAAGTGGTCGATATGGAGCATAAGAAGAAGAATGCGGGCTGTGATGGCAGCGATGTTACGCAAGGGACATGCTATTAATTGATTCATTATTTTAAGATGTGATGTAGAAGGAAAAGATGTATTCAGAATTTAATACGTGGTTTGAGAATAACGGTAGTGGAGGATGACCTATCTATCTCTCTCTCTCTCTCTCTAGCCTATGATGCCCTTGGCGCTTAGCGATGCAACAAATGCATGCTATTTGTCTATGTTCTTGATCATCCTCTGTATTGTGTTCCCCTTATGATTCATTTTTTTTTCATTTCCTTTTCTACTATTCTCTTCTAGGTCGTTTTGGGTCTTCCACATTTTTGTGTCCCTCTCAGTGCAGTTTTCGTGACAGGGTTAGTCTCCATGCACATCACATGTCCATCATCTTTTTTCTGAATGATGGTGTTCCTGTTCTTTTGCTGACCATGCAAACATTTCTTGGGTAAAAAGAATTAGGAATTAAGTTTGGACATGCCAGATAGTGTCGTCTTCGTGGTAGAGTGAGAAGATATATTAATCAACTTCTCATAGGTATGGTGAACAAGTGGACTTTGGGATGGCTGCTGCAGCAAATGACAACACCAATGTGCCATCGGTCACATAAAATAACATTTCTTTGTTAATCTGAACTATGATAGAGAAATTCTGTAAGACTGTTAGGGTGATTGAAGTTCTCAGAACAAGCTACTAGATAATGATTTATTACTCACAGTTCAACAAATCTGTTCAGTCCATGAAACATCAACCATTCAGAAACATTCTCACTTGTCCAGTCTGAAAAAAGGCTAGTGAAAACGAACTTTTGATCACTAGTAACTTGTGGTACTCTGCCTAGATCTGATGAGAGTAACTGATAGTGAGATTAAACAGAATCATTTGGAAATAAGGGACACATCAATGACATCATTTGGTAATACATGACACAGTGGAGGCTCATCATTAAGGGCCAGTGGGGCTGCCCCAAAAAAATAATGTGTAACATATATTTATTATGTTAAAAATTATTTGTTCATAATTATTACTTTTAACATGATACTGATTAGTAGAACAGTAGAAATGTGATATATTTAGACCGAATGTTAATATGGCAACCTCTGACCACTCTCTCGACTGGTTATTTAGCACAGACAAATATGTGATATTCATTCCTTTAGTAGGGAAATTCTTAGGCTGCCTAGCCAGTGCACAGTCAAACTGTGTTATTGCGCTAAAAATTAGTCTGGGTGTGTAAATACTGAATGAGTTCCAAATGAGATATTAAAAAAATCAAAAATAATATAAATAATTAACTAACCATTATAGAATAGTTTAGGGTAATCGTCCATTCCATCAATATACATCTGTGTACGACAATGTACACTCTAGTAAGGGGTGGGGGGATGGATAACTTCCAGAAATAGACAAATAATAGTAAATACTAAAATATGACCTCACCCAAAACCATATTTTTTCAGAAAATTTGTGTCTGGCCCCATCAATAAAAATGATCATGAGCCGCCACTGATAAGACACATCAGTGACATCACTTGTATATGTGAACATCAGTGACATCACTTGCAATGACACCAAGCATCACTTGGTAATATGTGACATATCAATGACATCACTTGGTAATAAGTAACACATCAATGACATCTCTTGGTAGCTGATTGATTGAACCATCATCACCGCGCTTCCCTGAGTATCCATGTGTCCTCTGGTCTCTTTCTTAGACAGGAAGATCTCAGTGGCAGTGCACGAACTCTGTAGCATGGCGCGGGTCGCAATGTGATTTAGAAGATAAAGATATTTTGTAGGAATTTTATTTTTGATCTTTTTCTAATGTGCTCAATTTGAACATGAGACCTAAGTTTTATCATCCGTCTCTGATACGAACTGGATCTCACCTACACTGAGATCAGGGATCTCTGGAAGAATATCCAGATGGCTCCATGAGGAGCAAACCGATGCCTTTGGAACCAGAAACGTGCACCTAGCCTCTACGCCACAGAGATCCCTGCCAATAACTTGGTAATAATCACTTGGTAATATGGGACACATCAATGACATAAAAGAATAATGTCCCACACAAGAAGAATGTCCACAGAAAAACAATGTAACACACAAGTACAATGTCCACACAAAGAAAATGTCCACAGAAATAACAATGAACACACAAGTACAATGTCCCACAGAAAGAACAATGTAACACACAAGTACAATGTCCACAAAGAAAATGTACACAAAGAACAAGTACACACAAAGAAATGTCCACACAATACAATGTCCTACAGAAAGAACAATGTAACACACAAGTCTACAGAAATAACAATGTAACACACAAGTACAATGTACCACACAAAGAAGAATGTCCCACAGAAAGAACAATGTAACACACAAGTACAATGTCCCACACAAACATGTCCAAGAAAGAACAATGTAACACACAAGTACAATGTCCTACAGAAATAACAATGTAACACACAAGTACAATGTCCTACAGAAATAACAATGTAACACACAAGTACAATGTCCCACAGAAAGAACAATGTAACACACAAGTACAACGTACCACACAAAGAAGAATGTCCTACAGAAATAACAATGTAACACACAAGTACAATGTCCTACAGAAATAACAATGTAACACACAAGTACAATGTCCCACAGAAAGAACAATGTAACACACAAGTCACAACGTATCACACAAAGAAGAATGTCCTACAGAATAACAATGTAACCACAAGTACAATGTCCACAGAAAGAACAATGTAAACACAAGAATCATATGAATCTAACTCATCCAGTTCATTGTCAGATAAGGGCAGACAAATGGTGTCATTTGTCTGCATTTTTTGACTTAATGACACTTGCTGTGTAAATGGTATTTGCTGTGTAGGTGGTACTTGTGTTGTAGATGGTGTTTGCTCTGTAGAGGGTACTAGCTCTGTAGAGGGTACTTGCTGTGTAGGTGGTGTTTGCTCTGTAGAGGGTACTTGCTGTGTAGGTAGTACTTGCATTGTAGATGGTGCCTGTTTTGTAGAGGGTACTTGCTGTGTAGATGGTACATGCGTTGTAGATGGTGTTTGCTCTGTAGAGGGTACATATTGTCTAGACAATCCTACAGAAGATCCCTGCAGCAAATATTTTGTCTTTGGGCCAACAGGAAGATGTGTTGGAGTAAACTGAAAGGGAGTTGTGTTAACATCAACTTTATATATTATTTTCTCCTGTTTGCATGAAGACGGTTTGTTGATTTGTTTACTAATTACAAAAATTTGCGTAGAACCATTTTCAACAAGTCTAGAAATTGATGTTAAGATGATATTAGAGAACTGGACATCCCCAGACTCTGTGAAGCTTATGTACTCTGCTGGAGGTATAATAAAAGCTTGTTTTATGTTTGGTATTGCATTTTAGGCACTTTTGCTCTTGTTGATTGTTGATACTGTAGGCTGTGATGTTGATATGGGAGGTTTTGCTGCCAGACAAGAGGTATCACATGGTTCTTGATATGAATGTGAGCTAAATGATAACTGTTTATTTTGTGAAATTCTTTGTTTTTTCAAAAGGTAACATTTTTTTCGGAGAACAGATCTTTGAAGATTTTACCTGAATAGATTTAGGTCGAAGTGGTAATGCAGATTTATGAGTTCCGACATTACTTGGGTTTTTTTTATTTAAAGATGTTTTATTTCCGTGGGGACCCGATCTTGTTTTCTCAACTGAGGAAAATTTAATTTTTTTAGCTGCCGGAGGTACTGACATCAAGGTAGACGAGGATATTGTCTGATTAAATTCTAGATCTCTGACTAGTGACTGCTCATAAATACCTGTAACTTCTTGGTGTTTAGGAGCTGTTTTTGCACAACTTTTAGTTACAGATTCGGACCCTAATAGATATTCTGGTGAACTTACACCAGATCTATTTATCGCTGCAGATATTTGGTCATCAAAGCTGTGTGACCAGTGTTTGAGCTCGTATCAGGATATCTTCCATTTAATATGCAGCTGTTCACAGATGACTGACTGTTTTGGTGTTTCTTACTTTGCTCCGTGTTCTGAAAGAGTTGAGAACCATTCAGATAATCAGAGTTACTTCTAAACAAACTCAGAATCTCTGAGACACAATCTGATTTTGTTATTTCTTGCACTTTAACTGAGTATTTATTCCTAGAGAATTTCTTGGCAGGTTGACTCTTGTCAGAGTGTAGTTTCTTGGCAGATTGACTCTTGTCAGAGTGTAGTTTCTCTGCAGGTTGACTATTGTCAGAGTGTAGTTTCTTGGCAGATTGACTCTTGTCAGAGTGTAATTTCTCTGCAGGTTGACTATTGTCAGAGTGTAGTTTCTCTGCAGGTTGACTCCTGTCAGAGTGTAGTTTCTTGGCAGGTCGTTTCTTGTCAGAGTGTAGTTTCTCTGCAGGTTTACTCTTGTCAGAGTGTAGTTTCTCTGCAGGTTTACTCTTGTCAGAGTGTAATTTCTCTGCAGGTTGACTAGTGTCAGAGTGTAGTTTCTCAGCAGGTTGACTCTTGTCAGGGTGTAGTTTCTTGGCAGGTTGACTCTTGTCAGAGTGTAGTTTCTCAGCAGGTTGACTCTTGTCAGGGTGTAGTTTCTTGGCAGGTTGACTAGTGTCAGAGTGTAGTTTCTCAGCAGGTTGACTCTTGTCAGGGTGTAGTTTCTTGGCAGGTTGACTCTTGTCAGAGTGGATATTTTCTACCCAGGGTATTGTCATATCTGAAGGGAATGATTTATTTAAAAATCTCTTGGCATTTATTTTCTGCCTGTCGGATGATTTACTCATGTGAGTCACTTCTTTATTTGGTTTCTCTGGCTTCTCAGACAATGATGCAGGGCTGTCATCTAACTGACTCAGCATTTTATTGATAACATCAGCAGCATCTTCCCATGTTTTCTCAATATATTTGATTTGTTTCCTGACTACGGGTGCAATACGCCTTGGAAAGTTTCCTGCCTTTCGCCTCTTCCGATCTACAACTGACAAAGACAAATGTGTTGAACAACTAGGAATGTCATGATTTACTGGCCCCATTGTCTCCTGACTGATAACACTACTTGAATGATCGCTGCACATTTTTGGCAGTTCACGCTCAGGTGACTTCTTCCTTGACCTTTTTGGGGATTCAGGTTTCAAATATTCAGCTGTAATATAAACATTTTGAGTTAATGGTCAGTTATGCCAACTGTAGCTTTTTCTACAATAATTATTTTAATAGTTATAAATAAATATAATAGTTGTCTCTCTCAATCCCCACCTAGATCGATGAACCAAATCTTTTCATGAATTCTACTGTTGTTTTTAGGGACTCTGTCCCTCCATACAGCTTCTCACAAAGCTCAGTGTTTTCGGGCCAGGTTTTGCTTCTTAAGCCTGCTAACAATTGGCAGTCTTGCAGTATGTGCTCTGCCGTCATCTCCGCCTTTCACAGTGGCACAGGCTAGTTGTGCCAATTTTAAATTTGTTGAACATGTGGACGCGAAGCCTGTTATGGCTGGTACGGAGGAGAAATATAGCAACTTGAATAGTTGTCTATGCAGACTACTAAAAATAAACTGAAAACTGTGGCATATCCTTTACAGAACTTCGCCATCAACCGCAGTAAACCAGTCGTCTATTTTTTAGACATCACTTATACACTCAGTAGTTTGTCATTGCTTTCTGAACGGTGAGGTCTATTTTAACAGTTCGTGAAAATCAACACCGAACAAATTAGCTTCCAAACTGCCTACAACTGAATTTGAACCATTTACGCTTGGGTTGTTATTGGTTACTGAACTGATGCCATTGCACTCCTGGCAGATCCATATGTGCTCAGTCTCCCCCAACAGATATCAAAGAGTATGCATGCTGATGGTTCCCTTGGCTCACTGATTACACACTCCTCACTCTGCCGCTAAGGCATCCAGTTCTACTTGTACAACAGGTAACTCCAAACTACTTAAATCGCTGGATCAATTCAACATCTATTTTAGTGTCCTCAACAGACAGTCGTGAAGAGACCGAGAACATCCCCCTTATCGATCTTTAACTCCCCAACAAACAATGCTGTTGATGCAAGCCTGTTAGCTCTCTCATTACCATAAACACATGCATGCCCAGGACTGTATATCCACGGAAGCCTCTGGAGGTTAGAAACTTCTATAGATGGCATCCACTCATACCGATCAAGCTCACTACCAATTAAGCTACAGACGCCCACAAAAATAAACTGGCATGACAAAATTCCAGATGCCAAAGTCCTCACAAGAGCCAAGATCACAAGCGTCAACACCCAGTTGCAGAAGGCCCAAGTGAGGACAGGCCATGTTGCTCGAATACCTGATAAACGCATCCTAAAACATGATATATGACGTACTTGAAGTATGCAGACAGAAAAAACATTTAAGACACCCTAAAGTGTCTCTAAAATGCTTGGATATAAATACCAGTTGCTGGTAATCCCTTGCACAAGATCGTCTAATGTGGTGCTGTAATAACACAAGAGGAACTCAAATAGCTGAGAATCATACTGTTGAGGCGCAGAGAAAATGAGCTGCACATAAAGACAAAACACACAACACATACATGTTCAACCTTGATCATGTATGCCCCACTTGTGGTGGGGATTAGGTTCGAGAATTGGATGTTACAGTCACCTCCTTACTCACCAGAGAGGTGAACAGCACATGCCTGTAGCTGTTGTCATCATCGCTTGCGATGGACGGCTATTATTAACAATAATTGTATTCAAATACTATCTAACTGTAGGCAATATCGGACTTCAAGAGCTAGCTTGTCTGAACGACATAAATAAAGAGATACAAAAGAGGCAATAGCGATCAATGTTGTCCTCTTGTTCTCAGAATGTGAAAAGAAAGACAGCAAGACATGAAATGCAGTGGACACCAAAGGGACAGCGGGGAAAAAAGGGAGGTCTAAGGGCACTTGGAGGAGAACATTTGAAGCAAAGCTCAAAGACCTGCATAAAACTAGGTTTGAGGTAGAAATAGAAAAGATCGAAATGAGTGGACAATTTAGGTCTGTTTTATGTAGCTTTGGTTATTGGTTACTAAACTGACGTCATTGCACTCCAGGCAGACCCATAGGTGCTCAGTCTCTCCCCATAGGTTCCCATGGCTCGCTGATTAAACACGCAAATCACTCTGCCCCTCAGGCATCCATTTCTACTTGTACAACAGGTAACTCCAAACTGCTTAAATCGCTGGATCGATTCAACATCTCTGTAGCTTTGGGCACGAAAAGGACTGATGATGATGATGGCTATCTTATTGATGTTACTGTTACTGTAGAGTTTTACTACAATAATTATATACTAGAATAGGGTCACAGATAGTCAAGTTGATAACATGCTGCAGTATATATTGTGCTGTAGAAATTATGTGGTTCGATGCCAAAACATAACTTCACTGACGTAAGAAGAACTGTGTTTGTTACATCAATCAATCAAGTGCCATGCCTGCCAGTGTAGGCGATCATATCTCTCCACAACTCTCTCTCCTTGGTGCAGTTTATCAGTTCTGACATCGATTTTTGTCGAACCATGATGTCAGACCATCCAACATCTTCCACAATCTCTCCTTCCCTGAATTTTAACTGAACATGCCGATGGGTTTGCGGGTATGGCTGCTGTGGAGAGCGGGCAAGCGATGGATCAGGCTGATGTTCTGGGTTCCATAAGGAAAAGAAGGCATGTGGAAGATTCAAGTGATGGTGGTGAGTCTGCAGTCCTAACCGTAGTTTCAGGTCGGATGTGGTGTGGCTGGACAGGAGCACTATGCTGGTGGCCAGGGGGAAATAGTAGACCAATACAAAGAACTGGTGTAGTTAGTCGCTGCACGCTGAAAGACATTCTGAGGAGGAAATCGGAGCACTTATGGACTAATTGTATCACTAATTGTATCAATGTGCAGTGATGATGATGATGATCTGATGACTAAACTAAAACTTACTTGAATAATATAACCTATACAACAGAACTTATTTACCTGGTTTAATCTCTTGAATTCTGCTGTCATGACTAATGACATGTATGGCTACATTTTTTGTACTAGGCATTCTTGCAGAGATCTGTACAAGATAAAAGACAAATAATGCAACTGATGTATATTATAAATGTCCATTGAATGAAACTTCACAGATTATAGCAAACAGTTTATATAACAGAACAAGATGTACCTCAAAAGTGAGTAGACTTCTTTATAGTCTATGATCCATCTGTGACTTGGCTCTCTCACTAGCCTATGATGTCCTTGAGGCTTAACTCCTTGTATCCAAACGCAACACTACGTGGCTTTGGGTTGACACCTTGTACCTGGAGCCACACTAAAGGGCGTTTTTAATTCTAAAATCAAATGGGTTGTAAAAAAATGGCTTTTGCCCTGGTCCACTATGAGTTAAGGCAGCAACAAATGCACACTATTCTCTGTTCTTGACAGCCCTCTGTATTGTGTTCCAGCTGTGATTATTAGGTCTAAAAACTAAGTATTGACTTCATCGCAACAGGTTTCCCCTTATTGCAAGGTCCCTCTCAGCAGAAATGGTGCACCAACTGCTGAGATGCATGTGTTAAAATCTAAAGTATTGACTTGATCATGCCAGATTTCCCCTTATTGCAAGGTCTCTCTCAGTAGAAATTGTAACCACCTGTTGAGATGCATGTGTCCAAGTAATCACAGCAATAGGAGTCACTGCAACTTTATGATGGGTGTCAGTTATCAAAAAGTTAAAAAAATCAATTCTCTATAATTAGATCTTCTTTGAACACTCCATATCAACCATTTGTTAACCACTCTGCGTGATTTGTATGTGATCTGAGCCTAAGAGTGATTGTATATTGTGCCAGTTATGCCCTACAAGTAGGCCAGCACATTCAATTTCTGCGATGCTTTTCATTTACTAGGGTAGCTTCCATAGGTCCTACATCAGTTGCCTTTTAGGTGGCAGTGTTACTATTCTTTGCTTCCTTATGGGCCCTGTCACCACACGGGTGATAATTAGATCCAGCCAGTATCATTCAAACACAGGCCTGCATAAAAGAACAGGAACCCATGATGACCCAGGAGAAAATGGTGATGGGTCATGCATACCCTACAGAAGACACAGTCGAGTGACATTAGTCAAGCACTTGAGTAGAACTAGCAAGGAAAACGGAAAGCCCTAAAAAGACCTGAAGATGGAGTCTTCTTGAGGAACAGTCTGGTGTTGGACTATCCTGGGAGACCATAAAGAAAACAGCCGGAGACCACGAAAAGTGGAAACAACTGTTAAGGCCCTATGCTCCTCGAGGAGCGGAGAGGAATAAGTCATGTAAGTCAAGTATATTTCTGGCTTATTTCCATCCATAGACTGTGCGTGTACATTGTCCGATAGAACTAACTAGACTGATTACCTTTGATCAGAACCTGTTTTTAACTATAGTCACTGTGATGCAGAGATGCAGATATCAGGGGTAACCTACATGTGGACATTCCAGATGGCATGGGTGAAATTTTGGTGGCTTCCCATATGACTGTGCTACAGTATAACTCAGTAGATGTGGTATTCTAAAGTGGGGTTTTCTGTTTATACAATCTCACCACTAACACATCTGTACAAATTTGTTTTCAGGATTAAGTCAAATTCCATGGACTGTTCAAATTCAAATTACTAATATTGAAAGTGGTCATGGTACAGAGATAACTTATCAACAAAAGAAAAAGGAAATCATCATCACCATGTCTGTCATTTTAATTTAACCCTTTCAACAGGTAAATGTTTCTTATATAATGCAACGTATACTGAAGATATAAAAAACAAGTTGAATGCACTTTAAAATAGATATCTGCCAAAAATAATGAATTATAAAATGGAACGAATTCAGAGAAGTGATGAAATCAGAGAAATGTCTGGTCATCCACTAGTGACAACTGTTACAAGTAAGGGAAGATATGTTGGACACACCTTGAGGAGAAATGATCAACGAATATCAAAGCAGGCATTGAAGTGGGATGCAAAGGGTTCAAGAAAGAGAGGTCGACCTAAGGAGACCCTGAAACGAACTTTGCTGAGAGAGGCAAGAAATGTCAGCCTCAGTTCCATGGAGGAGATTGAGTGAGTTGCCCAGGATAGAGCGGTATGGAGATATTACCTGCAGGCCCTATGTAAAGTATAACTGTACAAGAGGAATTGGGAGTTAGCCGGTGTACTGGCTTTGAGTGACCTTAAAAAATACTGCGATCCAGTATATCCGCTCAGAAGTGCAGAGGGTTTAATATAAATATGTAATGAGAACAGAGAGATTAGAACTGACAGAGTGACAACTGGTCAAACAGTGGAAGAAATAAAACTTTGAGTGCACAAACAAAATTCTTAGCAGAAAAGGTGTAAATATTCAATATCTGAAAATGATAGTAATTAAGCACATACGTTTGTGGAGTTATAGGAATGATATGATCGCCTACTCCAGTCGACATTGCACGCGCAATGAATGAATGATGACTGCTGCAGTGAGTAACGCCAATGCCCAAAGTAAAGGACTGTTGGTTTATAACTTAACTGTCATTGAGCATGATTGACAGTGCCAATTTGAACATGTTACATGTACTTTGTAAAACTATTAAATATTAATATACTATAACTATTAACTATATTACTAAGTGTTTCATTATTTCGCCATGAGAAATCAGCGACTTTCACAAAATCCTCACATATAATAATTATAATATGAACACTCTGCACTGTCATTGTCCGAGTGCTCAACTAATATAACAATTACATGTTTACATCAACACACACGGAACTCGGAACCAGGGAAGACGATCACAAGCCCAAGGCTCAAGCCTAATTATTAATTAAGGCTTCGATGTCGTTGTGATCATCAAACATATAATACTATTACAGCCAAATAAAATCAAGATGGATGAGAACCAGTTATTACTACACACTTTCCGCGAACACTAAATTGAAATATTTTGTCAAGTTAGTGTGAAATCAACGGCCAGTCTTACAAAAAATATGTCAAGAAAGTTTACCGTCTGCTCACCTGCAGATTGTCGGCATTAGAGATGCGCGCGCGAATAGTAACTATTCGCTTAGTAAGTATTCGCTACTCAACATCGACAAAACCGAACTAATGATATGACATTCGCTAGAAAGGAAAACATTAACATATCTCCATCGACAAACGCTCATTAAAACAAGTAAAAGACTTAACGTAGCTTGGGAGCTGCTTTTCAGCAAATGGAAGAATAACTAACGAAATCCAACGTAGATGCAATAAAGTAAATCAGGACAAATGGCGCCAATTTTGAAATGCAAACATGTCACCACGAATACTAAAAGACCATTGCTGGACACAATCTTTCTCCGAACATTATGCTATCAGTGCCAAAACTGGATGCTGACATCAAATGATAGAGAAAAATTGGTCACGACAGAGATGATGTGTCTACGCGGAAGGATGGGAGTAACAAGAAGAGACCGGTTAAGAAATGAAGACATCAAGAAAAAAATGGGTACAACATCAGTAGGCTACTGATCATCAAGAAACAACAAATTAAATGGTTCGGCCACATACGCAGATTACCAACAGCCTCAAAGAGCAATGTTACTCCGATACAGAGGATGCAAAAGGCCGGCCACACAGGAGGTGGATCTCAGGCGACGAAAGACACTGTTCATGAAGCGCACACAAAGGCCAGTTCTATAAATCTCTTCTTATCCTGACGCTTAGAGCTAGAAGCAGGAGTGGAGAAAATAAAGAAGACTGACCAGATCTATTAACCTAGCTCTTATTGGATGTTTTGGCATATTCTTGTATTTTTCTGCCTGTATTATGGTCTCGTCTGTATGATAGAGGCGGAGTACATGCGATTTTTTTCCATCTCGTCAATTGGAGTGTTCTTCATAGCATCTGTAATCAACCGGAGGACTTGGCTCTGCACTTTATCCAGGGCTTGAAGATTTGATTTGGCTGCAGTTGGCCAAGATGCTGATCCGTACTCCAATATTGGTCTTATTAGTCCAGTGTATGCTTTCTTTTCTCATTTCATTAGCTCCCCAAATTTGATGCAGCTTGTTTTCTCATGATAGCTAACTTCCTTCTTGCTTTTGCCTCTGTTCTCTCCATGTTGGGTTCTGTGTCATTCTTTTATCTAATGTAATGCCTAGGTAATGTGGTTCCTCGTCTATTGGAACTTTACTCGCATAGCTGATAATCGATGAAGCGCAGAGAAAGCAAGCTGTGCCAAAAGACATAAGACTCACATGTCCAAGTATAATTTTGCATGTCTCACCTGTGGTAGAAGATTATATTCTTCTCTGCGTTCGTTCTTCGATGTGACCAATTTAAGCATTCTTATTGTGATGTATAATTGATCTTTGACAAGAACGACTAAAGTTAAACCAATATTCTTAGGCCCCTACTTGTGGGTGGTATTATACACGTGTAGGGCAGGGCTTCCGTTTTTTATCCTACTAGAAATGTTTCGAGTCGGTCTCGCTGACAGTCAGTCCCCCACACTTTCCCTTCCTTCGTGTATTCATTGCTCTTTAACAATCATTTTTCACCGTATATTTGGGGTTTATTATCTACGCCTAAGCGTATGTCTATACTGTGCGCCCTTTCTGACTATGTGAGGTAGTTCCAGATTAGGAACATTCTCAGTCATTAGGGGCACATGTCATGTTATGTTATGTTATGCGATCGACGTCATGGCACATTGGGCATTCCCATTCGTGCTCTTTCCTCCGCTGCAGCAGTCATCCCACATGAGCTTGTCCCACGAACGATCAATTTTAGGCTGTTTAATTGGCCTTTATTTGATCTGAGCCATAGTGTTTGGATGTTATCGTACCGGTATGAGATAATCACATCCGAAAAGTGTCAACCTTCGCCAATGTTTGAATTTGTACGACCAGTCAAACCTTTACATTATAGGCTTTACTTTCTTTTAGCTGCGATGAGGTTGTTCCGGATTAGGAACGTTCTCAGCCGTTTCGAGAAGCGTGTCGGCACTTGGCAATTTCTACTCTGCATTTTCCCTGGCCCTGGGGAACATTGGAATAGGGCTGCATACAGATAATCCTTTGGGTCATTTCATTAGGCGCTAGAAACGCAACTTAAATTTTGCGCGTGCAACATCACCACCCCCTCTCCCAGCTTTCCAGGGAGGACAGTTTCGTTAGGCACAAGATTGCAACTTTAGGATTTGCGCTCGACCAACCGTACCCAATAAATGTATTTGCAATTGACCTCCTATACGGAGTTTACTGCAATCTTTCCTTATGTCGATACAACACGTTACATCGTTCTCAAAGATTCTTGCCGAGAGCTAGCAATTAAAGTGCGGCTTTTGACTCCAGGGGAGTGAGTATATGCTTACAGGCGACTTGTGTCTTGTTATCTTTTACGTTTGCTTTGCAGTTATGCAACTTTTTCATTAGACATCGGCCAGTAGATGCGTGCATTAATTTCGGATTTTGGACCTGTTTAACGTGACAGTGCTTGCACTACTACCTATACCTGTAGCCCACCCTCCACACCCCCATCTCGATCCCTCAACACCTATCCAGACAGGATCCTCTGTCTGTTTCCAACTGGCGTGACGTTGTTCCTATGACTACACTTTTGACCCCAGATTGTGTTAGCAGGTTTGGACTCTAAAGTCACCCCCGACACACCAGAGAGGTGCAGAGGCACATGTCTGAGGTTGTTGCCATCATCTTTTGCGATTCGTTTTCGTTTTCTCTTCATTTAGTTTCGTACGCTTCATAAATAGTTTTTTGTAACCTCCTGTTATTTCTGAGATCAACCTTTTGCGTGGACGGCTTTTTACTTTAATTTCACTGTATCATAGTAGCACTGCACTTTGATATGTACTGTCTTTTGCGATGGACGACTATTATCTGATATGAGCACTTTGCCATCTTCATTCTTGATTGGACAATACTTTGAAATAAAAAAATTCCAGTTATTTGTTGCAGTATATTGTAGAACACTTTACTGTTCCCAATCTTAGTGTTCTTTTCCCTTTTCTTCGTCTAGTCCATAGATTCCCAAACTTTTTTGGCCCACCGCCTACTTTGCACAACACAAACTTTGTAACGCCCCCCTCCACATTATAACAGTTTGCCAACGCCCCTCCCACATATATACATGCTCTATTTTCTCTTTGACATAGAAACTTGATATATATTTATGTAATACATGGTCAATTTTCAAAGGATTATATGCATGAAATAGAAAATTGAGAGAAAAAAAATGGATCGTGTAAGACGGGGGGAATTAAAATGCAGAATTACAATTTTAAATGATTATTCAATCCCAAAATCACGAAAATAATTTATTTTAAAACATTTATTATAAATTTCTTCTTTAAATGACAGGCTTCTGTCAACTGTTATTCCAAGATACTTTAGTGTTACGCTTATGTCAATGTCTTTGTTACACATGCTGACAACCGGGGTAGGTGTCTTTACTATGTGAGTGTTAAGAAAGAACCATGTCAGAGAGGCCTTTGCTAGGTTCACATTCGCTTCGAATTCGTTGCACCAGTCACCAATCCTATTCAGCTCACACTGTAATGCAGATGCGATCTCGTCGTTATGATTTCCGCTCATTAGCTGCTGTTATTGGCCATGTTTGACACTGGTAACACAGAGTGGTTCCTTCTTCTTCTTTGCGATCGCTATTTTAATGATTATATCGTTAGACGCGTTCTTATGATGAAGTGGACTGTTGTCTGGAGCTCATCTCTGGTGCCAAGTAGTTTTGAATGTAGTGTTGGGTTGAAGGACCAACATTCATTTCTATGGAGGACATACAGGGGACAGTATTGCAGGATATGTTCTGTGGTTTGCTCAGTAGATTAGGTATGAAAAGGTTGTTTATCATCTGTTGTTTAGCTGTGTCAGTGAGATGTTTTGATGCCTACACCATTTGAAGATTTACTTCCTTGCAGAGAATCCAGAAAATCTATTTTTGTATATCACAACAACGATGTTCTAAATTGGATAACTTCTTCTTCTTCTTCGAACGCTTCATATCGACCACTTGTCAACCACCCTGTGTGATTTGTATGTGATCTGAGCCTAAGAGTGATTGTACATTGTGCCAGTTATGCGCTTACAAGTAGGACAGCACATCAGAATTCTGCGCTGCTTTTTATTTACTATGGCAGCATCACTACAAAAATATGGTAACAAAGATGGCCATTCTGATGACTAGTTACCGTGAGAGCCAAGTGTGTTTAGTATGAATCTTCTCGTGGGTAAAGATTGTACCTATTCTTGTTGCCAAATTCGACAGCACACAACAGTCAACGTTTCTCCGTTCTCGTTTTAAAGAAACTATTTATACATAATGGCGTGACACATTTTCAGAGGTTCCATGGTGTAATGGTTAGCACTCTGGACTCTGAATCCAGCGATCCGAGTTCAAATCTCGGTGGAACCTAATTCTTTTATTTTTTAAAAACGAAAATCATATTATTTGAAAAACATACTACTTTAAATTTTAATCGAAACTTTTGTTAATATGTTAATAATTTGTTAATGGCAATTTATATACTAATAAAGAAGTATATAAATTGCCATCAACACCGATAACAGAGGCATTGAAGAACTATATGAAGCGCACACAAACGCCCGTACTATATTATCTGCAACAAGTCCTTGTCAATCCCGATCAGAATGCGAGTTATTCAGTGCTTCATAGAACCAATACTGACATACGGAAGCGAGTCATGGACAATGAACACACAGATCGAAAAATCTCTGAAGACCACAGAGATGTGGTTTTACCGAAGAATGATGAGAATCCCATGGACTACTAAAATGACTAATGTTGAGGTGTTGAATGAGATTAAGACACAGAGAAAGCTTATCATCAATATAAGAAAGAGGCAGTCATCATTTTCGGGCACGTGATGAGGAGGGAAGGTTTAGAACACAATGTGACAACCGGTAAAATCGAGGGAGACGAGACAGGGGAGGGAAAATTGTGGATAGTCTGATCTCATACCACGGTAGAGCGTCAACATCTGAGTTGATAGCAAACACCAAAGACAAAATTTGTGGAGACCCATGATCGCCGCTACACCCTCATCAGCAAAACTTGACTGAGCACGTCTGTTTTATTCCTTTATTAACTCTCAGTTGATGCTTGGAAGATCCAGTATTGCAGGTGGCGGTACGTGGATGCGTCTAAAGAGGTTTCCAACCTCCACAGACTCACATGATCTACTATCTTGGGCATGCGAGTGTTCGCGATAACGAGAAAGCGGACAGGCTTGCATCGAAAGCTGTGGAGTTAAAGGGTGGATAAGAGGGATATTATTCGGTCTCTTGACGGCACTTTAAATCTCGTTGGATGAGGACACTAAAGTTGACATTGAATTTTAAAAATTTGTTTTCGATCCGGAAGCACTTGAGTTTTCAGCTCTTCGGATCGCTGCCATGGACATGCCCTGAATGTTCACTTACATCGCATTCAACTAAAGATTGCACTGCCATATATGTGACCACTTACATCGCATTCAACTAAAGATTGCACTGCAATGCCATATATGTGACCACTTACGTCGCATTCAACTAAAGATTGCACTGCAATGCCATATATGTGATCACTTACAAGAAACCTGTCACACACCATCTCTGATCATGCAATTAGTTTACTTCTTCTTTTGTCGTCACACTGTTACCGGGTTGTTGCCTAGTGTCGTGATTTTCTGTTTTTGTCTTGCGCTGTTCTGGTGGCTTGTTATTTATGCTCTTTGGCAGGATTCTGCTATGCCAACTAACCATCTTTTTCGTGGTCTTCCTCTCGCCTTCTTTCCTGATGTAGAAGACTATACTGTGGAGTTTTGATGCATTCTTATTAAGTAGCCAACCCCTTCCTTCTATGTTTCTAAATGTAATTCAAGAAAGGTTTTGTGCCAGCTTTCTTTCTTATGCTGATGTTGGTGGCTGTCTTTTCTGGTGTTGGTAACTTTTCTTTGCAGGCACCGTATTTCACATGTAGTTTTTGCGACCTCGCTTTGCTGATTGTCAATGTTTGGTTCTGTTAACACAAAGTAGGTACGAAAATTCTGTTGATCATCTGTTTTGCTGTCAGTGAGATTTTACTTAATCTACTGTAGACCACAAACTGGGCAGTCAGCTTCAGGTTTCTCCTAAACGCAGTTTTTAGGTCGACTGGGTGTGTGCACATGTTGCTACTCAGCTCACACAGGAGAGGACAGCCTTGCAGGACATGCTCCAGTGTCTGTTCCGCCTACTGGCACTGAGTTGTTTGACTTATTCTTAGTCTATGTAAGTGTTGGTTGAGTCTGTAGATGACGAAATATAATGACTTAGTCTGCTTAGGTCTTTGAGGACGACTTTTCCATAATCATATCCAGTGTTTGTCTTCCAGTCTACTGTAGGTTTCTCTCTGTATGAGGGTTTTGACCTCCTGAAAAGACAGGTGGTGGTAAATTTGCTCTTTGGCACTGCCCCCTTAGCTAAGACATCGGCACTCTTATTGCCTGCAATGACACAGTGAGATGGAATCCAATGCAAGTGAATTTCTGTCTTTTCTGAAAGCTGAGCAAGTTCTCTTTCTAGGTTTTGTACTGTGCTGTCAGCGGATTTAGCCTCCAAGTCTTGTATAGCTGACAGTGAGTCTGTAAAAATACCATCTTGCCTGCAGGTGCTTGCAGCTTATTCATGTGCTATCAGAAGGGCTAAGAGTTCTGCTTTGTAGTTGAAACATGTTCTTCCAGTAGGGACCACTAGAGACACAGTAGTAGCATCTGGGTGCCTAATGTACACTCTAGCTCCACCATTCATGGATATGCCTCCATAGCCGATCCATCTGTGTAAATTCTTATCAAGTTGTCTTCTGCAAACATGTAATGGAGATGTGGCATTGTAGTTGATTTCTTCACTCTATTAGGCTCGGCATCTTTGCTTAACAATTTAGGGATGGAAGTTGAGAAGTTTAGTGCTACTGAGTCTCGTTCCCAGTGATCAAAAAGTAATTCTTCAGGTATGAAATTATGATTTAGTAGTTCCAAGTATGACTTTCCTATTTCTTTTGCTTTGTGGTTTAGACTTGTAAGCTTTAGTCTGTTTTTTGTTCTAGCTATGCACAAAAACAACATAAAACACATATACAAAAACAACATAAAATACATGCACAGATACAATATAAAACACATACAAAAATAAATAAACATAAAGAAGAGCTGGAGGGAGCTGAAGGAGATGGGAAGACTTGGTTGAGGGCCTATGCCCCAATCCAGGTTAAAAAGGCACGAGAGAAATATGCAAAATATATAAACATAACAGAGGAGTTGGAGGGAGCTGCAGGAAATAGGAAGACTTGGCATGAGTTGGTTGAGGGCCTATAACAACATAATCCACATGCACAGATACAAATTAAAAAGACATGAATACAAACAATATAAATAAACATACATAGCAACAACACACCACTAAACCCACACAGTGTCGTCTTCGTGGTAGAAAGCGAAGGTAAACTAGTCATCTTCTCATGGGTATGGTGAGCAAATGGACTTTAGGATGGCTGCTGCAGCGGAGGACAGAGCATGACTGGAAATGCCCAATGTGCCATGACGTTGATCGCATAATATAACATAAGATAACCCACATCAAAACAATAAAAGATACACAGGAAGTAAGACAACTTAACAAAAAGCAGGAAGATGGCCACCTGTACGTGAACTGTAAATCTGTAATATATTTTGCTACGATATAATTATCAGTGATAATTCATCCATTATTGTTGATAAATAATGAGTCATATAATATACAATTGACCATTAATGAAATATTATATAGTCACACACACTATCATCATTTCAATAAATGAAAAGCAGACTGAACAATACAACATGAAATCAAATGAGAATGTTAATTAGATAACACAAATGAATGAAAATCCTGGCATATCCTTTACAGTACGTCACCATCAACCGCAGTAAATGAGTTGCTGATTTTCTAGGCACAATTTATATGTTTAATAGTTTGCATTGCTTTCTTCTTCTTATTCACCCGCTAAGAATTCAGGCATAGTCCAATATGGTGTTTCTGGCTGATTTTTGTGTGAAAGTTTGCTTTCCCTATCGTTAGTGTCCCTCGCCATTCAGGTAAGCCATTTCTGACTTTAGAGGTTACATTGCTTTCTGAACAGTGGAAATTATTTTTACGGTCGATCCATGTCTGGCGTTGGATAGGACACACTTTGTGAAAACCTGAGGGAAATATAACAAGAAGGGTCCTTGCCTGGAACCCACAGGGACAGCAAAAGAAGGGGAGGCCGAGAAAACATGGAAGCGGAGATCAACAATATAAAGAAGAGCTGGAGGGAGCTGCAGGAGATAGCTAGAGATAGGAAGACTTGGCATGAGTTGGTTGAGGGCCTATGCCCCAATACGGGTTAAAAAGGTAAAGAGAGTGAGAGAATAATCCATGTGAACTAATTTGCTTCCAAATTGCCCGCAATGAAGTTTGAACCAGGTACTCTTGGGTTGTGATCGAGCTCACTACCGCTCAGTCACAGATGCCCACATTAATGGATCATTACTGAAATATAATCACACACTCACACAATATCCTCATTTCAATAAATGAAATGTGGACTGAACAAAAAGCATAATAAAATCAAATAAGACTGTTAATGATATAATACACACATACAAGGTTTTATTCCAAAAGGCACTCATTTTATACGCAATACGATATACTGGTCCGTTACAAGCACACAAAAATAGTATGTTTATATAATATTATTTTTACCGCACTGACGGAGAATAAATTCTGATTGATTGGTCCATCATCATTGCACTTCGGTGAGTAACCACGTGTGCTTCGATCTCTTTCTTACACAGAAAGATCTCAGCGACATTGTGTACAAACTCTATAACACCGAAGAGAGCCCCCGATGTAATTTAGAAGATGGTAAAAATATTTTGTAGGAATATTATTGGTGAGGTTCCCCGATGTAATTTAGAAGATGGTAAAAATATTTTGTAGGAATATTATTGGTGAGGGTCCCTGATGTAACTCAGAAGATGGTAAAAATATTTTGTAGGAATATTATTGGAGCAAATGAGGTTCCCTGATGTAACTCAGAAGATGGTAAAAATATTTTATAGGAATATTATTGGTGAGGTTCCCCGATGTAATTTAGAAGATGGTAAAAATATTTTGTCAGGGAATTTTTATGTGGTGAGGTTCCCGATGTAATTTAGAAGATGGTAAAAATATTTTGTAGGTATTTTATATTATTTTTTAATTTTACTAATGAATTTTGTCTATGCAGGGGCTTTTCAGCATGCTCTTCTCAATATTGGACTGTCAAGGGTTCTTTTACATGCTCAACTTGAACACAAGATCTATATTTTATCAGTCGTCTCCGATAAGACTAGGAACTCGATCTAAACCTATAATGTGACCAGGTATCTCTGGAAAAATATCACGATGGCTCGAGTCGAGAACCTTTGGAACAAGAAGCAAGCACCACCCTATAACCCCTATACCACAGAGACCCCTCCCAATATCTGTCATTAACTATCTACTTCATTTCTGAGATGAATGTAAGAAAACCTAGCTTAGAATGAATTTGTGAACCAATAAATTGATGGAAGATTTTTACACAGTAATAAAAATGTGAACAATTGTATGTCATAAATGAGTTAATGGTCCCAAGAATGAGGTCAGATAAACACACAACAGTTCAACAAACACTCTTCCAATTTGAAGAATATAAACAAAAATTTCGAAAAAAAACAACAATAAGAGCTAAGCATGGAATGTGTCCAATGGACGGCTATAAGCTGGAGAATGTAACAATGAATCTGATTTGTCAGGAAATAGATCTGCCCGTGTGGTGCCCGCAAGGGAAGTAAAGAATAGTACAACTGCGACCTACAAGGCGACTGATGCAAGGGACTTAGGGAAGCTACCCTAGTAAATAAAAAGCATTGCAGAAATCCGATGTGCTGCCCTACTTGTATCATAAACAGGGTGGTGCACTTGAGGTCTTCACCAGTACCACATAGTTTGTTTTGTAGTGTTGTTTCTGTTGGCCAGATTTCCATTCTCACCCTGCTCAGTTTTGCAGGATATACTCTGGGGACTGCTTTGGTGCTCCATAGATGCAGGCAACTATGTCCCTGAGACCCATTCTATGGAGGTGTGATTTTAGACTGCAGTGTCCCATTCTAAGTCTTTGGAGCGAAACGTCGCTTTATATTGTTTTTGTAAACCAACAATACTTTGTTTTTACGTGTTTCAACATCGAACATGAGTTTATAAAACAGAAGAGCTGAAATGGTAAGACAAATTTACTAGTGAAAAATTCATGGAAAGAACTACACAAGTGCCAGCAGAATAAGAGCTTAAGAAATGTTGACGATGGATAGGACATATATTATACATCTATTACTATATTAGAGACAAAGTCTTCTTGAGGAACTGAAGGGTGCTTGACTACCTTGGGAGATCATTTTAAAAAAAAAGCAAGAAACTGGGAAAAGTGGCGAACAACAGTTGAGGCCCTATGCTCCACGAGAAGCGGATAGGAATACGTAAAGTAAGTCACTATATCCTCTTTGTGTCTCGTTTAATATATTAGGCTTCCATAAAACATTTCCACTGTTGCCATTTTGCCGCCTTTCTATTAAAGGATTTTAAAGCAGAAGGATTGACTTCACTGCACCGGGTTTTATCCCATATAGCTTGGTCCCTCTCCGCAGTAATGGCCCGCCACCTGCCTAGAATATTGCACAAAGCACGAACTCTGCAGCTCCGGCAACAATCCTAGGGGTCTTTGGAAAAACTGCACCCATGAACAGAGCAGCGCGGTTCGGATTCGAACCCATGACCTTTGACTCACAAGGTAGAGGGCTTAACCACTTAGCCCCTTTGCTAATAATTATTTCCTACGCCAGGCCACAATCTTTCAACTCTCCACTGTTAATGTTTCTTTTGAATGTCTAGACAGCCTGTGTGTTGCCGGGACCAGCATTGAAGAGTAACACTGCGACAAACAAGGCATGTCGTAAGAGGCGACTGAGGTAAGGGCCTAGGGAAGCTACCCTAGTAAATAAAAAGCGTCAAATAAATCGGATGTGCTGGCCTATTTGTAGGCGCATAACTGGCACAACGTACAATTGCTTTTAGGCTCGGATCACTTACAAATCACAAATAGCGGTTAACAAGTTTTTGATATGGAGCATTCGAAGAAGAAGAATGTCTAGACTTTATTTTCCCATTAGTTATCTATCGGAGAGCTGCCGTAGCCAATGTCTTTACTGGCATACGACATACAAGCCCAACCTATCTCCATATTATACAATGGTCTTCGATGATATACAATTTGTTCATTGTAAAAGCTTTTCAGTTAGACATACACTATGAAGACTAGATAACCTGTACGATTATTATATCAGGCGTGATGAATATGCTTCAAAGAATTAAATCTGGAAGTCTGCGTGTGGAATAGGTGGACAGCATTTGGAGATCACATCTCAAGAAAATGACTTGGCTGTACACACCTGGACATACTGGTGTGCAGGGTAACGAATGTGCTGACTTACTTGCAAACAATGCCCCGACTCAAGTGGGTAGAAGTATAGACAGAGCCGATATCAATGCGCTACGCTCTTATTTATTTGATATGGGTGAGTCTCAGACACTTAGACGAGAATTATAATTTAAATTTGGACATCCCAGACAGTGTCGTCTTCGTGGTATAGATCGAAGGTATACTAATCAACTTCTCATAGGTACGGTGAGCAAATAGACGTAAGAATGGCTGCTGCAGCAGAGGACAGAGCACGAATGGGAATGCCCAATGTGCCATGGCGTCGATCACATAATATAACTATGAAGACTAGCTAGTATAATAAGACTAATCATATTCTGGAACCCACAGGTTAAGAGAAACAGAGTAATATCAAATAGCCTACAAAAAAAAAGAGAGTTGAAAACAGATATTAAGGTATCTAGGAAGACATGGCGTAAGATGAAAAAAAAAAAATGTTTTCAAAGACTTTATGCTTCACAGGGAGCTGAAATGATTATGTAAATACACTAACATAATTATATGTCAGTTTGGTCTACCATACCGTTTTACCAACATGTACAAATAGTTTTTAAAATTTGTAACAATGGAAAACAAGACAAGCCACAGTAAGATGGAAGCTTGATTTTTTTAAAAACTGTCTTCACTTCCTGCTACCGCATTTTAGGACGGTGTAGGAAGGGGGACATGAGCAATTTAATGGCTGCGCGGCTAGTGCAGTCACCGCACAAAAGTATCCAGGTTCAGATTTTTAAATTTTATGTCCCCAACTGAAAAACTTTTTTGGGCCCTTTAAAATAGACTGAACCCAGGTCTCCTGAATGGGAGCCCACACTAATCCATTCAGGCAGACCTTCCACTGCATGATAACGAGCAAGTAATAAAATCGCCAAAGAGGTTACAAAAGACCAATCTAGGGGTGTACAGAACAGTACCACTGTTACCTGCCATGCATGTCATAGAGCACAATGTGGTTGGCTAGCTACAACAAAACACTAGATAGCTACAGAAACAACAACCAAGAAAATTCATAGCTTCCCACCCGAGGAAGACGTAGGCCCCGCATGGAGGGAGACAGAATGCAAGAAAATGGGGAGAGAGCGGAGTTATCTGGAAAAGCTTTCCTTGGATAATCGGGCTTGGAAGGCCTTTGGTTGCGACCTTTGTCTCTCTAGGGGTGAAGGAGGGCTTGAAGGCCTTGGTTGGGACCTTGTCTCTCAAGGGTGAAGGATGTCTTGAAGGCCTTGGTTGCGGACCTTTGTCTCTCTAGGGGTGAAGGAGGGCTTGAAGGCCTTGGTTGCGGACCTTTGTCTCTCAAGGGTGAAGGATGTCTTGAAGGCCTTGGTTGTGGACCTATATCTCACATGATGATGATGGTCAATAAGTATAGTTAGTCTACATACTACAGGGTTTTCAAAATAAAAGTAACCTGTCAAGGCAGCCAATCTGGCATATGATTATGAGAAAGTTGAATTATGACATAGTACAGGTTAACTGAGCAAGTCTTTATGGGATGGTGTGTAATTATGGTGCGGGAAGAGATGATGAACAAATTGTTACGAAAGGACGAGCTAGTCAGAACCGGTTTAAATAGTAAATAGACAAAATGCAATGCATACTTGGCAACTTTTGATTGTCAATAGGGCTACTTTTATCTTGAACACCCTGTAGATCTCTAAATGGCAGTTTTTACATTAATTAATGCACAGTCATTAAATTTATTAACTCTTTGTGGATCAAACACCACACTAAAGGCTGTTTTTTATTGTAAAAACAAATTGGCCCTGGTCCACTAAGAGTTAAAGAACAATAGATCAAGTGGTTTGGACATCTGACAAGAATGCCGTGGTATTGTCTATGGCAGTCCGCAACAAAAATATATGGGCTATATAGCAAAAGGGACAACCATGTAAAGAATGGAGCGACGATATCCAGACGATAACTTTGAGAAATAAACATCGGACTATAAGACGCATTGGATAAAACACACAAAAGCTGAAATATCCCAAACAACCCTCCCCCAAAACCCCTCATGTGAGGTAAAATAGAGTAAGAATCATCACATTAATAGTTTCACACAAAAGAATGTATACTGAGTTTTTACACAAAAATGAATACACATTGACAGTTTAAATGAGGATACATTAATAATTCCTCTTGTACCGTTATATGTTACATAGGACCTGCAAGCAATTTCTCCATACCGCTCTATCCTGCGCAACTCGCTCAATCTCAATCAAGTAGAATGTGAAGAAAAAACTATGAATGATAACACCATAGTAGAATGTAAGAAAAACTATGAATGATAACACCATAGTAGAATTGAAACAAAACTATGAATGGTAATAGCATAGTAGAATGTGGAAAACAAAAGACTATGAATGATAATAGCAATATCACCACCTTGAGAAACATAATGCAAATACACATAATGTCATGATCAAAATAAAAATTTTAGATCTGAGTTTTAAAAAGAAACACACACACAATTTTTAAAAAAAAACTTAGTTGTGCAGCAGCTAATTCAGTTTGTCAATATCTGCCATTTATATAAAACAGAACAAAAAAACACACACATGAATAAACCAGGCGAAACTTAATTCAAGTTACACACATAAATATGTTGTTACATTAGGAATGCAACAAATGAGTCAATACGGTGCTTCTCATGTACATGGAGATCCATGTTGAATGGATACAATCACAGCTCACAAGCTTGTACTGCATCAGCAACAGATGATGATCATGGGGTTTACGGGTGACAATAATGAAGATCTTAGTTTAGCCGCGAGATCATCATCACTTCACATCGAGCAAATTAGTCCATAGCCACGCCATGCCAGCCATTCTATCTGCTCGATCATTACCCCTGACTCCTGCGTGCCCAGGGACAAAAAATTAAGTTATTTCTCTGATCCCTGTCTGCAGCAGTACCTCCACAGTTTCATCTCACTATTCCTGCTTTTCAACTTTCTTCTTTGAACGCTCCATATCGACCACTTGGTAACCACTCTGTGTGATTTGTATGTGATCTGAGCCTAAGAGCGATTGTACATTGTGCCAGTTATGCACCTACATGTAGGTCAGAACATCTGCTTTTGCGATGCTTTTATTTACTAATGGTAGCTTCCTGGGTCCTACATCAATCACCTCTTACGACACGCCTTGTAGGTTGCAGTGGTACTATTCTTTGCTTCCTTTGTGGGCCCCGGTACCACAGTGGCGGTTTTTCGACTTTAAGAATCATATCCATGGAGTCAATGAGTATAAAAACATGAGAGTAGGCATGAGATTAAAGTCACACCGCCTCTTGTTGCTGGAACCCGCAAAGAGTAGTAACACTGTGACCATAAGAAGAGGTAGAAGCCTAGAGAAGCTACCATAGTAAATAAAAAGCGTCACAGAAATCGGATGTTCTGGCCTTCTTGTAGGCTCATAACTGGCACAATGTACAATCGGTATTAGGCTTGGATCACATACAAATAAGAAGAATGTCATACAATTGGCCTACAGTAAGATTTACTTTAGTGAGGCCCAAGGTTACAAGTCTTTGAGTGTCTGGAGGCTCAAGGGTCTTTGAGTGTCTGGAGGTGTAAGGGTCCTTTGAGTGTCTGGAGGCTCAAGGTTACAAGTGTCTGGAGGCTCACGGTTACAAGTGTCTGGAGGCATAAGAGTCTTTTGAGTGTCTGGAGGCTCAAGGGTCTTTAAGTGTCTGGTAGTATTTTCTGTCTTTATTAAAATATTCAGATCTGTGTCACTTCCTATGTAGAAGAACGTGTCATATTGATTGTCACAATCAAGGGGAAGCACCATAGTCAATGAATATGATCAATAACTAGAGAGTGAACAAGTATTAGAGGCTTGCACTAGGGGTCTTAATATTTCTTATTCTCCTGTTATAATAAACTTAAAGTTACCTATGCATGATGTGGGGCAGGTAGGGCAGGAGATGGTAGGGATAGTACCTCATGATGAGAGGTACCTCATTTGTTTTCTGGATGTCCCTAATACTTATTCACTGCCTATTTATTGATCTTAATTGCTTAACATGCAGAGCTCAAATTCGAGTAGCCAGTTCCCTAATCTATCCAGCCTGAAAAAGGTACTTGAACTGCCTGGTTTCGGGAGGTGGGTATGTGTGAGAAATACATTTTTTAATGCCGGAGTTACTAAGCAATTAGGAAGGAGCATCTGGTCAAATGGATCAGGGGCGGCTTCATGGGGGAGACCCATGTTCAATTCACCCTACGGTCAAGGATTTTTTTCTGTTGTGGGCATAAATGAAAAATCCTAACCTGAACAGCAGCCACTAGCCAAGCAGCCATTAAATTGCCCAGCCTCTTGTCCCAAACCACCCTAAAAGGAGGTACTACAGGCAGTAATGACAGAGCAATTGCTCGACGGCAGATACACTGCACCTAAGTGGTCATCCTGAGTGCAGCGAGGTCTACTATTACCAGTTTTTAAAATTTAAAAACAAGTTGAGATTCAGTCGAAATTGAGCAAGTTTAGTGCCATCTCCCCAATGTTCACAAACCCATATCTTCTATATTTCAATACAGATATCTTATTTTACATGATCTTGTTCGCTCGACTATATGGATGTCCAGCCGTAACATGATTCTATATTCTACTATGGACGGTATAAATGGACATTTGACATTCAAATACTGTACAACAAATTAATTATCTAAATCAGCTTAGAGTTAGCAAGTTGGTCCTAACTTGGTTAGACTTGCAGGACATTAATTTGGTTTGAATTGAGGAACATAAATATCATTAGGATATAAATGGCTGTTTTTTTGCCTTTGTATACGGTCAATTGGCAAGTGTTTTACTGTGACAACTTCTGAGTTTTCGCTTGTCTCTCTTTTCAAAAGAACCTATGTCCTTGTGCAATGTCGCTTTCAAAACAACTCTGTCAATGGCTAGTTTTCCCCATTTTCTGGACCAATAGAAAAGTTCTTCATTGAAGACTTGCAAACAAGCAGAAAATCTGAACAATGGTCTGCTTTGGTGCCCCTTCCTCTCCGAAATTTTACAGAACAACACTTGTGGTTTGCAGCAATTGTCCATTCTTCTCCCATGCCCTAGCCATCTTAGTCGTCTACTGCTGAGCATGCCCATGATGGAAGACAGGTTTGCACTATGCAGTACTTCAGAGTTGGTTATCTTGATGTTCATAATCTTGCGGAGACATCGAAGGTGAAAGATGTTAAGTCTTCTCGTGTCTTCAGTAGGCTGTCCATGTTTCTGAGCCATATAGTAAAGAGCTAATTACACAGGCTTGTTATATTGGAATCTTTGTCTGCAATGTTAGTTTTGTGTTGTCCCATGCTCGCTTTAATAGTTTGCAGAATGTCATATTGTATAGTATTTCCAAGAACTTGACATACATGTGGTCATGTGGTCACTTCAAGAAATATATATATTTTGTCCTGTTTCCAGAATTTACAAAATACACTTTCAAAAATTACACATTTTGTTAAATTTTCAGAAGAAAAACAATAACAACATATATGGAGCAAAATATAAGAAAATATTTGTCAAAACTCAGATCAAATAAATTTGGTCAAAAATATTCTCAAAACATTTATGCAACAAACTTGGTCTAAACTTCAAGATAATAAATTTGGTCTAAATTATATGAAATTAAATTGTAGGCAACAAGCTGTAAACAATTTTAGGAAATATATGTTCAAAATGTTTAGCAATACATCAAATTTGTCTAAAGATCAAGAAATATATACACTTGGTCCAGTGTTAAAATAATACATAAATTTGGGCACAATGTTTAAGGTAACATATAAATTTGGTCCATTAATCAATACATATAAATTTGGTTAATTAGTCAATACACATCAGTTTGGTCCATTAGCAAGTATGCATAAATGTGGTCACCCATTGATCAATGCACATAAATTTGGTCTGTTAGTCAATACACATAACTTTGGTCACTACACAAATAAAATTTGGCCCATTGGTCAATACACAAAAATTTGGTCCACTGGTCAGTACATATAAATTTGGTCCATTGGTCATTTGCAACCAAAAGTGTCCATTTATACAAACAACTAGCAATTCATTGGACCATTGGTCAGTACACACAAATTTGGTCAATCGGTCAGTATACATAAATTTGGTCCAACATTCAAGAAATATATGACCACATTTACATGAAGACAAACATACTATGATGAAGACTATACAGAAATGAACATAGCATTTTAAAACCTTCAGTTTCTGTTTGGAATATCTTCATTACACTCCGGACATGTCCATAGGTGCTCCGATCTCCTTCGCAATACCTCCAACGGTACCCAGCGACTAACCGTACCAGTTCGATGTTGATTGCTGAGCATACCTGTACGCCTGCTGTGCGGCTCTTTTCTGCTCACTCCAATTGAAGCTCTTACAATCTAGCAGTTGATATGGATTGGGTTTAGATGAAACTAGTCTTTGTTGACACACACTATGAGGTCATTCATGTCAGCTCTATCCATTTATCCCTGATATGGTGGCAGAGCCAGCGTCCGCAAGGGAAGCAAAGAATAGTACCACTGCGACCTACAAGGCGACTGATGTAGGACCCAGGGAAGCTACCCTAGTAAATAAAAAGTATTGTAGAAGTCGGATGTGCTGGCCTATTTGTAGGCGCATAACTGACACAACATAGAATTGCTCTTACGCTCAGATCACATACAAACCACACATAGTGGTCGATATGGAGCATTCAAAGAAGACTACCATCACCACACATGTGCCCCAGAACGAAGATGAGTATAGTTCTGCGAATTGTTGACGCTTGTAGTGCAAATTGTTGACCTGTAGGGTTCAGTCCATTGCCCGAATCCACCTACACCTTTGGATCATACTCAATTATTCACCCATAATGCATGCATGAGTGTAGTTTGGCCACTACAAGTCAGAGTAGTGCCTTAGTCATCGCCAGTACCCTTTAAGACCTTTCAGACACACATGGGGTAAGACTTAACAAAAACCCGACATATACTTGACCACATTTGATGCGAGGCAAATAAAAGAAACTTTGAGGTTGTTTTGCTGTGGAAAATGAAAATCATGGTGTATCCTTTACAGGACTTAACCATCAACAACAGTAAACAAGTCGTTGATTTTCTTGCTCTGTAGATACCAAATTTGATGCAATGACATTTAACACTTTCGCTGCCATCGACGTGCACTTTTGTGCCATCAGATTGGAGATACATCTTTTTAAATGGAGGATTCGCTAGCCAAAACGAGTGTTCCTTACGCACTATTTCCGTATTGTTCAGAAAAGCTCTTCAAAATGGCGGATCTAGCGTACACGCTGTAAACATATCATAAGTCAGATTTTTACTATTTTTGTGATTTTCGAAGGTAAACAAAATTTTCAAAATGGGCGATGTAAAATTGGTTGAAAAATGGGTGGCAGCGAAAGTGTTAAAACTGTACAACAAATTAATGATTTAAATCAGCTTGAGTTAGCAAGTTGGTCCTAACTTGGTTAAGACTTGCAGGAAGTTGGATGATCTATAGGATGTCTATCTCTGACGCTGAATACTGCACCAAAGGTTGTAAATGGACAAGAGAGCACTGAAGTGTTTATTGAAGCCTCATGTGCCACTAGACATGAAAAAGATATGTGTAATGATGGTAAAAGTAGCTCAAGTGATTTTAACAACTAGAATACAAGACTTGAAACAACAGCTGTTGAATGTGCAAGTGGGTGTCGTCACTGTGAAGCCGATAACAGGCTGCATTAGTGATCCCATAGCGTGGAAATTTGCGATGTTAACGACCAACAAAATATTGATTTCTACACTGTGCGTGGTCGGGCTACATGAGACTGATTCTTTACTCGGAGATCTAAATTACAAGGACCTCTGAAGTCGGAGTAAGGTTCACCTGAATGGTGAAGGACACTGGTGATAAGGAAAGTAAGACTTCACACAAAAATCAGTCAGAGACGCCATGACTTCGCCTGAATTTATATAGCAGGCGGATAAAAAATAAAATATCCTAGTCTTCAAAAACACAGCACACTTATTTTTTTTATACGCGGAAAATTTTAAAAACATATAATGATAGGGTCCACAAATTATGTTAATAAATTAGCAGCCCAAATAAATGATTATGTCTACTACTTGCTGACCGGTGTATCTGAACGACTGTCACAGTAAGAGTCACTTTCTGATGTGGAGAGAGAACTAGATGTACGTATACTGTCCAAATCATCTCTGAAGTAGCTATGGTGTAGGGCAGCTCTTGCGTTGATTCTTCGTTCGGGGCTAAACATAAGGAGTTTCTGTGGGTAGAAAGATCAATATGTTGCAATATTCTGTAATATATACTTTACTAACAACATTCTGTAATATATACTTTTACTTGCAACATTTGCAATATATACTTTTATTTCAACATTCTGTAATATATACTATATTGCAATATATGTAAATAATTAACTTTTACTACAACATTTGTTTGAATATATAACCTTTACTTCAACATCTGTAATTATGTATGTATCTTAGCAATACATTTTGTAATATACTTTTACTGAATCTGAAATTAGTATATATAATATATAAGTAAATATTACCAAAAATTTGATATAGAAGATAAGAAGAGATAATAATATTAATCTACATGTTAACTTTATGCCATATCAACCACTGTACCATTGTAATTTGTATGTGATCTGGCGCAGCGGCGTTATGCCAAAAGGCCAGCAATCTGATTTCTGCAACACTTTTTATTTACTAGGGTAGATTTCCTAGGCCCCTACCTCATTCGTCTCTTACGACATGCCTTGTAGGTCGCAGTGTTACTATTCTTTTCTCCCTTGCTGCCCGCACGCACGGCAACGCACTTACGCAACATTATGTAATATACATTTTCACTTGCAACATCTCTGTGTGGTGCCGGGGCCCATACGGAAAACAAAGAATAGTACCACTGTGACCTACAATGCACGTCGAAGAGGCGACTCATGTAGGATCTAGGAAGCAACCATAGTAAATTTTTTTGATCCAGAAGCACTTGAGCTTTCAGCTGCTCGGTGCCATGGACATCGTAACCCTTCAGTTCGGTGCCACGAACACCGTGAATCTGGGGAACCTGTGGCTTTTCTGCCAGTCCACGGAATTGAACCCGCACTCACAGAGGACTAGTCACCCGCAGTCCAACACGATACGAACACGCTGGGCAACCATAGTAAATAAAAAGCAGAGCAGAAATTGGATGTGCTGGCCTTCTTGTAGGCGCATAACTGGCACAACGTAAATCGCTCTTAGGCTCGGATCACATACAAATCACACAGAGTGGTTGACAAGTGGAACGTTCAAAGAAGAACTAACAACATTATATAATATACACTTTTACTAACAACATTATGTGCTAGAGGCAGAAGTGATCTTGGTACAAAGGTGATCTTTGTTTGGGTGTATGGTGGTGTTTATCATGATGTATGGTGGTCTGCAAGTTATATAGTATTAAAACTAAATTACAAATTTTCATTTCAAATGTTGTATCAATGTTAAAATATGCCAGCAAGAGTTGGAAAATGATGCATTTGAAAATAGATGTCTGCAAACAATAATGGAACATAAAATGTAACGAATTCAGGAGAAGTGATGAAATCGGAGAAATGTCTGGTCAACCACTATAGTTCGCTCCAAAATTGTGATCACACTAAAGTTTAATTTGTACGAAATCTACCTGATGCATACCAGTGATTTTTTGCAAGCAGTCTTATATATCTCACGACCTTACTGATACATGTTTAACTAATTATAAGTATAGGTATAGGTAGCTTGGTTGATGCAAAAACGTTTTTTGTTATATAATTTTGCATAAGCACAACAAAATGATCATCAAAGCTTAGAACTTACAGTAATACACAAAATGGTGGCGAATGATTGCAAAGGCGTATTCCTATTACATATTATAAAAGAAAGGTCACATAGTGAACAAATGATACCTTCCACTTCTATAAATGAAAGTACACGTTGCGTACATACGCCAATGACAGTCGGTAGGAAACATTGTGATCTGATTAATTCCACGGGATTCCTGATTTTGCGGCACTGAATTGCATTGGAACATGGAAATGCTTAGCTATAGACAAACTTGACAATCTTACTGTAAAATTTCTACAAGTATACCATATCAACATCGCGCAATTTTAGTAAAACATATAATACTAATCTTACAGAACTAAAGGTTTGGGTGGGCAAAAATACTTTTGGAAGGTCGTCACTGCTACCTATATAAAAATGTAAAAATCAAGAATTTATGTCAAGTGGATGATTTTACATCGGTCGGTAAAGATGATCACGAATTTTGGAACGAACTATAGTAACAACTATTATACAAAGGAGAAGATGGAGATATGTTGGACACATCTTGAGAAGAAATGATCAAAGAATATCAAAACAGGCATTGAAGTGGAATGCAAAGGGTTCAAGAAAGAGAGGAGAAAGAGAAAAAAAAGAGGCCATGAAACAAGCTTTGCTTTGCCCAAGTGGTTACCGGGCCCAAATTTGGGGTGTAAAGAATAGAACCACTTTACCTGCCACGCATGTCGTAAGAGGCGACTAAGGAGGTTTGGTGAAATCGGATGCATGTGTCCTAAGCGTGTATGCGTTTAGGGGCCTACCAAAACAATGTGCAACTTATACATGTTCTTGGCAAAGATCAAACATATCACAAAGAGGGATTAAAATTGGTAAAGGAATGAACGCAAGAAGAAGAAGCTTTGCTGAGAGAGGCAAGAAATATCAGTCTCAATTTCATGGACATTTGAGTGAGTTGCCCAAGATAGAGCAGTATGGAGAAGTTGCTTGCAGGCCCTATTTAACGTATAATGGTACGAGAGGAATTATTATTATTATAGTAATCTTCGTCTTGGTTTATGTTGGTCTTTGTTTTGATGTGTGGCAGTCTATGTTTTCTACTTTGGAGTATGGTTTACCTCTAAGAGATCTTTGGCTTCAGTTTCAATCTCTGGAATAAATTGGTCAATAGGTGGAGGCAGTGTTGGTTTGAATGATCCCCACATCAAAACAGCTGATTCTGGCCATGAGGACAGGTCGGGTAAGCCAATCACACTGAACATAGGAAACAAAAGGGAAAAAATATGACATTACGTTTTGATAAACAATTTTTTTTAAAATATCTATGCAGTCCAAATGGTATGACAAGATTACGAACGAGGAACTCAGAGAAAGAACAAAGCAGATACCAGTGAAGAAAGAGCTCAGGAAGAGACGCTGGAGATGGATAGGACATACATTGAGAAGACCGACGAAGCATTACAAGACATGCACTCTTTTGGAACCCGCAGGAAAGAGGGTAGGGGAAGCCTAGACAGACCTGGAGAAGAGAGCTGGAGGCTGATATTAAAAGAATAGGTAAAACATGGAGAGAATTGGAAGAGATGGCAAGAGAGAGGAAGAGCTGGAAGAAGTTTGTTGAAAACCTGTGCTCCTTTAGGAGTTGAAAGAGTAGAAGTCCAGGAGAAATCCACAAGAACATCTATCTGTGCAACTCAATAACAAGATAAACTATTTCGTACAACTCAGAAGCAATAAATAAAAGATTTATTGATAGGACAATAATCATTGCACTTCGGTGAGTAACCATGTGTGCTTCGATCTCTTTCTTACAGAGGAAGATCTTAGCTGCAGTGCATGAACTCCGTCACTGGCGAGGTCTCACGATGTAATTTGGAAGATATTTTCTAGGAATTTTATATATTGATCTAATGAATTCTGCCTGAGGAGCGGCTTTCCAGCCCGCTCTTCTCAATTTAGAACACGGGACCTACGTTTTAATGTCCGTCTCCGATAGGACTAGGAACTAAATCTCACCTACACAGAGATCAGAGATCTCTGGAAAAATATCTTGATGTCTCCTCAGGGAAACACCTAACCTCTACACTACACAGACCTCCCAAATAAACAAAGAACTTCTACTCAGTACAACTCAAGAAAAAAATAAGAATATATATACTCAGAAACTCAAAAGACTTGCAATTCTCAGTATTCTGTGTTGTGACACAGGTTTTTGTGAAACAAGGATGCTAACATCAAACAATAGAAGAAAACAATTCAAGACAGAGAGAATGGCAGAATGCTGGGAGTATCAAGAAGGACTGGTTTAGAATTGAAGACATCAGGAAAACAAATTGGGTACAACATGAGTACTGAACTTCATCAAGAAACAACAAATTAAATGGTGTGGCAAGAGAAGCAGATTACCAGCAGACAGTGCGCCTCAAAGAGCAATGTTACTTCGATAGTTACAATAATACAAAGAGAATGTCCATGCAAAATGTGGATGACATAAATAATAGAGGTAATGAAAACACCATTGCTGGATCTTGGTACCACCTCTAGATCCTGATCACACCATCTTTCTTTCTTTCTCGGATCCTGTATGCCTCACAGCGCCAGGTCAGGAAGAGATTTCTAAAACGGGCCCTAGTATGCGCTTCGTAGATAGTCTCTTTCGCGCCTCTGTTATCTCTGAGGTCCATCTTTTGCGTGGCCGGCCTTTTGCTTTGTACCCATTGTATCGGAGCAGCATTGCTCTTTGGGGTGCACTGTCTGATGGTAATCTGCTTACGTGACGAACCATTTAATTTGTTGTTTCTTGATGAAGTCTAGTACTGATGTTGTACCCACTTTTTCCTGATGTCTTCATTTCTCAACCGGTCTCTTCTTGTTACACCCAGCATTCTGCGTAACACTTCATCTCTGTTGTGATCACACCATGCAGGAAGAAATTAAAGTTCATAAGGAGCAAGAGGCAAGCATATTCCCTCCATGCCACAGAGACACAACTCCCCTCCACACAAACAAACAAATATGCTCACGCTCACTCACTCAAAAATCTTCTTGAGCTGATCCCCTTCCGAGTTACCCTTGAAAAGTGGCCGGCGTATAAAAAGTTCCGCAAATATGCACCCACAACTCCACATATCAACAGACGTGGCATACATTCCTGTCAGTAAAACTTCTGGGGCTCTGTACCACAGTGTCACCACCTGCATCAACAAAGAAAACACTGCATGTTAAATTCAGAAACATACAAAAACAAATTTATCAATATACGGGAAGACTACAGTAAAGAAACTATGTAGCAATGGCGACAACATGTTAAAAACAAAGTACTGTAGTTTTACAAAAAACAAAAACAATACACAGCAACGTTCGACCAAAAGGCCTTTATCAAGCAAAGGATACAACAGAAGTGACCAATTTCACAGCACACTACATATAGAATACAACAATAAAATCCTATAAAAAAAATTTCCAAAACTTTTAAAAACATAACATGATTGTTTTCAATGGCTAAAAATGATCAAAGCATTTTCATGCCTACTCTGTGTTCTTCCACCTTTCAACTCCCAGCTGAGCACAGGTTTTCAACAAACTTCTTCCAGCTCTTCCTCTCTCTTGCCATCTTTTCCAATTCTTTCCATGTTTTACCTATCCTTTTAATATCAGCCTCCAGCTCTCTTCTCCAGGTCTGTCTAGACCTTCCCCTACTCCTCTTTCCTGGGGGTTTCCCAAAAAGAGTGCATGTCTTGTAATGCTTCCGGTCGGTCTTCTCAATGTATGTCCCATCCACCGCCAGCATCTCTTCCTGAGCTCTTTCTCCACTGGTATCTGCTTAGTTCTTTCTCTGAGTTCCTCGTTTATAATCTTATCATACCACCTCAGTCCCTCTATTCTACGTAATCATCCATTTATGGTCTGCCGTTTTCTGATGGTTTCTTTTGTTGTCTTCCATGTTTCCGAGACATAGAGCAGCCCTGACTTCACATTTGATTGAAAGATTCTCAGCTTTGTGTTTGTTTTAATCTCCCTTAACTTCCATATCTTACTCAATGCAATAAAGTATCCCCTTGCTTTTTGTATTCTTATTTTGACATCTTTGTTTGTCCCTACTTCGGTGTCTATGTTGCTACCAAGGTATGTGTATGATTCTACATCTTGTAGAGCTGATTCCTCCAGCATAATCTGGTTTACATTTACTACATTTATTCTCATGACCGTGGTCTTTCCCCTGTGTATTTTCAAACCTAGTTGCTGAGATTATTTAGAATATTCATGTTATCTTTAATCTGTGTGTGATTATGGGACAGCAATGCCAGATTGTCTGCAAAATCCAGGTCATCTAGTTGTTTCATAAGTGTCCATTGTATTCCCCATCTGTTATCTGTTGTTGTTGATTTCATGATCCAATCTATGGCCAGCAAGAACAGGAATGGTGATAACAGGCATCCCTATCTAACCCCCATTCTTATCTCAAAGGATTCCGTCAATTGGCCCTCATGTATGACTCTGCATTTCATTCCTTAATACGTTTCCTTTATTAGGTTTGCAATCTTGGGTGGAACTCCATAGTGTTTTAATAGTTTCCACAATGACTCTCTATCTAGGCTATCAAACGCTTTTGCGTAGTCCACAAAACCTATGTATAGTGGTGAGTTCCACTCAAAGCTTTTCATAGTCCACAAAACCTATGTATAGTGGTGAGTTCCACTCTAAGCTTTGCTCTACTATAATGCGCAGTGTAGCTATCTGGTCTGTGCAGGATCTATTCTTGCGAAACCCTGCCTGTTCTCTCAGTTGTTTACTATGGCCTCTTTAAGTCTATCGAGTATAATCCTGTTTAGTATTTTACCTGGCACTGATAATAGCATTATCCCTCTATAGTTTGTACATTCATGCATGTCTCCTTTCTTTGGTAGTTTGACCAAGTGACCTTCTTTCCACTCTACTGGTATCTCTTCTCTCTCCCATATCATATCTAGTAATTTGTATAGTAACTCTGTTGAGATATCTTTTTCTGCCTTGATGGCCTCTGCTGAAATGTCTGGCCCAGCTGCTTTTCTATCTTTCAAGAGTTTTATTGTCTTTGTTATTTCTTCTTTACTTGGTCTTACACAGTTAATTTGTAGCTCCTCTTCAGCTGGCTCTATTTCCGGTGGAACCTGTGGTTTTGACATATTCAGCAGTTCTTCAAAATGTTCTTTCCATCTCTTCATTAGTTCTTCAGTGTTGCTAATTACTTTGTCTCTCTTGTCTTTTATAAGGCCACTTGATTGTTTTTATCTTCCTGTTAGCTTTCTTGTGATATTATACAGGTCCCTCATATTTCCTTTTTCTGCTGCTTCTTCTGCCAACTCATCTATATATTTTATTTTATTCTTTATTATGTTTTGTTTAACCTTTTTGTTGGCTTCCCCATATACCTAGTAGACTTTAGCACCCCTAGTTTTGCATGTGTTTAGACCTCCTTTCCTGTTTTTTCTTTCTTTGATCAGATTAAGGGTATCTATTGTTATCTAGTCTTTGTTTTTCCGCTCTTTATCTCCCAAAACCTCTGAGCATGTATCCTTCCATATAGCTTTTATCTGTTGCCAATGTTCCTCAATGCTCACATTGTCTACCAGCTGTTCCAGTGCTTGGTATTTGTTTGATAATGTGACTGCAAATCTGTCTCTTACTTCCTGGTTCTTAAGCTCTTCTACTTTCAACTGTTTTCTATAATTTTTGTTTGTTGAATATCTTTTAGCTACTCTGTGTTACCAGAGCCAAATATGGACAATAGGCAAAGTGCAGTTGCAAATAATAGCTGCATGTGAAATGTGATGCTTATGAAAAGTTACCAACAAAAAAAAAAAAAGTCGCCAACATAGTGGTTACTAAACTGACGTCATTGCACTCCGGGCAGACCCATAGGTGCTCAGTCTCCCCAACAGACATCGAAGAGTATGCATACTGATGGTTCCTGTGGCTCGCTGATTAAACACACTCTCACTCTGCCTCTCATGCATTCAGTTGACTTGTACAACGGATAACTCCAAACTGCTTAAATTGGTGGATCGATTCAACATCTATTTTAGTGTCTTCATCCAATTGGCAATCGCGAAGAGACCGAGGAACAACCCGCTTATCCATCTTCAACTCCCCAACAACCAGGCTATTGATGCAAACCTGTCCACTCTCTCATTACCGTAAAAACGTGCATTCTCAGGACAGTAGATCCTCGTAAGTCTCTGGAGGTTAGAAACTTCTATAGATGACATCCATTCATACTACAACCTGCCTTTTTGGATCTTGTGAGGCATCGACTGAGAGTCAGATACAACAATAGCCCCAGTAAATGAAGTCCCAGAGAGCCAATGGAGGGCAGCAGTAATGACCTCAACCTCCATCCTTATACTAGAAGTAGTTGTCCTGTACGCTCCACTTCGCTCTGCCATAACCCTACCATGCACATTAGCCAAGAGCAAATCTGGAGAATCAAAGAAACTTACCACACTGGTCAGTTTCATACTAGAAGTAGTTGTGACAACCCTACCATGCACAATAGCCAAGAAAAAACTTACCACACTGGTCAGTTTCATATCAGAAGCATAAACCCTGGCTAGTCCAAAGTCCTAAGTTTTAATATCCCATCCTGTGTAACCAGAATGTTCTGTGGTTTGAGGTCACGGTGTACAATTCGGTTGCTATGAAGGAAGTCTATACCATTCACCATCTGAATCATCAAGTCCTGGAAAATAAAAAACATAAATCATGTAAATGAAAAAAAGAACAAACGAGGTCAAGGTTGAACTAGAAGAACTCTAGCTGCAACCAACCAATCCCCCAACTATGGGATAAATAGCAGTCATCCTCTCCCTTGAGGACATCCTTTTTCTTGCCTTTTCTACTTCTATGACACTTTCCTTCAAGTATATGGGATTAAACTATAGTGTCCATGAAGCACACCCTGCATAAAAGCCTGGGTTGGTGAGCCCGGCGATAGAAAGCTGAAGTCACCTAGAGTAGGACGACTCCAGACAAACCCGGAAGATATCTCGTCAGAGGGAACAGCGACTGTCTGGAGAAACAAACTCAAAAAAAATATGTCCTCAGAAATGGAATCTGTCAGCCATTATTGGCAAGGATGAATCAACACATACGAATGACATAATGGTCATGAAGAACTAGAAGGAAGGATGGTAATTAAAAGTGAGAAATAAAAGTATACAATTACAGCATATTCAGGATATGAGAACAAGGAAACAAAATACACTTGGTAATATAACAATGAAAATATTTAGCTATTTGTTAAATATATGAGTTAAAATCACTTCGGTCTACATTCTCAGTGACTCAGACATAAGTGGCCCTCTGCGTTTTCAACCAGGCTGTTGTCTTGGTCACGGCCAGGAAGGCGAGTCACCAAGATAAATACAAATAAGATTCAGACCTTTGTCGATGGAAAATGAAAAAGAGGACACCCTAAACAGATCTGGAGACGTAGTCTTCTTGAGGAACTGAAGAGTGCTAGACTTTTTTTTTTTTTTCCTTTCGTCCGCTTTCAACTCAGGACGAGTTTCATCTCTGAAACTGATTTTTGCGTGAAAACTGTTTTTCCAATTTCTTACAATGGCAGCAGCGTGCACACATTGTAAATTACTTTACACTGGCAGCCGTGTGCTCAATGTACTCGTAATTAGTATTCCTCGCCATACAGGCAGATTTTCTCCGACTTCAGAGGTACTCACGTTATCGTCCTGAGTAAGACCAGGGGACTCGAACAAATGCCGGACAGTAGGTTCGAACCCGAGCTATGAGGCGTCTCACAGCTAGCAGGCCGAGCTACTATCAACTACTCTAGGCAGTCCCTCAGTGCTAGACTATCCTGATAAGCCATAAAGAAAACAGCCAGAGACCAAGAAAAGTGACAAGCAACTGTTGAGGCCCTATTCCCCACCAGGAGAGGAATAAGTAAGTAAGCTCAGGAAGGCTCGGGTGGGTTTTGTGCATTTACAGTGGCTAGAGTCTGGTAAGAGTCTGTTGAGTTCGGGACTGCAGACAGTCACCTTAATTTTTATACTTGGGCATACTTCTCTTCTTAGCGTTCGTTTCTGCCAATTTTATCATTCATAGTGTGATATATAATTGATCTTTGACAAGAACGACTGGTGTTCAAGACATGTCAAAATTAGGCCCCCACTTTGTGTATGGTACCATACACTGTACCATGTCTCCTACAGGAAGTGTTTTGAGTGTATCTCTGTGATAGTCAGTACCAAACATTTCCCTTTCATGCGCATAAGTTCTCTTTAATGATCCATTTGTCATATATTTTAGCTTGGATCTACGCCAAAGAGTCTTTTGTACTGCAATCTTTTTGACTGAGTGCAGCATTCCTTCTGCATGGTACGATAAACACTCTTTAATGATCTATTAATGCTGTATATTTTGGTTTGCATCTGTGCTAAAGAGCACTTCCTACTTTGCAAATGACTAGGCAGTTCGATAGCAACAGTTACAACTCTTCTATGACTGGTCATTGCTCTTTTACGATCATTTTGGCTGTATATTTCGGCTTTACGATCTATGCCAAAGAGTATGTCTACAATGTGCACACTTTCTGACTATGTGAGGTCATTCCAGATTAGAAACATTTCTCAGTCTTTTTGGGGCACATAAGCTTATCATGGGACAGCATCTTACTCCTGTAACACACCATGAAAAGTGTCGGCCTTCGCCAATGTTTGGATTTGGACAACCTATCAAATCTTTACAATATCGGCCTTACTTTTCTGACCACATTGAGTTTATTCCGGAGTAGGAACATTTTCAGTTTTTTCAAGGCGCAAGGTCGACACTTGGCAATTTGCAGTTTCTACTCTGCATTTTCCCTGGCCCGGGAAACACTGGACTGGGGCTGCGCATAAATAATGTAGAGGTCGCTTCATTAAGAGCTATCAGTGCAACTTAGATTTTAGCTCACCAAGCACCACCCGCCCGGTTTTTCTGGACATGTTAGTGTAGAACAACAGTACCGTGCCCAGTTGTTTCAGTTTCGTTAGGCGCCAGAACGCAATCTTAGGATTTGCGCGCAACTAACCCAAAGATATATCTGAGCTTGGCCTCTTGTATGGGTTAACTGTCACGCCTTGTGTCGCACATCACATTGCATCTTTTCCGACGATCCTGCCAAGAGTTGGCGGCGCTGCTACCATTATTTCGAAGGCGTGAATATTTTCCTCCTGACGACTTGTACCATGTCAGTTCTTACTATTCATTTAAAAATTAATTTAGCTTTTCCTATCGGCAGGGCGAGACGTGCAGAAAATCACTCTGGGAATCTTCTCATCTATCTTGCGAGCAGATCTCGTATAGCGTAACTTGATCTTGCACCACTACTTACACCATCACTACTTATACCAGAGTAGCTTTCCTTGATCCTTACCGCTTAGCCAGACATGATCCTCTGTCTGTTTCCAGGTCACCACGTGGAGATGGGGTAGGATCTAGATTTGTACCTGCTCAATAATCCTAGCACGAAAAACTATCCACCTTTGACCCCACTTGGGCATACAGAAGTTAAGAGAAATCTAAAGGTTCTAAAAAAGGTGGAGGCTGCAGTAAAACTTTGAAAATAGCTAAACACGTAAACACAAAAGTACTACAGTTTTACAAAATACATAAACAGTGACGATAAACAGCAACTTTTCAACCAAAAGGCCTTTATCAAGCAAACAATACAACAAGAATGAGCAATTTGAGGAACACTACAAATGGACGATTACATGTGGAAACATAAACCTATCTAATGAAAATCTGGGAATAAAAACGAACAACGAAATGAGTGCAACACAAAAACCGAAAGTGGAAAAGAAGAGAAACAATAAACAATATAGTGGATAAATGACACATATATGGAGCAAACACACATATAGATAACAAGGCACTAGATAAGACAGTACTAAGAAGCATAGGAATGTAATGCGTGAGTCCAAGAGGTCGCAAAGTGCCATAGAATGAAATAAAACGGTTCTCCAGGGCAATCGACTCGCGATCATCGGAGGAACATGATCGGATGGCTGTGACCTGGACATCATCAACTCCTGAATGGCCAGTATCGCTGAAATGAGGGCCCAGGAGTCGAGGGCCCTGCATCGCGTAAGTGTTGGGCAAACCGGTCACTGAGTCTCTCCCGGGTTTTCGAATATAGGACTTGTTCATCGCTTGCAGGTGATGGCATAGATGATATTGGGACCTCTGTGAAACTGTCTTGAATGGCATATGAGTTTTGGAAAAGAGACAGTGGGGTCTGTATTACATATGCACATGATTACAGCCCCGACGTCCCACTGGATGGTGCCAGGACTCTGGATATTGGGGCTTGAGCGATGTGTATAACAAATCCTTTGAGGCTTCTGTCCCGCCTGTAAGCCACCAAAGGATAGTGTTGGAAGACTGAACGTGTCCAGGATCAGACTGAAGAATGGGGAGATGATGGAATAAGACCTTTTCACCAGGGAACTATGAGGGTGGAAAGTTAAGATAAGTTAACCCTGTCAGAATGGGTTGGGGGATGTAGAAAGGGCCTCCTGCAGCAATTAGCTGAACCCGATGCATGGCAGATGTAACACATTCTCCGGTATAGACTTGTGGGAAGAAACCCAGCATCTCGTGGCTCTATAAGAAAATCGTCCCTCACTACAGAGGCAGGCGTAAGAGTGAGAGACAGGCAAAGAGTCACAACAGGCCTGGGGAGGGGAAGAGGTATACAGAAAAAAGTATGTGTATCAGTAGGCTTGTAGTAACTGATGTAGTAAAGGGATAGGCTGATGGGATAGTGATGCAGAAAATTGACACAGGAGGTAGAGATGTGAGAGGTGAACCGAATAGCAGGATTGAAGGCATTGATGAAGGTGATGAGCGTGACAAATCGGTTTCAGACATATCGTAATTAAATACAATCATCGGGTATCTATGATACAGACGGAAGAGGCCATCATAGGTTTCCATACTAAGTGTTCAAGATGACCATGAATAGAAAAGCATAGTTGGGTCCCATTTTAGTACCCATGTGACCCCACTAATCTGTTCAAGAACTGGCATTGAACTGAAAAGAGTTGAGAGTGAGAACCAGTTCAGCAAGACGAAGGAGAGTAGGTGGAGACAAGAGGTTAGTTCTCCTGTCGAGAAAAACTGGAGAGCTTGAGTCCGCCAGAATGAGGTATAGAGGATACAGTGAGCAGACATAAAGGAGGAAGAGGCGATAAGTCCTGCCAGGGCCAACAACAAAAGAAAAAAACAAAAAGGGGTGGTTAGTATCCTTCAAGAATGAAGGTAGGGGTGACTATAGGATTGAAGATACTATCAAGGAATTGGGGATATGTTCCAGAGGACAAACAAGCAGAAACAATAGGCCTACCAGGATTGTAAGTTTATGAATTTTGGAGCATATAGAATGCGGGTTTGCCCAAACAACCGCGATGAACATAGTGATGATACTGGTAGGAAGGTCTTTGGAGGCAATGAGGTTCTTGATGACTGTACGGACCTTACTATTTTTGGGGAAGTGTAGCATCAGAAGGAAATTTTGTAAATAGGGTTACGAGTTGGTTGTCCTTCCTGAAGGTATAGTTTTTTACTCCATACTATGGCACCACCTTTATCAGCGGGTTTGATAACAATGTCATACGCCGACGGAGGTGTGATAGAGCACGAAAATCGGGCGGTGACATGTAGAACGCCCAGCGCGTTTTGGTGGAGAAGTCCAATGTCTATGAAGTATTCTTGATGTGAGATCAAGAGCGTTAGGGGGCACCCGGTTTAGGGGTCCAATCATGTTTGAGTGGGAAAACTTGGAGAACATACTAGTCGTGATGTTCTAGAGGGTCCTCCTGGTGAAAGGGGGAATTTGAGTCGCAGGCCACGGGGGAACGGTTCACATCCTGAAGAGTAGGTAGTGGTCAATGGGGGGACGGAGAGGAACAAACTTGAGACCCCTTTCTTAAAACACATCTCTCGCTGTCAGATAAGAGAAGGTCTGGAGGGATGCAGACAACCTGGGTAGGGGGAGAAGATAGTAGTGGACAATTGAGAGAGTGGAGAAGGTACAGGGCGAAGAAGGTCAAGTTTTTGTTGATGATGAGTGCACATAAATTCATGCAGTTGTCTGTTGAGAACGTGGATGGTGAAACAATAAGGAGTAAAGGAGCATATTGGTAGAGGAGACTAGATGTAGTAGAAGTAGGGGCTGGGAGGAATCCAAGTCAGATAGAAGGTGTGAGTGGTTGGCCGATACACGCATGCGTTGTGTGCACATTTGGTTTCTAACTAAGTAACCTACGCTGCTCCCTGGGGTATAATGAGCCTGCAGAGGGGGGAAGTTAAGCTTAAATGGGAATAACCAAGACGCTGACATGTGGGAAAAGAAATTCATGGGGAGCAGAAACAAGTTTTTTTTAAAGTAACCATAGCATAACTGATGGCAGTAAGACGCAACGCACAATCCTGTAGGCCTATTGGCCCAGGAGGCCCTTTTTCACATACATAGAACCCCCACCCGACAGGGTTAAACTTATCTTTAACTTTCCATCATAGTTCCCTGGTGAAAAGGTCTTATTCCATCATCTCCCTATTCTTCAGTCTGATCCTGAGGCACGTTCAGTCTTCCAACACTATCCTTTGGTGGCGTACAGACGGACAGAAGCCTCAAGGATTTGTTGGTACACGTGCCTTTAAGCCTAATATCCAGAGTCACTTGCACCATCAGTGCGGACGCCGGCGCTGTAATACATGTGCATATGTAATACAGACCCGCACTGTCTCTTTTCCCAAAAACTCGTATGCCATTCAAAACAGTTTCACGTGTGAGTCCCGCAATATCATCTATGCCATCACCTGCAAACGATGCAACAAGTCCATATTGGGGAAACCGGAACTCAGTGACCCATTCGCCCAACACTTACGCGAATTTGCCAACGCTCTCAGACTCTGTGGCCACTCATTTCAACGACATTTGGGCCCTTCAGGAGTTGACGATGTCCAGGTCACAGCCATCCGATCATGCTCCTCCGATGATCGAGCATTCGCCTTGGAGAACCGTTTATTTCATTCTATGGCACTTGCGACCTCTGGGCTCAACGATTACATTCCCATGCTTCTTTGTACTGTCTTATCTCGTGCCTTGTTATCTATATGTGTGTTGCTCCATATATGTGTCATTTATCCACTATATTGTTTATTGTTTCTCTTCTTTCCACTTTCGGTTTTTTTGTGTTGCACTCATTTTCTGTTCGCTTTTATTCCCAGATTTTCATTAGATAGGTTTATGTTTCCCCATGTAATCGTCCATTTGTAGTGTTCCTAAATTCATATTCTTGTTGTATTGTTTGCTTGATAAAGGCTTTGCTAAACGTTGCTGTTTATCGTCATGTTTATGTATTTTGTAAAACTGTAGTACTTTTTGTTTACGTGTTTAGCTAAGGTTCTAAAACCAAGATTGACTTCATTGCACTCGGTTTTACCCCATATGGCTCGGCCTCTCTCTGCAGAAATGGATCGCCACCTGCCGAGAGTATTGTACAAAGCACAAACTATCTAGTTCCAGCATATTCTTTGCGTTCGTTCTTTGCGACCAATTTTAATTCCACTTTGTGATATGTTTGATCTTTGCCAAGAACGTGTATACGTTGCACATTGGTTTGAGTAGGCCCCTCAAACGTATAGACTTCTATACGTTTAGGACATGTGCATCAGATTTCAGCCAAACCTCCTTAGCCCTCTATTACGTCATGCGTGGCAGGTAATAGTGGTTCTATTCTTTACATCCCAAATTAGGGCGTCGGTAACCACTCGGGCGGCTCCAGCAACAATCCTAGGAGTCTCGGGAAAAACTACACTTGTGTTTTGTTGGTTTGTTCTTCGAGAGAAATGAGTGAGGAGACACACTTGCAGGAATAACTACAGCGGCTGTAGTTGTGCAATGGACAGCGCTGATATTCTGAACGCAATTAGGGAGATGGTTCAGATAAGGGAATCTGATGGTGACTTGCATTCTACATCCATGTCCCGGCTGCAGAAACTTGGAGTCACACATGAATATGCTAAATTTGAATACTATACAGCAGTGCAGTCCAACGTGTTTATATATATATGGGAGGATCAGAATGATTATGGAGGGCGGCTAATATGATGATTGCAATATTACTATTACTAATAATAACAATAGTTATATTAATATGGCTAAGACGACAAAGCTTTCTCCAGTGAAAAAGCAACGGGCAGAGTCAGGAAGCAGTAAAATAGTTACAAAATGAAACACGATTGCAAAAGTGAGATCATGTGTCTTGGGAGTGCTAAAAAAAATGAAGAAACAAATAGGTTGCATTCTTGAAATCTGATTAACCTTAAAGCCAGTGGAGTCAAATAAGGTGTCATGAATTTCTGCCATGGCTAGTGCAGTCACTGCGAAACTTCAGGTTAGGAATTTTCTTTATACCCACGACAGACAAAACCATTGACCTTACCGAGGATCGAACCCAGGTCTCCTGTATGGGAGCATGCGCTCTGATCCATGCGGACAATCACTCCTCAAATTTACTATAGATAACTGAAGAAGAAGCATGAGGTGAAGTATAAATACTATGGATAAAAAAGAAGTAAAGTAAAGGAACCATTTTTCATACCCTGAGGTATATTAGGTAAGGTGTTATGCTCGCATTATTCTTGGCACACAATGTGTGATGTGGCCAACAACATGCAAGCTGCCTTTAATTCAGTGCTTTTCCTGGTACCCAATTGAGGCGGGGTCTACCTGAAATATTTCATGTCCACTCTGGAATTGAACCCAAACCATGCCGTTGTGTTACCGGGTTCACACGGGGAGCAAAGAATAGTAACACTGCGACCTACAAGGCATGTTGTAAGAGACGATTTAGGTAGGGCCTATGGAAGCTACCCTAGTAAACAAGTGTCCTCGAAATCGGATGGGCTGGCCTACTTGTTGGTGCATAACTCGCACAACATGCAATCGCACTTAGACTCAAATCACATACAAATCACACAGAGTGGTTAACAAGTGGTCGATATGGGGGGTTAGAAGATATGGATAATTGAAGCATTAACCTGTGGTAAAGTATAAAGAAGAGGAAGACAAAAGAAAAGATGGATTCACGATGTAACTGATGGTTTGAATATGATGGCTGCAGAGGGGGAACATCTGGCCTATGAGAGAGAGATATTCCGGAGGACTGTTGGGGTGGCAAAGTTCTGCTCAAGACAAGTTATTTAATGAAGAAATACAGGGTAAATTATTAATACTAGGTATAATGTCTGAGCCCATTCCAAAAGCAATGGCAAACTCTCTCTCTTTGCCTTTTACCCGGGTTGGGACATAGGCCCTCAACCAACTCATGCCAAGTCTTCCTATCTCTAGCTATCTCCTGCAGCTCCTCCAGTTCTTCAGACGTTGTTTGCCTGCACCATTCCACCTAGTTTCACATAATCCCAAGATGTCAATCCCGTGAAATTTCATCTCATTTACAACCTGTGCTGTCTTTCCCATTTCATTCATACTTCTAACATTCCAGGTGCCAATTCTGAAGCTTTTCCTAGGTGAAAGGAAGATAATCTGCGTGTAGACTCTTGCGGTTTTCTTGCATCGCTTCATACCTCTTCTAGAAGAGCTTCCTTTCCTCTTGGTTGGCACAGTTATTATTTTATTTTTATGTGACTTGTTCATGGTTGGTTGGATTTTGTGGCTAAAATTTTCTACTGGATAGGTAGCCAGCTCACGCCAAACCCCCTTAGTCGCCTTACGACATGCCTTGTAGGTCGCAGTGCCGCTACTTTTGCTCCTTGCGAGCCCCGCAACACACAGGCGCAATGGCAAACTACTGAACATATAAGTTGTGTCTAGAAAATCAATGACTCATTTAATGTGGCTGATAGCTACGTCCTGTAAAGGATATGCCATGATTTTCATTTTTTCATAACGTCTGATGCTAATGATTCCATATGAGCTTGCAGAAAAATGTTGCAAATTCACACAAAAATCTTGACATTTGTACAATGCCAAATCAAAAGCTTGGCATTAGCTGTGAGAGTACAGCTAGTTCAACAGTTTTAATCTAGAGTAGAGAGAACAGACATATAATACCTTCATCACAAAATATATATTCTGAAATTACAATTATAGAGAGAATGTAGCTGAGATAAGGGAGAAAGTAAACTAACACACCCCAGGTTCCATGGATAATATTCACTTGTGAATCTACAGTCGACAACTGCAGGTCTAATTCGACCAATTATTCTTGGCCGCTCTATCTCTTGCTGCCATATTTTTTAGCCACACCCACAATTATTATTATTGCTATGTCATCATCACATTCAGTACAAATTTTGTATCTCTCTGAACACTATATATAGATTATTCACTGAGAAATGTGCATATATAAAGCTGGGGGAAGTCAGATAATGTAGGCATTTGTTGCTGACACATTCACATGTGAAACAGTAGTTGGACTACAAGATTTCTTGGATGACTTGGCAACATTTCCCACATTACTGACATTTGGGGGTATCTGTGGCTTTGCTTTGCGAAGGTCATGGGTTTGAATTTGGATTGTGTCACTCTGTTCCCGGGTGCATTTTTTCCAGTGACCTCTTGTATTGTTGCTGAAGCTACAGAGCTCAATGCAATACTCTCGGCAGGTGGCGTGTCACTTCTACAGAGAGGGACCAAGCCACATGGGGTAAAACCTGGTGCAATGAACTCAATCCTTGGGCTTTCGACACTTTAGTGACTTATTTGACATTTCCTGTGTCAACTATTTGACATTTCCTGTGTTAATGAAGTAACAACATTTTCCATGTCAGTCGAGACTGCAGACACCTCACACTCGACAGGGGGTTGGGCATTTAGAGCTGATATCATGGGAGCGAGGGCGTCTGACGAGTGTCTGTCTGAATGGATTAGAGCGTTGGCTCCCATTTGAAAGATCTGGGTTCGATCCTGGTACAGCTAAGGAAATTATTTTAATCTGTTGGGGCATAAAGAAAAAAATCATAACCGTAACAGTTTTGCGATGACTGCACTAACCATTCAATAAATTTCTCAGGCTCATGTCCCCTGTCCTACACCGTTTAAAACATGGGTAAACACAGACAGTATCAACTGGTTTTTTTCTAAGACAGTTATGACAGTCATGTTTTGATATGGGCAAGCTAGATGATGATGATGATGATGGGGGAAGTTTATCCGATGCAAATAAAAGGACATTAAAAAACATCACATCACATGAAAATGTCAAAAAAATGAAATCGGTTTAAAACTGATGTGATTGTCATCTGAGGAATTCTGGGACATGATCTAGTATAGATGCCTAGTCTAGCTTCTGCAGGTTACAACTTGTATTGAATAAATTAATGTTCTGAGAGAATCATCATTATTAAATAGTTTGTCATGGGCAAAACTTTGCTGCCACCCTAACAGTCCTCCACAGCCAAATGTATTCAAAATTCAAGATTGGCAATTCAGCCATGTGTACAGGCACATCCTTCAAGACTGATCCGAATATCATATACTGAGGCAAACTCACTTGCCTAGCAAAACAACACCGGACAGAAAAGTACAGTTGTCTGTGCGAGCTACAAAAGACAAAAGTTTATATAAGAGACAACATTGAATATCAGAGATGAAATCCGAGAAATGTGTGGTCAACCACTAGTAACAACTGCTATAAGGAGAAGATGGAGATATGTTGGACACATCTTGAGGAGAAATGATCAACGAATATCAAAGCAGGCATTGAAGTGGGATGCATAGGGTTCAAAAAGAGAGGATGACCTAAGGAGACCTGAAACGAACTTTGCTGAGAGAGGCAAGAAATATCAGTCTCAGTTCCATGGAGGAGATTGAGCGAGTTGCCCAGAATAGAGCGGTGTGGAGAAATTGCTTGCATGCCCTATGTAAAGTATAAGGGTACGAGAGGATTTATTATTATTATTATAACATTGAATATATAGATAATATTTCAAGAGATGAAAGGAAGAGAAGAACAGGGAAATGGCAGGAAAGAATAGAACTCACTCGTATTCTATCCGGTCCTAATCCTGGCGGTGGACATCTTTCAAGGTAAGTGTTCAAGTCCTGATCAATGAACTCAAAAACAAGAGAGAGACATATGTCCTGGTCAGAAACAGCTTGATGGTGAACATCCAGAAGCCTGTTGAAAATCAGGGAAAAATAATTTGTTTCTTCTTCTTCTTTTGTCGTCACACTGCTACCGGGTTGTTGCCCAGTGTCGTGGTTTTCTGTTTTTGTTTTGCGCTGTTCGGGTGACTTGGGTGAGGGTTTTTTGCTCTTTGACAGGATTCTGCTATACCATCTAACCATCTTTTTGTGGTCTTCATCTCACCTTCTCCCTGATGTTCTGTTGTAGAAGACTCTGTATACTGGAGTTCGGATGAATTCTTTTTAAGTGGCCAAACCACTTCATTCTTTGTTTCTTGATGTAATTCAAATGTAATTGATCATTTGTTTGGTTTAACTATTGCTAAATAATTCAGTAGATGATAACATTTGAATAAAGCAAATCAAATCATAGGACAAATGGCACCAATTTTGAAATGCAAACATGTCACCATGGATACTAAAAGAGCATTGTACAACACAATATTTCTCCCAACATTATGTTATCAGTGCCAAACCTGGACTCTGACATCAAATGGTAGAAGAAAACTAGCCATGACAGAGATGAAGAGCCTACACAGAATGCTGGGAGGATCAAGAAGAGACCAGTTTAGAAATGAAGATATCAGGAAAACTAGCCATGACAGAGATGAAGTACCTACACAGAATGCTGGGAGGATCAAGAAGAGACCAGTTTAGAAATGAAGACATCAGGAAAAAATTGGGTACAACATCAGTACTGAACTTCAACAAACAACAAATTAAATAGTTTGACCACATAAGCAGATTACCAACAGACAGTGTGCCTCAAAGAGCAAAGCTACGCAGCTACAGTGGATACAAAGCAAAAGGCTGTCTACACAAAAGGTGGACCTCAGAAATAACAGAGGGGTGAAAAACATTACTTACGAAGTGCACACAAAAGACAGTTTTAGAAATGTCTTCTTATCCTGACGCTGTGAGGCAAAAGAGGATTAGAGAAAAGACAAGGATAATGAACCACGGTAATAGAAGACAATATTTGGTCTAGTATAGAGATGATAATACTGAGATAAATGCACATGTCAAGCTATGAGAGGTTTTTCTCCCAGTTCGCCCACTATGTGAGTTTTAGCATAGACTAATATTTCACCTCTTGACTGATTTTTGTGTGAAGGCTTGCTTTCCTTATCATAAGTGTCCCCAGACGAGACTCCGACTTCTGAGGTATTTGGTATTGAGATCCCCAAGTAAAGGATCAGGACATCTGTAGTCTAACCATCCACCGTTTGCACACTAAAATGAGATGGGCAGGAATAGGGGAAACTTCAACCGATGATGGGCACACGCGCAATGCAGAATTGGAGCGAAGAACTCAGGCCTTCGAATATATGTATTACAGATGGGTACTGTGCATTACTAGCAAAGTGTCTTATGTTATATAGAACATAAGACAAGCATTTATGTAAGAGACCAAATTTAAAAAACTTGCAGGTCGACGAGTGTCACTCTTGACAATCGTGAAAAGGAGTAAACTTGTGTGGTTCGGGCATGTGATGAGACATGGCTCACTCTCTAAGACTATCCTACTGGGAACAGATGAGGGTGGATAAAGGAAAGGAGGGCAGAGAAAATCTTGGTTTGACATCAAGAGTTGGTCAAGACAGAGACTCATGGCGTGCTTTTTGTGCTGATGTCTCCACAGTGACACCCTTACGACCTAACAGGTTATGGGCTTTATTATTATTATCACACACTAAAAATATTTTTTTGGGCCTTGAACCCGAAATTAGCATGGAGCGTGGTTACCAGCAAAGCATGCTATCGACGTCACTATCGCAGTCCCTGCTAAGAAAGAATATTATCTATCAAGTAAAGTAAAAAAAGTAAAGGAACCCTTTCATACCTCGTGGTATATAGGTCAATACAGTGTTAGGCCTGTATTTTCATTGACCGTCGGCACACGATGGGTGATGTGGTCAGCATCACGCCGGCCGCCTTCACTTTCCCAGAGCATGTCTGGTACCCAGTTGAGGCTGGGTCGACCTGAGAGCCGTAGCGGTCGGGAAAAATTCCATGCGCATTGCGGGAGCTGAACCCAGACCACCTACCTTGAGAAGCGAGTTCACTAACAACTACGCTACAGCGGCTCTCATTATCTATCAAGGATTCCAACAATCCAGAGGATTACAAAATGGATCTACAGTCCTAGAAATGAAGGTGTTCAAGATGGATTGGGTGGACATCCTTCTGTTCCTGAGTGACCACCTGTTGAATGTGAACATCGAAAATGGGGTCGCCAATAGCGAAGTTGACAACATGCAGCACGAGTAGCCGCATACCATGGCAATTATGGGGTTCAAGGCCAGATTGAGCCAAAAATTCTGTGTCCAGTACGTGGTTGGACTACAAAAAACCGTCATCCTTTACTTGGGGATCTAAGTTACAAGCACCTCTGAAGTCGGGGGACAGCTTGCCTGAATGGCAAGGGACAATGGTGATAAGGGAAGAATGCCTTCATGCAAAAATCAGCCTCTTGTATTAGTTGCCACAATTAAGCCTAAATTCATAGCAAACGAGCAAAAATAAAAACATTGAAATTGATGTTCAATCTATCCAGCGATTCAAGGACTTTGAAATCACACAATGTATAAGAAAATGCATGTGGAGCAGAATGATGAGTTTGTTTAACCAGTGAGCCACTGGAGCCATCAGTTCTACATCTGCTGGGGAAGACTGAGCACCTATGGGTATGTCTGGTGTGCTATTATGTCAGCTCAATAATCAATAAGTACAATTTACACAGATGTTAACTGTTTAAAATGAAAATCAGTGTAGACAAACAAGAAACGGTCAGGATTTGGAAAGCCTTTGCTATTGTGTGGAAATCTACTATCATCTCCATGAAAACAAAGCTCATGACATTCAGCTCAAATGTGAAATCTGTGTAGTACTTCTTCTTCGCGTTCATTCTTTACGACCAATTTTAATCACTCTTTGTGATATGTTTGATCTTTGCCAAGAACGTGTATACGTTGCACATTGGTTTGGTAGGCCCCTAAACGCATAGACACGCTTAGGACACATGCATCCGATTTCAGTCAAACCTCTTTAGTCGCCTCTTACGACATGCATGGCAGGTAACAGTGGTTTTATTCTTTACACCCCAAATTTGGACCCCGGTTACCACTCGGGCGTGTGTAGTACTGTCTGGCTCGGAAACGTGGCAAGTCACCAGGTTAAATACAAATAAGACACAGATCTTTGTCAACAGACGCCTTCGGTGTATTCTCAGACTGAGATGGTATGGTATGTTTGTTCCTTTCGTGCCAAAGGAGGCACATAGAGCAGAGATTTTTAGATATCCATGTAATGCGGTTCGTTGCTAGCAGTTGGAGATCTCGTATGGTTTTACATCCCAATAGTTTACTTTCTTGTTGGATTGTTCTTCGAAGAGTGGTCTTAGGTCTTCCGCGTTTTCTTTTCCCAACTGGTGACCACATAAGGACTTGTTGATTTAGTCTCTTTACGTCTGATCTAAGAACATGACCTAAATATTTCCACCTTCGTTTCCTTAAATTAATTTCCTTTGAGATGGTATGACAGAGTTGTAAATACAGACCTGTGCATAAGAACAGGATAGGAACCCATGATGATACAGATTAAGAGGAGAAAATAGCAATCGGGTGGATGTATCCTACGGAAGACACAGTCAAGTGTCACTAGATAAGCATTTGAGTGGAACCCGCTAGGAAAACGGAAAGCCTAAACAGATTTAGTCTTGAGGAAATGAGGGATGCTGGACTGTCTTATGAAGCCATAAAGAAAACAGACAGAGACTGGGAACAGTGGCAAACACATGCTGCAGGCCTATGCTCCACGAGGAGCGGAGAGGAATAAGTAAGTAAACAAGAGAAACTGACCTGACAATGTTGGGGTGTTCTCTATTTTCCAGTTGCTTCAGTAAAGAAATTTCTCTGATGGCAGCCATTGGCATGCCTGCTTCAAAATGACGACCTTGTCTTCGTATTCTAATCTGTTTAATAGCAACAACAGATCCATCTTTATTAGGATCCCTGGCCTTGTAGACTTGCCCATAAGCACCTATTTGACATCAAAGAAAAAAACTATATTACAACTGACAAAATAGACAGTTTATCCATATCTTTAATCACACATAGATTTCAACATCAAGTATCACATCCTTGTGCTGTCGGGCTTGCAAGGGAGTAACGAATAGTAACACTGCGACCAACAATGCATGTCATAAGAGGCGACTGATGTAGGCCCTAGGAAGTTACTCTAGTTTTTAAAAAAGCATCGCAGAAATTGGATGTGCTGGCCTATTTGTAGGCACATAACTGGCACAACATATAATCGCTCTTAGGCTCAGATCACATACAAATAGAGTGGTTAACAGGGGGCCGATATGGAGCATTCGACGAAGAAGAACATCAAGCATTCAACTTATTTTTTTCCCACTCGCTCGCTATGAATTCAGGCGTAGTCATGGCGCCTCTGACAGATTGTTGCATGAAGGTGTGCTTTCCTTACCACCAGTGTCCTTTAGGTGAGCTTTACTCTAACTTCAGGAGTACTTGTAATTTATATCCCAAAGTAAAGTATCAGGGTTTACATTTACTGCATTTATTCTCATGACTCTCGCGATCACCTTTAGACTGATGTAGCAGATTTCCCCATAAATCTCATTCATGTGGAAATCTGATTCATGCAGTCTTAGAATGGGTGTGTTTTTGTCACATCTTAGCACCATTTGGAGCTCTGGTGCTTATCCTTCGACAATGTGTCCGGTTTTAACCAGCGTTTACTGGTTTCGCTCTCCGTCAGCCTTTGACTATCCCCAGCCGACCTGCAAGACAGAAGGTTCTGTGTATTTTCAAAATTAGTTGCTGAGACATTATTTAGAATGTTCATTTTATCTTTAATCTGTGTGTGATTGTGGGACAGCAATGCCAGATCGTGTGTAAAATCCAGGTCCTCACAGAAGGGGGAAAAAACAAAGATGTCAAGATAAGAATACAAAGATCAAGGAGATAAAAACAAACACAAAACTGAGAATCTTTCAATCAAATGTGAAGTCAATGCAATTCTATGGCTCGGAAACATGGAGGACAACAAAAAAGCCACCAGGAAACTACAGACCTTCATAAATGGATGTTTACTGAGATGGTATGATAATAGCCGCACATTGCAAGCAATGATGACAACGGCCTCAGATGTGTGCTGCTCTACCTCTCTGGTCTGTGTGGAGGTGACTGTAGAGTCCAATCCTAGAACACAATCCCCTACCACAGGTGGGGTATACATGATCAAAGTTAGATATGTGGGTGTTGTGAGTTCTATCTTTTTGCACAGCTCATTTTCTCTGTGCCTCAGGGGCACAACGATTCTCAGCTATGCGAGTTCCTCCTGTATTGTTACAGTGCCACATTTGGTGATCTAGCGCCAGGGATTCCCAGGATGTGGTGTCTATATCGAAGCATTTCATACACTTTAAGAGTGTCTTTAAATCGTTTTTTCTGTCCACCAGCTGAACGTCTGCCCCCTTCAAGCTCATCATACATCAACTGTTTTGGGATGAGTTTTTCAGGCATCGAGCAATATGACCTGCCCATCTCACTTGGGCCTTCTGCAACAGTGTGTTAACGCTTGGGATCTTTGCTCTTATGAGAACTTCAGTATCTGGAATTTTGTTCGGCTGGTTTATTTTTTGTTCTGCTAGTTTGTGAGCGTCTGTAGCGCAAGCGGTAGTGAGCTTGAACATGAACTCAAACGTGCCTGGTTCAAACCTCACGGTGGGCAAGTTTGGAAACAAATTTGTTTCAGTGGGATTTTTACAGAAAGGTAAAAATAGACCTTACAGTTCAGAAAGCAATGGCAAATTACTGAACGTATAAGTGGTGCCTAGAAAATCAACGACTCATTTACTGTGGTTGATGGCTACGTTCTTTAGGATATGCCACGATTTTCAGTTTATTTTTAGTAGTCTGCGTAGAAAGCTTGTATGGAAGTGGTTTAGTTTTCTTGCATGTCTGCTATACACTGTCCCTGCCTCTGAAACTGTAGCTTGCGCTGTATTTGGATTAAAGTGAGGAAAAATTACACTATTCGCCAACCTCACTCTCTCGTCCAGGACTATCTGTATTCAGGGGCAAGACGAGTCGAGACTGGAGATAGTACCGGATGCAGTGGATGGCTTTCGACGTGCCTCGCAGTGCTCTATGCAGTCCACCCCGCTCTGCTGTGGTCTGCTTTTCTAACCATTGAGCCAGCTAGTGGCCTCATGCGCGAAGTCAGCCAGATCCAGTCTTTACATGCATAGGCAGACAGTGCCTAGCTTACCGATGGTGTTAGACCCAGCGGTTACCCTCACCTGGTTTGACCATCAATGAGGCGATGTAACTGTTGTAGTCGCTGTGCACGTTACAGCTAAACTACAGGCAAGAGTTATGTGTTGTAGCCACGTTACAACTATTGTTTCTGCCACTATTGTTCATGCGGTTTCAACAGAATAGACCTGTCCTCGCATTTGTGTCTGTCTCCAAAACTCACTAGACAGTACTCTTGCCACAAAGTGTGTTGATATTTTAAAATCTACACAGAATAGTAGCTTTTGGAAACAAAGCACTAAATAGCACCCGTAGATGGTATGATAAGATTACAAACAAGGAATTACTGTGGCCAGGTCCTGTAGATGGTATGATAAGATTTCAAACAAGGAACTACGTGCCTTCTCCAACTTCAGAGGTGACTTGCAACTTCTACCCTTCATCCCACACACAAACCTTTCTACCCTTCATCCCACACACAAACCTTTCTACCCTTCATCCCACACACAAACTGTTCTACCCTTCATCCCACACACAAACTTTTCTAAACCCCCCCCACACAAACTGTTCTACCCTTCATCCCACACACAAACTGTTCTACCCTTCATCCCACACACAAACTGTTCTACCCTTCATCCCACACACAAACTTTTCTACCCTTCCTCCCACACACAAACTTTTCTACAATTCATCCCACACACAAACTAACATTTACACTTCATCAGATATAACTCAAAACATTTCTTCTTTGTGTTCGGTTTCGTATGCTCGTCTAAGCCATGAGATGGGTTGCCTCTATGAAGCTGCATGTCAGTTGGAGTTCTTCGAGAGTTCCCATAGCTTGATATGTGTGCTTTGTTCATGAGGCCATGTTTTGTTTCGTTGGTGTATGTATGATGGACATGACTGCAGGATGTGCTCTGGAGTCTGTGTTTCTGTCTGGCATGCACACTGTGCAGTCTGAGAAGGCTTTACTCTGTGCATGTGGTGGTTGAGCCTGCAGTGACCTGTTCTTAGAAGAAAGATTGTTGTGTGCTGTTTTCTATTTAGTCTGCTGATAGGATCTCGTGGAAGTTTGCTGTGGGTTTGTTGCCTCCACAACTCTTTGTACTTTCGCTTGCTCTAAACATTTAAAAACTATTAATTACCTGATCCAATGTGAGACACAAACTCATAATTCCTCTCCTCTATTTCTCTGCCTTGTGTCCGCTGTGGTTGTGATCCATGTCCCAACTGAGTATTCTGGCTCTTTGGCTGTTGTTGCTGCTGCCGCGGAGAATGATGGTGCTGCTGCTGACGACTTGGCTGCAACACCTGATGCTGTTTTGAAACCTGTAAAACTTGCTGCATCTGCTGTTGTGGCGGAGATGAAGATGTGAGCTGTTGCTGGGAGGATGGTAGTGCTGAGCAGAGCTTCGGGGAGCCGGATGCCTTCATGGCTTCTGTAAGCTGTTCCTTTGTTCATTCATACTTAGCACTTATACCTGTTGTTTATTGAAATAAATGTATAGGATTTAAAACATTCATATGGCAGCATATGTTTTATATCACACACACAAAAACAAAAGACAATAACACTATACTGGTAGCCAAAGAAGAATAGTAAACCAACAGATAGCCGGTGTCGTTGGTCGCCACATACTGCGAGACATACTGAGATCAGATCACTTATGGACTAACTGGTTTGATGTAGTAATGATGCAGTAATGATAATCTGATGACTAAACTAAAACACACCCAAAAAAAAGTTGTTACTGCCTGTAATACTGTTGTCTAGGCGGTGCAGGACAGGGGGCATATACCTGTAGAATTTAATGGATGCATGGCTAGTGCAGTCTCATTGAAACTGTTGTTACTGCGTGAAATACTGTTGTCTAGGTGGTGCAGGACAGGGGTGGACATGTACCTGTGGAATTTAATGGATGCAAGGCTAGTGCAGTCTTATTGAAACTGTTCAGGTTAGGATTTTTCTTTATGCCCCCAACAGACTTAACTCCTTAGCTTACCGGGGATTGACCCTGGGTCTCCTGCATGGGTGCCCGCACTCTAATACATTCGGCCCGAAGCTCCATTCTGTTTTATATCAATAAAGTTAACTTCTAACGCTCCATATCGACCACTTGTCACTCTGTGTGATTTGAAGGTGATCTGAGCATAAGAGGGATTGTACGTTGTGCCAGTTATGCGCCTACAAGTAGGCCAGCACATCCGATTTCTGCAACGCTTTTATTTACTGTGGTAGCTTCCTAGGCAATTACCTCAGCCACCTCTTACGACATGCATTGCAGGTTGCAGTGTTACTATTCCTTGCTCCCCCTTGCGAGCCCCGGAAACACACGGGCGGCTCTAGCCACTAAATTTCAGAGGCTCATGTACCCCTGTTCTACACCAAACTAAAAGGCAGTATTACAGGCAGTAAAGACAAGTACACAGTATACAGTCTTCTACAACAGAACATCGGGAAAGAAGGCAAGAGGAAGACCACGAAAAAGATGGTTAGATGGCATAGCAGAATCTTGTCAAAGAGCAAAAATAACAATCACCCAAGTCACCAGAACAGCGCAAGACAAAAACAGAAAACCATGACACTGGGCAACAACCCGGTAGCAGTGTGACGACAAAAGAAGAAGAAAGACAGATGTTCTAAAAATTATAGCATGAACCATAAACAAAGAAGGTAACACAATGAAACAAATAGTACCATTTATATATGTGTAACGGTGTAGTGGTTAGTGCACTTGACTTGTAGGTCAGTGATTCCAAGATCAAATTAAACAGTGGGAATGTGATTTTTTCAATGGATGCAGCCTCGGTTCAGTACAAGAGTAATATTACAAAGTAAAGGAGGCTTGTGTGATGTTGACAGCATCACATATCATGTGCAGTTGGCCAAAGAAAATGTAGACCTAATGTTGCATTACTCATACTGAGAAGCTGATCATAAATCACACCACAGCACAAAGTAAACTCATTATCAATATAAGCAAGAGGCCATGGCACTGAGTAAACTCATTATCAATATAAGCAAGAGGCCATGGCACAGAGTAAACTCATTATCAATATAAGCAAGAGGCCATGGCACAAAGTAAACTCATCATCAATATAAGCAAGAGGCCATGGCACAGAGTAAACTCATTATCAATATAAGCAAGAGGCCATGCCACAGACTAAACTCATTATCAATATAAGCAAGAGGCCATGGCACAGACTAAACTCATTATCAATATAAGCAAGAGGCCATGGCACAGACTAAACTCATTATCAATATAAGCAAGAGGCCATGGCACAGACTAAACTCATTATCAATATAAGCAAGAGGCCATGGCACAGACTAAACTCATCATCAATATAAGCAAGAGGCAATGGCACAAAGTAAACTCATCATCAATATAAGCAAGAGGCCATGGCACAGAGTAAACTCATTATCAATATAAGCAAGAGGCCATGGCACAGACTAAACTCATCATCAATATAAGCAAGAGGCAATGGCACAGACTAAACTCATTATCAATATAAGCAAGAGGCCATGGCACAAAGTAAACTCATTATCAATATAAGCAAGAGGCAATGGCACAAAGTAAACTCTATCAATATAAGCAAGAGGCCATGGCACAGACTAAACTCATCAATATAAGAAAGAGGTCATGACACAGACTAAAATCATAATCAATATCAGAAAGAGGTCATGGCACAGAGTAAACTCATCAATATAAGAAAGAGGCCATTGCACAGAGTAAACTCATTACCAATATCAAAAAGAGGTCATGGCACAGAGTAAACTCATCAATATAAGAAAGAGGCCATTGCACAGAGTAAACTGATAATATCAGAAACAGGAAACCATTATTTTTCTGGCATGTTGTGAGATGATGAGATCTGGAGCACATTGTGACAGCAGGTAAGTTTGATGGAAGACAAGCTGTTAACTTCATGGACTGAGGAAACAGCATCTGAATTGACAATCAGTACTATAACCAGTTAAGACTTCTGAGAGCATGCAACTTTCCTGTAGCAACATATGGTTGCAAGATGTGGACACTAACACAAGCATTAAGGAACAAAATCGAAGCATTCAAAATAAGGTACTACTGAAAAATTCTTAGAACGCCCTGGACAGAGAAGAGAAAAAAACATGAACATTTTACAAGACTTACATATTGTGGTACATATCAGCACATGGGAAGGACTAGCTGATGACAGAGTTGTGTGGAAAGTCAAATTACGAAAGGGGGCAGAGTCTTTTGAGAAGAGACTTATGTATGAGCTGAACGACAAGAGAGAAAAGCGAAAACTCAGAAGTTGTCACAGTAAAACACTTGCCAATTGACCGTCTGTAAAGACGAAAAAGGCCATATATATTGTGGAGCATTGGCTCATAAACAACATCATATTCCGGAAAATAAAGTATTTCGATCACGTTAAACGACATGGTCATTTGGAGAGAACAGTAATGGAAAGCATAGTTCATGGGGGTAGAGGCAAGGGAAGACCAAGACAAAAGTGGCAGCAGGACATCAAGAAACCTTGAACACAACATCAGAAGAGGTGAAGAACTTCTAGAGACACAGGCAGACTGTGATGAAAGTGATGTTCTACAAGGGACCTGCTACTTGACGATGACTATAGACAAACATCTTTCTTCTTTGAATGCTCCCTATCGACTACTCTGTGCCATTTGAATGTGATCTGAGCCTAAGAGCAATTGTACATTGTGCCAGTTATGCACCTACAAGTAGGCCAGCACATCCAATTTCTGTGATGCTTTTATTTACTAGGTAGCTTCCTAGGTCCTATCACCAGTCGCCTCTTATATACCTCTGAAGTGAGAGAATGGCGGGAACACTGATAGAAAAGAAAGCAGGTCTTCATGCAAATATCAATCAGAAGTGCTATACTAGGTGCCCTGACTACGCCTGAATTCATAGGAGGCAGATGCAAGAAGAAGTCGCCTCTTACGACATGCCTTGTAGGTCGCAGTGGTACTATTCTTTGCTTCCCTTGGGCCCTGGCACCACTTAGGCGGTCAGTCAGACATCCAAGACTGCTTACACCAACTAGTACATACGATGAGTATCAGAAAACGATGAACATGTTCAACTCTGGAACATTTGATGTATATATAGCCATTCATCGCAAGTGATGATGACAAGTCTCAGAAGTGTACTGCTGCACCTCTCTAGTGTGTGCGGATGTGACTGTAGAGTCCAATCCTAGAACACAATCCACTACCGCAGGTGGGGCATACATGATCAAGGTTAGACATGGGGGTGTGGTGTGTTCTGTCTTTTCGTGCAGCTCGTTTTCTCTGTGCCGCAATGGCATGATTCTCCAGCTATGCGGGTTCCTTTTGATTTTACAGTGCCACATTTGGCAATCTTGCGCAAGAGGTTCCCAGCATGTGGTGTCTACATCAAAGCATTTCAGACACTTTAAGAGTGTCTTTAAAGTATTTTTTCTATCCACCAGCAGAACGCCTACCCCCTTCAAGTCTGCCATACATCAACTGTTTTGGGATGCGTTTATCAGGCATCTGAGCAACGTGACCAGTCCATCTCACTTGGGCCTTCTGCAACAGGGTGTTGACGCTTGGGATCTTTGCTCTTGTCAGGACTTTTGTTCTGCCATGATGTAAATATGTGAACAACAAAAGAGAACATGGTTAGGTAGTTTGTCTCCAGATTATCCTCATTGCATTGTCCATAAGTGATCTGATCGGGGCCACAAACGCAATCAAACCAAGTGACGATGCATCAGGGAGCTGAGCACTGATCAAGATCATATCCTACCTCCATGTGGTGGCCCTGGAAATAGACTACTGCATTGTCATCTGGCTAAGCAGGTAGGAATCGAAGGAGAGCTACTCTGGTATAGGTAATAGTGTAAGTGGGAGACATGATTGATAGATCTACTCGCAACATAGACTAGCAAAATCTCCTGGTGAATGCACCTGCATGTTTCTCCTGGCTGATGTCTAGTTATGAGAAAATGTGTATAAATCCAAACAAATATAAGGAGTATGTAAATGGTGGGCTTAGCTTAGCGGTAGTGAGCTCGATCACAACCCAAGCGTACCTGGTTCAAACTCCACAGTGGGCAAGTTTGGAGGCAAATCAGTTCCCTTGGATTTTTACACACGGTAAAAGTTCAGAAAGCAATGGCAAACTATAAAAGTGTAAGTGGTACCTAGAACATCAACAACTCGTTTACTGTTTTGCAAAGGATATGCCACAATTTTCATGTAAATCGTACGAACCCCCAGTAAACGTAAAATCCCTAAAGTCAATGGTGGCACCTTAATTCTCGCTTTTGCAAGTGAGACTGATGTAATGTGTCGTGGCGACAGAATGGAAGACTGCAATAAACTCTAACGGAAACCAAGCGCAGATGAATTGGTAGGGTACGGTTAACAGAGCGCAAAACCTAAAGTTGCGTTCTTGTGTTTAACGAAACTGCCCCCCTGAGATTATTTTGTGGTTTACTCCCTAACTTTAATGCTACCCCAAGCAAGGAGTTTTTTTTTACCTCAGCAGCTCTTAGGTCAACCTAACCTAATTTAGAACCACGAAAAGTAAAGACAACTGACAAGATGCTGACAACATTACCCACTGTATCCATCTACATCATATTCTTGTTCTGTTTAGCACCTAATGCTTCCACAAAAGATTTCCAATGTTGTCACTCTGCTGTCTTTCTATTAATTGTTTCCTGTGTCTGGTCACAATCTTTCAACTCTCTTTCCACTGTTCTTCTCCATGTTTCCTTTGGAAGTCCAGGCCTTCTCATTTCATTCGTGTCCATTGGAAAGTTGTCCTAGCATATGTCCCTACTGGCATCTCCATCTATTAATGATGGTCTTTAACGATGCAGTTTGTTCATTTTAAAAGCTTTTCATTTGCTATCGTATTTGGTCTGAAAATTTGCAGGATTCTTAGTAAACATTTATTTTGGAATACCTCCAGCTTGTGTATGATGTTGTGGGTCACTTTTCAGCACTCACTAATGTATACAACACCCCCAGGACACTGCTTCTATATATTTTAAGTTCTGTTTTATTTCTTTGGCTTTAAAGATTTACCCACGGTGTGCCATTATCACATAAAAATATAAATCTGGAACCACATTTGTCAGTGTACCACATGGTATGAAAACAAGGTTTTTATTTACTTTATGTAATATCAGAAACGATTTCAAGCTTGCATCCTTGGAGGAAATTTAGAGTGTACCCATAGATAAAGGGTCTCACACTGAAAGATTGACTTCATTGCACCGGGTTTTATCCCATATGGTTCAGTCCCTCTCCGCAGAAATGGCATACCACCTGTCAAGAGTATTGCACAAAGCACGAAATTGGTAACAATCCTGCTACAATCCTAGGGGTCTCTGGAAAAAATGCACTAGTAAACAGAACAGTGTGCTCCGGATTCAAACCCACTATCTTCAGAACACAAGGCAAAGGCTTAACCACAGAGACCTCCCATGTACACATACATCTTTATGACAAATATTTCTGCATCTAATGGTCTAGGTTTATCCACCTAGACTCAGGAAACTTGTTAATCACCAAGTTTGCTTTAACTTGGGTGAACCATGAGCAGTATGATTGTCCCGGTTAACATCATCCTTATCAGGAGCTATCTCTGCATCGAAGATTGACTGGACATTCAACACCCCATCTCTAGCTTAATAATGCTGCACTCTGCCAAGCTGTAATTTGTCCATCTCTTAATGGTTCCCTTGCCCTTGTGTTTCAGTCTCTCTCTCTTATTCTCAAACTTCCCCTCGAATAAAGTTTTTATTACTGCATCATGTCCATTTATTTGTTAGAAATATTTCATTTATTTTTATTTCCTGTAGTCTTCTTCTTTCTTTGCGTTCGTTCTTTACGATAAATTTTAATCACTCTTTGTGATATGTTTGATCTTTGCCAACAACGTGTATACGTTGCACATTTAGGTAGGCCCCTAAATGCATATATTTCTACATGTTTAGGACATGTGCATCCAATTTCAGCCAAACCTCCTTAGTTGCCTCTTACGACATGCGTGGCAGGTAACAGTGGTTCTATTCTTTACACCCCAAATTTGGGCCCAGTAACCACTCGGCGTTCCTGTAGTAATTCTTCACTCCCAATTTTTCTAAAACTTCTTTATTTGACTGTTCTTTCCATGAAATATGGTCTATTATTCAGTATATCCACATCTCAAAGGCATTAATTCTTTCTTCTAAATCTGTGTTTAACAGAGACGGTTTATTCACACATGCATTCTTCTATTCAGGAAAGACCAGCCGTATGAACTGTCATTTGGCATACCCTCCTGATGATGGTCTATTTACCACCATCTAAACTATCTTTGTTCAATAAAAGATTACATGTATCATCTGTTATAGTATGACTCATTAACTGCCATTCATTTATATTTCAAAATGTATACAATTTGTCGTCAGCCTTCAAATTTACTTTTTTGGGGGGTTGAAATATCACTTAATTGTGGGAAAAGTACAAACCTCCTCCACACGAGACACATATGAACTATACTATAATGAAGGAATGATCAAGCAGGTGTTCCATAGTCAATATCGCTTATATTTTGTCTCCATAACAGAATAACAGGCAACACAATTCAGTAACGTTATTTCATAAATGTTAATAATTTGAATAATCTTGACAATGTAAATAAACTTTTTTTGTATCTAAACATAAGCGAGCAACGGGAAAATTGGATTAGTTTTAGTAACTAACAGTCTCCAAGTAAATTATTAGTAATTAGTTGAGGTCATTCATTATTCATCTGGCTGAAATGTATCAGTTTCATAACTCATAGCAATATCATACAAAGAGGCAGGACTAATCTAACCGATAAAAGAATATAATGAATGATTACTTAATACACGCTCCAGAAAAATAGCAGCAACACTTCTGCTGGTACATCCGAAACTGACACTGTTTCACGTGCTGTTCTGTTGACTGTTGTATAATATATCAATATTATAAGCAAGTAGAAGAAAACAAAATGTTAATGTCGACACGTTGCTATACACACAACTACGTTCTCATATCAGAAGAAATGAAGTACACACACAAAGAAATGGCAGACAAAACCACTGCAGTCTGAGAACCTGTACGGGAGATCCTGCACAACATCTGTATGCAAATAGAATTAAAATGAATGAATGAATGGAGACATTCCATTCTCCTACTGGAAAGCATAGGCCGCATGGGGTTAAAAAAAATCTCAGTCGTTAACATATTTGACAAACAAGATAGATGAAAGGTTTCAGATGAAAACGTCAGCACAAGAAAACGACGACGAAAGTATATAGTTAGGAGACTATATTCCGGGATATTATCATTACCTTCTTGTTTGCAAAAAGCATTCCTTCAGATTTTTTTTCTTACACACCAACACTGAAGAAGCCGACAGGGGGCCACGTGACTAAGCTTCCGCTATTTGGAGCGATCTGATTGGATGTAGGCTGAGAGTGCTGCAGGAGGGAGGGCCCAGTTACGCGCTATTCATAAGTTGAAGAGGGTGCCGAGACCACAGCAGGTGGTAGTAGAACTTTGCGCCTAGAGAAAGTTCTTCTTGTCCTTTTATTTAAATTTTTATTAAAAATTATCGCCTTGTGTGTCTGGGGATAAATATTTTAATATAGTAATATCGTGTAAGTGTGTACACAGAAAGATGATGGACGTGTAGGAAGATCTTGTACTAGCGCATTCTTGTGAATGAAAGTACCTGTTTGCGTGTCCCTGATAATACTCGACAGAAAGAATGTGTGGGGGCAATAAAATATATTTCTACTATTCGATTCTTTTTTCCCCCCGAGAAATGAAGACAAAGAAACAAACTATAACAACGAAGCATTGTTGTGTGCGTTTATACGGGGGAAAAACAAGAACCACTTAAACCAGCAAAATCTATAGGCCTATATATCGAAATAGTATTTGATGACAATGAACGCATAAGTGGGGAAATTTTATTTGACAATATCATCATCAGGTGCCGGCTGGCCTAGGCGATCATGGATCTCCACAAATCTCTTTCTTTGGTGTTAGCCCAGATGTTGACGCTCTACCGTGCCATGAAATCAGGCTATCCAAAAAATGTATGTCTCTGCCTTCGTCTCGAATTTACCGGTTGTCACAATGTATTCTAAACCTCCTTCCTCATCACATGCCCGAAAAATGATGACTGTTTCTTATATTGATGATAAGCTTTCTTTGTGTATTGATCTCATTCAACAACTCCACATTAGTCATTTTAGCAGTCCATGGGATTCTCATCATTCTTCCGTAAAACCACATCATGTGGTCTTCAGAGATTTTTCGATCTGTGTGTTCATTGTCCATGACTCGCAGCCGTATGTCAGTATTGGTTCTATGTAGCACTGAATAACTCACATTCTGATCAAATTGAAAAGGACTTGTTGCTTATAATGCTTCTAATTTTCAGGAACGATGTTTTCGCTTGCCCTATTCTGCTCTTTCTAAAGATAAAGAAAGCAAATTGAATGCATTTGAAAATAGATGTCTGCAAAAATAATGAATATAAAATGGAACGAATTCAGGAGAAGTGATGAAATCAGAGACATGTCTGGTCAACCACTAGTGATAACTGTTATAAGAAAGAGAAGATGGAGATATGTTGGGCACACCTTAAGGAGAAATAATCAAAGAATATCAAAGCAGGCATTGAAGTGGGATGCAAAGGGCTCAGAAAGAGAGGTCGACCTAAGGAGACCCTGAAACGAACTTTGCTGAGAGAGGCAAGAAATATCGGTCTCAGTTCCATGGATGAGATTGAGCGAATTGCCCAGGATAGAGTGTATGGAGAAATTACTTGCAGGCCCTATGTAACGTATAACGGTACGAGAGGAATTATTATTTATTATTATTCTGCTCTTTATTTCTGATCTTCCCCATCTGATGTTACCAGGACTCCGAGGTATTTAAATTGCTGCACTTGTCTTAGCTCAGTCCCATTTACTGTGATGGTGCATTTTGTCAACGTCTGCTTTTTTTTATATGATCTTAACTTCTGTCTTCTTAATATTCAAACTGCGTCCTTTGTTATTACTTTCTGTCACAACCTTATCAGCTAGTTTCTGGAGCTCCATTTCATTTCTTGCTATTAAGACAGTATCATTAGCGTATCTCAGGTTATTTATGATATGTCCTCCTACAGCTATTCCAGCAATATCCTTGATAGACCTAAAAATGCTTTCAGAATACAGTGAGAACAGGTCTGGTGATAATACGCATCCTGTCTATACCCTTTTGATCTTCTGGAAAGTTCCAAATGTTTGTCTATTCTTATAGCTGCTGTTTGCTGCCAATATATTCTGAATGACTCTTAGATCTTTGCTTCGATGTTTAAGCTCCTAAAAATTTTGAAAGTTCCTGATGGTTTACTTTGTCGAACGCCTTGGTGTAGTCTATAAAGCACAAGTATAGATCTGTTTTTACTTTACTGAAAATCTTTCTATTAGTGTTCTTATGATATATATAGCGTTGCTAGTGCCCTTGCCTTCAACAAATCAATACTGCTAAGAGTTTTTCCATAGCGAAAAATTTGCAGCCAAACTGTCCGCAGCGTGATTCGAACTCAGAACGTCGGGTTAATAATGAGTCCTACTAAGCCACAGACGCCACAATAACGTGTCTAGAACCTTTATATATATATATACATTGATATAAGAACAACACAATTGATGTATGGCAGCTTGAAGGGGCAGACGATCAGTTGGTGTACAGAAAAAGAACCGCTTTAAAGACGCTCTTGAGATGTCGCTAAAATGCTTCGATATAGACACCGCGTGCTCGGAATTTCCTTGCTCAAGATCAAAATTTGTGGCTCTAGAACAACACAAAAGGAACTCGCATAGCTAAGAATCGTCGTGCCGCTGAGGGCGCAGAGAAAGCGATCTGTACAGAAAGATAAAACACACAACACCCACATGTCTAACCTCGATCATGTATGCTGCACCTGTGGTAGAGAATTGTGTTGGAAGATTGGACTCTATAATCATCTCCGCACACATCATAATGAGGAGCAGCATACGTCTGATGATGTTGTCATCATCGCTTGCTATGGACCGCTATTATTGTATGATACATACCTCAAGACAAAGAAATCATTATCAATATAAGACGGAGACAGTCATCGTTTTTGGAACAAAGCTATGGAAAGGGACAGACATAAGAACAAAACTCAGGTGTTTAATTAAGAGCCTGCGTTTTTTCTATTGGCAACATATGGTTGAGAAACATGGACCATTGACAAAGCGGCGGAGAAGATCATTAATGCGAATGCTACAGAAGAGTACTTAGAATATCATGGACAGAGAAAAGAGCAAATGCTTCTGTTCTGCAACAGCTTGATATTGAAGAGAGTTGGCTATTAAAGAGCATAAAAACAAGGAAATTAAATATTTCGGACACATCAAAAGACATGAGGACATAGAGAAGATAATTTTGGAGGGAATGGGACCTGGAAAAAGAATGAGAGGAAGACCTAGAAGACGATGGGTGAAAGCTGTCATTGACGTTCTGAGAATGACTGCTACTGACGTCGGTCAACTTGCATAGAAAATAGAGGTTTTTTTCAGGACGGCTGTCAAGTTCCGGAAGAGACAAGTTACTTGATGATGGTGAGGAATGAGAAAGGAAGGTTTCAAACACATAGTGACAACCAGTAAAATTAAGGAGAAACGAGACAGAGGGAGATTATTTTAAATAGACTGACCATGTCTTCGACGAATCAACAGTCGAACTGATAGTCCGATATAGGGTAAGACATTTGTTGTGGAGATTCATGATCACCCTAATCCAGCATGGCTCTAGATCAGGGTTGGGCAAACTACGGCCCGCGAGCCGCATGCGGCCCGCCATTGGATATTTTGCGGCCCTCAAACACATTTTTAAATAAACTAACGATCGTCACAAATGATTTTTTCCCATTAATATTACGCTGAAATTCATTGGAATTTTAATTCGATTTTCTTATGTATTAAATATGCAATATTTTTTTTCCAATTTGGCGTCATTTAAACATTAATATTGATATATATATCGTCAATGAAATTTGACTACGTTTAATATGAGCGTTTAATATTGAGTAATTTACTATACTATAATTGACGTGATTTGATTGGCTGAATGTTTCTCAATGATTATAAGTACTCGGACGATATAATTTTATAAAGGTTGGAAATTGCCTTTCAAATTATAATTAATTGTTTTTAACTTTTAAGCATTGTGTCGGGATGTATGTTTAGTTTATATTAAAAAGATGTTTCATAAAAAATAGAATATCGTTAAAAGCTGTTATAATTAATAATGCCTCCTTACAACAATAATGTATCGTTAGAAATAAACCTCCCCTCATATCCTACGAATGAAATGCTCAAATACTTGATTTGCAATCATTTAAGCTGCGCAGTGCCTGGGGAATTCCCGGTGTGTTTTAATAACTATCACGTTTGTTGTTTCCATTCATAAATTTCCGTATTTATATTGCAACCGAGTTTTCTAAATCTAAATAATTATATTCGCGCTGCCGGAAGCACATTTTTTAGTTAATTTTGCAACATTTTGCAACATTTTTATTATAATGAGTGCATCCAAAAAACGTAAGATTGAAGACGAGTGTCGGTTTTTCAAAGACGAATGGATTACCGAATATTGTTTTATGCAAGTTGGCAATAAATCTGTTTGCTTGCTGTGTCACGAATCAGTGGCTGTTTTTAAAGATTATAACTTAAAAAGACATTACCAGACAAAACATCACAATTTCGGACACAATCTAACATCTGAAGAAAGGAAAAGAAAATGCATGGAGTTGGTAAAAAGTGTAAAGAAATAACAAACTGTGTTTACAAAACAGTATTCTATTCAAGATGCTGCAACAGAGGACAGTTTGGTGTTGTCACACAAAATTGTGAAATACAACAAGCCATTTTCTGATGGTGAATTTATTAAGGAATGTTTACTAGATGCAACAAACATTCTATGTCCAGAATAAAACAACAAATTTGACAGTATTACATTATCCAGAAGAACTGTTGTCAGACGTGTTGAAAAGATAAGTGAAGATTTGACCCTTCAACTTCAAGATGCAAGTAAGCATTTTTTGTGGTACTCTCTTGTATTGGACGAGAGTACTGATGTACAGGATACTGCACAATTATTAGTTTTTATACGTGGAATAAACAATTCTTTTAAACTCTTTGAAGAGTTACTGAGTGTTGAGTCGATCAAAGACACTACCACTGGCCTCGATATATTCAATGCTGTTAGTGGCTGTATTGAAAGAGCTGGGTTAATGTGGAACAAGATGGCCAGTATTACAACTGATGGTGTTCGTGCTTTAACTGGAAAAAACATAGGACTGACAAAGCTGATCAATGATAGGATTAAGTCAGAATATCCTGAACACGTAATATTACCACTTCACTGTGTGATTCATCAGTAAAGTTTGTGTAAATCTGTTAAAAAAATTAAGCATGTTATTGACCCAGTTGTCAGTGTCATAAACCTCATCAGATCAAGAGGACTCAATCACAGGCAGTTCAGAGCATTACTAGACGATCTAGAAACTGAACATTCTGATGTCCTGTACCAAAGTACAGTTCGATGGTTGAGTCTTGGAAAGGTTTTAAGGAGAGTATGGGATCTTAAAGAAGAAATAGTAATGTTTCTAGAGATGAAGGGCATAGAATGGGACTTTAATACTATAGTCTGTCCATTAATTCGTGAGCACGTTTGAAATTGATTTTCTCGAAAACTACCTGTTGGATCTCAGTGATATTTTGCAAGCAGCCTTAGAATATCCATGACGCTAGAGAAATATTTTTTCCAAGAAAATTTGATGTAGTTTGAAATATTTATTCTTCAGGTTATATTAAAATCAACCTCACCGGATTGTACACAATAGTAACAGATTTACGGTACACAGACGCGTTGTTCTAAAAATACATTATGGTAACATAGAAATATCGTGAGTATACAACAATTTCACGAAATCCCGTGCACCTAACCCAGTCGACTTTGAAAGCGGAAAGCATATGACGTTATAATTGGGATACCATTGTATAGTTATAGGCGTATCTCGCTATTTGTATGAAGCTATTGTATCATATTTGTTGGCTTATCAAAACTGACATTGATATCACATTCATAATGAGTCTGAAATGCAGATTTATAACAATGCAGAAGTTTACAGTTTTACTATACCAACACTTCCGTAGGGAATCTAAGAGAGGTCATCTATATTAAGATATTCATAACCCCGAGAAACGAGCGCAACTGGCGCTTGGTCTGAATAGAGAATCCTTTTCCCGATGGATTAAACAGGACACAAAGTGCACTAATGTCAAGCAAGGACGGAAAAGAACAATTGACGACTTTGACATAGATGTCATAAGACGGAGCTCTTGAAAATGTTTGCGACAAATCAACTTGTTACTCTCAGGAAACTGAAATTAAAACTGCAATCAGATTGCAGCATAGACATTTCTAAAAGTATTCTATGAAAAATTGTAAGAGCCGCCGGCTTCACCTTCAGAAAACTATAGGCGGCAGGAATATTATTTGTGAAAAGCCACATTTAATTGCTGCCCGAAGTAAATACCTGAGGCAGATCCGTGAGCGGCGGAGGCAAGGCTATGATATTGTATATTTGGACGAATCCTGGGTCAATGCTCACCACACCAATGCTAAAGAATGGCAATCAGTAGACGGTGAACAGAAAAGAAAAATACCAAGCAGCAAAGGCCAGCGTATTATACTAACACATGCAGGAAGCAGTGAAGAAGGTCTTGTCCATGACGCTGGACTTATTTTCCAATCAAAAGTACCGACGGTAGGGACTACCACACAGAAATGAATGGACATATTTTCAGGCACTGGATGGAGAAAGATCTACTTCAAATTCTAAACAGACCATCATGCTTGGTAATGGATAATGCATCCTATCACAACGCAGTATCAGCGGAAGACAAAGTACCAACTGCATCAAATACAAAAGATCAAATTAGGACTTGGCTTGCTAAGGAAAATGTCAGCTTCGATGATACATATTTGAAACCCGAGTTGTTGCACCTGGTGAGGATGACAAATAAGACAAAGGTGTTTCATATTGACAAAATCATTGCGGAATACGGCCACACGTCTTTGCGACTACCTCCATATCATGCTCAATCCGATAGAGCTCGTCTGGGCTAAAGTAAAAGGGCAAGTTGCCAAACAGAACAGGACGTTTAAAATGTGTGATGTTGAAGTTCTGACACGTGAGTCCTTCTCAATGATAGACATGCAGTTCTGGAAGAAGTGTGTTGAACATGTGCTCCGAGAGGAAGACGAGTACTGGCACCGAGATGGATTACAATTTGTCCAGCCAGTAACAATTATCAACCTCATGGAATCGTCAGATTCGGGATGATACAAATCATATTTTGATTACAGACTGAGAAATAGCAACGTATACATTTCCATATCCAAATGCGTCTACCATCATACAATTTGTGGTGAAGTTAAGACACCCTGGGGTCTAATGGTGACCGAAGGGAGGACTAACTGTTGCATATTGTATCCAAGTTCACGATTGCACATAAAGGGCAACACACTTAATTACTTGACCTATCAAGTTAATATGGAGATACACCTATGAATAGAATTGACATGGACAAATTCTAGGGATTACTGTAAAATCTAAAATTTGAGCCCCCGTATTTGCAATTGTCATCAAAGATCAAAGGAATTCACCGATGTGCAAAATCCGTAGCATCTATGAACTACTGGTTAGCTTTATTTTAGCGTCATGGATATTCTAAGGCTGCATGCAAAAAATCACTGAGATCCAACAGGTAGTTTTCGAGAAAATCAATTTCAAACGTGCTCACAAATTAATGGACAGACTATAACATTGTTTATGCAGAGTGGAAGCTTGACTTTATATTTGCCATTGAAATAATGGAAAAGTTAAATGAACTGAATGTTAAACTTCAGGGCAATGGTTTGTTTGCACATGAAATGTATGTTCATGTAAAATCATTTCAAGCTAAACTCTCACTGTTTTCCAGACAAGCAAGTGAAAACATGTTTTGTCACTTCCCTTTGCTGAAACGAGAAACTATTTCTGATGAGATGAGTAAAAAATTCAAAGCTCAGTTAGATGTATTGGTTGAAGAATTTGGAAGAAGATTCCAAGATTTCAAGAACTTGGAGCAGCACTTCAATGTTATCAATTCTCCTCTCAGTGCAGAAGCTGATAAAGCTCCAGTGCACATACAGTTGGAGTTGCTTGAATTACAAGCCAATTATTATCTGAAGGAAAAATTTAAGTCTGAATGTTTGTTGGATTTCTATGGTTCTTTGCCTGAACAATCATTCCCAAACTTAAAAAAACTTTGCAGCTAAATTTTTGTCATTATTTGGATCTACATATATTTGTGAACAGGCATTTTCTTGCTTAAAAAATCAACAAATCTAAGAATAGGTCTTTATTATCTGATTGCAACTTAAATGCAGTCATGCAAATTTCTACAAGTAAACTTGTTCCAGATTTCAAAGGAATTATAAAATCTTACAAGCAATTACATACATCTCATTAGAAATCAGCAATAAATAAAATTATGACTGTATGTGTATGGCGTTTTTTTAAATCTTCATTAAAACTATTGATATGAACCCATATTGTAACTGTATGCAACATAATATTTGGCAAATATTGTTAAAACATTTGCAAAACTTTTTATCCATATTAGAAAATATACTGTTATAGTGTAATTCTGTTAGAAATATAATTTATTTCAGAAGTTATCTACATTATGTAAAACTACCTTTGTTTACAATAAAAATATTTCATTGATTACTTACCGAGAATTAAACAAAAATATACATAATATTATATGTGGCCCTCAAATAGCTTTACAATTTTCAATGTGGCCCTCTGCACAAAAAGTTTGCCCACCCCTGCTCTAGATGATGATGACCCCAAACCCTGAAACCATTCGCCGCTATAATACTATTATAAATAATTGAGTTTGATGTGTCATTCTTTCTTTCTTTTCTCCAATCCTGTTTGCCTCACAGCGTCAGGATAAGAAGAGATTTCTCGAACGAGCCCTTGTGTGCGCTTCGTAAATAGTTTCTTTCGTCGCCTCTGTTATCTCTGAGATTCACCTTTTGCGTGGCTGGCCTTTTGCTTTGTATCCGCTGTACCGGGAGCATCATTGCTCTTTGATTTTGCTTTGTATCCGCTGTACCGGGAGCATCATTGCTCTTTGCTTTTGCTTTGTACCCGCTGTACCGGGAGCATCATTGCTCTTTGCTTTTGCTTTGTATCCGCTGTACCGGAGCATCATTGCTCTTTGGGGTGCACTATCTGTTGGTAATTGATAATCTGCTTATGTGGCCGAACCTATTAATTTGTTGTTTCTTGATGAAGTTCAGTACTGATGTTGTACCCACTTTTCCCTGATGTCTTCATTTCTAAACCGGTCTCTTCTTGTTACCCCCAGCGTTCTTCATCTCTGTCGTGACTAGTTTTCTTCTATCATTTGATGTCAGCGTCCAGGTTTGGCAGTGATAGCATAATGTTAGGAGAAAGATTGTGTTGAATAAGGCTCATTTTGTGTTCATGGTGACATGTTTACACTTTAAAATAGTGTCATTAAAGTAACATAATCCTCAAATTATGCAAAAGATAATTACCACTGAATTAGTCAGGGGTGGTTAAGTCAAGAGCAATTTTATTCCCTCAAGTACAAATAACAAAAGAAGCAGCTTAATGACGCAGCAAAAATAAATCATCAAAAGCACTACAAAAAAAGTATATGTTTTTCATCAACTACAAAAAAAGTTTTTGGCAAGAGTCCTACACGCCCTACTATATGTGTAAACTCCTCCATGAAACATGCTACTATTAAAAAGACTGATCAGTAATCTATACTTGAAACGAGAGTCAACAAAAAGAAATTATTCTTTGATGTATATTATCCCTTTTACACGCATGTGGTTGGCGCCGGTGCCACTGTGACCTACAATACATGCCGTAAGAGGCGACTGATGTAAGGACCTAGGGAAACTACCCTAGGAAATAAAAACCGTTACAGAAATCAGTTGTCCCTTGTAGGCGCATAACTCGCACCTGACGTAAAATCGCTCTTACACCAGATCACATATAAATCACACAGAGAAAGTTAACAAGTGATCCATATGGGCGTTCGATGAAGAAAAGAAAGATCCCTTACACAACCATCATTTTTTGGTTACCCGGACTTATTTTTACTGCAATGTATTCAAACACCGCGGAAGGCAGTTTGGTAGAAAATTCATTTCCGTGGGATTTTTTACGAAAGGTAAAAATTGATCTCACCGTTCAGAAAGCAATGGCAAACTACTGAAAGTATAAGTGGTGCCTAGAAAATCAACGACTCGTTTACTGTGGTTGATGGCTACGTCCTGTAAAGGATATGCCACGATTTAAATTTCATACCAAAAACGAAGCTCATGATATTCTTTCTCGTGAAATTATTATTTTATTTAACCGATCCAGAAGCACTTGAGCTTTCAGCTCTTCGGCTCGGTGCCATGGCATCATAACCCTTCGGTTCGGTGCCACGAACACCGTGAATCTGGTGAACCTGTGGCTTTTCTGCCAGCCCACAGAATTGAACACGCACTCACAGGGAGCTTGTCACCCGTAGTCCAACGCGGTACGAACACGCTGGGCAGGCGGGCGATATTCAGCCTTAAAGACGAAGCTCAGGATATTCAGCTCAAATGTGAAATCTGTGTTGCTGTATGGCTCGAAAACGTTTCGAGTCACCAAGTTAAATACAAAAAAGATTTAGACCTTTGTCAATGGATGTCTTCGGCAGATTCTCAGACTGAGATGGTATGACAGAATTGCAAAGACAGACCTGTGGATAAGAATAGGACATGAATCCATGAGGATCCAGGTTAAGAGGAGAAAATTGCGATGGGTATGGCATACCCTGCAGAAGACTCAGTCGAGTGTCACTAGACAGGTACTTGAGTGCAAAACCGCAATGAAACCGGAAAAAAGGACGTCCTAAGCAGACATGGAGACGAAGTCTTTTTGAGGAACTGAAGGGTACTCGACTATTATGGGAGACCATAAAGAAAACAGCCAGAGACCGGAAAAAGGGGCGAGCAAATATTGAGGTCCTATGCTCAACGAGGAGCGAGAGAGTAAGTCAAGTATACTGGCTTTCTTCTTCTTCTTTTTTCGTCACACTGCTACCGGGTTGTTGCCCATTGTCGTGGTTTTCTGTTTTTGTCTTGTGCTGTTCTGGTGGATTGGGTATTGTTATTTTTCTCTTTGACACGATTCTGCTACGCCATCTAACCATGTTTTTCGTATGCTGACTTTACGACATTTAAACACAATGCATTTAGCCGGTATATTGGCTCGGAGGGACGAAGGAGTTAATATAAAAAAAAGAAGATGCAGACAACGTAAGACAGTCACTCTCAGTTTACTTGATGAAGAATACCCACAAGATCTTCTGGTACGGGTATACACGGATGGACCAGCAGAAAACGCAGTGAAGAATGAATGAGCAGGAGTGTACATAGAATACCCAACAGAAATGCAGACAATCAAGGTGAAAATTGAGAAACGGTTGAACACCAGACTTGATCCACAGCCTGTTGTATTTTTGACAGATGCAAAATCAGCACTCCAAGCACTCCAGTTCAGAAAAGTGCCAGGTCATACCGTCTCACTGTGCACACAAGACAACTACTATAAAATGAGCAAATTATGATAGAACAAGTTGTCATTCTACGCCTTAGAACAGGACACAATCAACTACGTAGCCACATGTATACAGAATTCAAGATTGTCCCGATCGGCCATGTGTATATGCACATCAGACTGCATTGCATATACTTCAAGATTGTCCCGATCGGCATGTGTATATGCACATCAGACTGCATTGCACATACTTCAAGATTGTCCCGATCGGCATGTGTATATGCACATCAGACTGCATTGCACATACTTCAAGATTGTCCCGATCGGCATGTGTATATGCACATCAGACTGCATTGCACATACTTCAAAATTGTCCCGATGGCCTAACGAAACAATATTCGATATAAAACTACACGGACCTCTGTGTGAACTACAAAAGACAGTGAAGTTTACACAAGAGACAACGTTAAATATAGACAATATTCGCCCGAGTGGTTACCGGGGCCCACATTTGGGGTGTAAAGAATAGAACCACTGTTACCTGCCACACATGTCGTAAGAGGCGACCAAGGATGTTTGGCTGAAATCGGATGCATGTGTCCTAAACGTGTAGAAGTCTATGCGTTTAGGGGCATACCAAACCAATGTGCAATGTGTACACGTTCTTGGCAAAGATCAAACATATCACAAAGAGTGATTAAAATTGGTCGTAAAGAACGAACGCAAAGAAAAAGAAGAAGATAGACAATATTTCAAGCGAACGAAAGGAAGAAAGAAAGGAAGGAAGAAAGGAAGATGCAGACAAAATTGTGTACTGTTATCATATTTCTTTAATCAATCAAACTGAAGGAACATCAGGACTAATGGGTTTTCTTTCTTTTCTCCAATCTTGGTTTGCCCCGCAGTGTAAGGATAAGAAGAGAGTTATAGAACGCGCCCTTGTGTACCTTTCATAAATAGTGTCTTTCGTTGACTCTGTTATCTCTGAGGTCCACCTTTTGCGGGGCTGGACTTTTGCGTTGTATCCATTGTATCGGAACAACATCGCTCTTTGATGTGCACTATATGTTGGTAATCTGCTTATGTGACCGAACCATTTAATTTGTTGTTCATAGTTGATATGTACGGTTCCAACTTCACTGCAACGGGTCACCCCATAATTGCTCCGTTCCTCTACCAACGAAAATCACAAGAAATGCTAACAACTGTCTCCTGATCTAATTCCAGAATGAAACAGCCCGTACCGCCACAAAAAAGCAACCAGCACCGCATACATGCTTATGGCCATCGCTAAAGTGTCAACACAAAATTGTTCATCACTTGAATTGCAATTCATGTCGAAGGAACATCAATCACGACAAAATCCAGCTTTCTGCACACGCAAAACACTTAATTTTCTCAGGATGGCTAACTTCCTCCTGGCCTTTGCTGCTGCTTTGTTGATGTGCTGCTTCCATGTCAGTCTATCATCGAATGTAACTCCGAGATAGGTAGGTTGCTTTTGTTTCTTGATGAAGTTCAGTACTGATGGGTACCCATTTCCCCCCCTGATGTCTTCATTTCGCAACCGGTCTCTTCTGGTTACCCCCAGCATTCTGTGTAGACACGTCATAATGTGTGGAGAATGACTGTGTTGAACATTGCTCTTTTTGTGTTCATGGTGACATGTTTGCATTTTAAAAATGGCGCCATTTGTGCTATCATTTGATTTGGATTAAACCTGCCACCTTGCAGGTCTGATGGGGACAGTCAAAGGCTGATGGAGAGCGAAACTAGTAAACGCTGGTTAAAACCGGACACATCGCCGAAGGATAAGCACCAGAACTCCAAATGGCGCTGAAGATGTGACGAAAATACACCCATGCTAAGGTTGCATGAATCAGACTTCCACATGAATGAGATTTATGGGAAATCTGGTACATGGTAAATTAGTCTAAGGGTGATCGCGAGAGAGAAAGGGAGATTTGGATCAAATTTGACTAAAGATCTTCTTCTTCTTCTTCAGCGATCTCTGGTCATGCGCTTAATTTACTGTGGACCACAAACTGGGCAGACAGCTTCAGGTCTGTCAGGTTTCCCAAAGCTTAGTTTTCAGGTCGACTGGGTGTGGCCACATGTTGCTTCTCAGCTCACACAGAAGAGGACAGTCTTGCAGGATATGCTCTGGTGTCTGTTCTGCCTGCTGACACTGGCAGAGAGCTGTTTGACTTATTCCTAGTCTGTATAAGTGTTTGTTGAGTCTGCAGTGTCCGGTGCGTAGTCGAAATATAATGACCTGGTCTGTTCTGCTTAGGTCTTTGAGGGAGTCGTTTCCATAATCATATCCAGTGTTTGTCTTCCAGTCTACTGCAGATTTCTCTGTATGAGGGTTTTGACCTCTTGAAAAGACAAGGGTTGGTAAATTTGCTCTTTGGCACTGCCCTCCTTAGCTAAGACATCAACACTCTCATTGCCGACTAAAGATCAAATTATAAAATAAAAAACAATCTCAGCGATGCTGATAGCACGGTCTTTTTTCTTCATATCTTTCACCATTTACTTCTTTATATAAGTGTTGGGAAGGGAGGGGGCGCGTAGTGATCTTGTGTGTCATGGTTTTAGCCACTTTGTAAGCTGATATTCATTGTCGTAAGACTGTTCTTGATGCCGTCGCTCCATCTTTTGCGTGGTCTTCCTCTTGCTGATAGCACGGTCCTGAGTTGGTTAAAAGGGAGCAGATGTAAGAATTAATGGACCTAGTCGCCCGTGTGATGACGGGGACTGCAAGAGGAGCAAAGAATTGTACCACTGCGACCTACCAGGCATGTCGTAAGAGGCGACTGATGTAGGACATAGGAAGCTACCCTAGTAAATAAAAAGTATCGCAGAAATCGGATGTGCTGGCCTACTTGTAGGCGCATAACTGGCACAATCCCTCTTAGGCTCAGATCATATACACATTACACAGAGTGGTCGATATGGAGTGTCCGAAGAAGAATGGACGTAGTTAATTAATATTAGTAGGACGAGTTTGCGTAATGCATACTCTTTCACCTGTCGACTCGAACACAATTGTTCGATTCGACACAAGAGTGCCTTTAACCAGCGAGCCACGGGAACCATCAGTATGCATACTGTTCGTTATCTGTTGGGGCAGACTGAGCACCTATGGGTCTGTCCGGAGTGCAATGACGTCAGTTTAGTAACCAATAACCAATTAGTTCTGACTATTGTGGGAATGATCAACAAGGGGCTGCTCGAGAGCGGTCGCAGAATGGGCTCTTTGAAGTAAAACCACATACAGACTGCAAAGTTTAGTCTACATTAATACGCGGTTTTTCTAGAGTGTCTACAACGCTAGACCGAGGGGTCACTGTAGTGACCACCCATATACCCCATATTAGTAGGGTTTCCACAACTCACGGCATAGCGCGAGAATTGTTCGATTCTTATGGGTATGAGACAAAAGCTCGGTAACACTTTCTCTGCTCAAACCACTGGGTTAGCGCGGTTTTGGGCTATCATGACAGGGGAAGAACATATCGGAGACCATTGAATTCAACCCACCCGTGTGGTGCCGGCGCCCAGAGGGGAGCAAAGAATAGTAAAACTGCGACCTACAAGGCATGTCGTAAGAGGCGACTGATGCAGGACCTAGGGAAGCTAGCCTAGTAAATAAAGAGCATCGCAGAAATCGGATGTTCTGGCCTACTTGTAAGCGCATTACTGGCACAATGTAAATCGCTCTTAGGCTCAGATCACATACAAATCACACATAGTGATTTAACCAGTGTTCCATATGGTGCGTCCGAAGAAGAAAGAATTGAGAACGAAAAGTAAAAATTTAAAAATAGAAATGAAAATAAAACACAAGAAAAGGACAAGATTGAGAAATAAGTGAGCAATATGAAATGTCACACAAATGCACGTAGATTTAAGTAAATGATGGTTGCCATATTTTGATCTTCCGAAATGAGGACACTTATATAATAGTACGGCAAAGTTCCAAATAATTAAGTATAACGAATTGCTAAAGAGTAACTTGACCCCCAATTAGGGTTATGCATAAATATGATGTGTGTGCTAACAGTAAATATGCTGGGGAAAAGCCGACATGTCTGTACTAAAAATAGCATATCCACACTGAGGATCTCAGCCGGTAGATGTCTCTGTTTTCTATCCAACTGATGTGGGGCAGATATTAGTGTGTACTGAGTAAGCGTTCACTTATCCACTCGGACATAAGAGGGTTGTGGGTTCAATCATACACGACGACCCACATGTGAGGAAAGGAATTAACCATGCTAACTTCTGCTCATTGGGGTCTAGAAATGTGAAGTGACAAGCACTTCATACTTGTACACTGTATTAGTAGCGTAGTCTGATAATGCGAGATAGCTGAGCTACTACTTAAAATGAATATGTGCACCCTCCTATTAATATCTTTTCCCTTTTAATTGAAAAGCCAGGTATGTTCACTTACCCAACGGTAGTTATTGCGAAATCTAACACAGATGCAATAAAGCAAATCAAATACTAGGACAAATGGCGAAGATTTTAAAATGCAAATATGTCACCATGAACGCAAAAAGAGCATTGTTCAACGCAATCTTTCTCCCAACATAATGATATCAGTGCCAAACCTGTACGCTGACATCAAATGATAGAAGAAAACTTGTCAAGACAGAGATGAAGTGTCTGCGCGGAATGCTGGGAGTATCAAGAAGAGACCTGTTGAGAAATGAAGACATCAGGAAAAAGTGGGAACAACATCAGTACTAGACTTCATCAAGAAACAACAAATTAAATGGTTCGGCCACATAAGCAGATTACAATTAGATATTGCGCCTCAAAAGCAATGTTACTCTCGATACATAGCAAAAGGCCGGCACGCAAAAGGTGAACCTTAGAGATAATAGAGGCGACTAAGATACTATTTAAAAAGCGCACACAAAAGCCCGTTCTATAAATCTCTTCTTATCATGAAGCTGTGAGGCAAATCAGAACTGAGAGAAGAAAGACGCTGACAGACGTCTAGAGATTGATAAACGGCACAGAAGCGTGCAAGAGACCGTTGGTCGTACCAGAATTGCCTGGGTTACACGAGTCTCCTGACCGACGTATAGAGATCGTTAACGGCACAGAAGTGTGCAAGAGACCGTCACGTGTCCAAAGCTACCGTTTCCCTAAAATGGAATCACAGAGTAAATACGCATAAACCTTTACCATCTGCGTGCCGTGTAGGCGGGATTCTCATCATTTTTCTTTATAAACTTTGGGGACGATAAAAACGACATATTTTCCAAGATGGTTACTGAACTGACATCATTGCACTCCAGGGAGACCATATATGCTTAGTCTCCTTTAACAGATGCCGAAGGGTATGCATACTGATGGTTCCCGTGGCTCTCAGGTCAAACACACTCCTCACTCTGTCTCTAAAGCTTCCAGTTCTACTTGTACAACGTATAATTACAAACTCCTTAAATCACTGGATTGATTTAACGTCAATTTTAGTGTCCTCATCCAATAGTAGGTTGCCAAGAGACTGAAGAACATTCCCTTTATCTATTCTAAACTCCAAAAAATTTATGGAAGCATGTCGGTTCCCTCGTTGACGTGAACACCCGCATGACCAGGACAGTAGATTCTGGTATCTGGATTTTGGGAAACCTCTACAGACAACATCTATTCATACCACAACCTGTCATTCTGGGTCTTCCGAAGCATTGACTGAGAGTCAAAAACAACCACAACCCCAGTAAACAGAGTCCCAGACAGCCAATGGAGCGCAGCAGTATCAACCTCCATCCTCATACTGGAAGTAGTTGTCCTGTATGCTAAATTTCACTCTGCAACAACCCTACCATGCGTGCTAGCCAAGAAACTCCAGCCCGACTTCTCACCACGATGCACAGACCAATCGGTATTCTTCTTCTTCAAATGCTCCATATTGATCACTTGTCATCAACCACTCTGTGTGATTTGTATGTGATCTGAGCCCAAGAGCGATTGTATATTGTGCCAGTTATGCACCTACAAGTAGGCCAGCACATCAGATTTCTGCATTGCTTTTTAATTTACTAGGGTAGCATCCCTAGGGTCTACATCGGTCGCCTCTTACGACATGTATTGTAGGTCACAGTGGTACTATTCTTTGCTTCCTCGTGCGCTCCGGCACCGCATGGGCGAAACTCATCTATATAAACATCATCACTTGCCTTATCTTCTATCAGCTGTTTAACTGCGAGTTCAGCCTTCATGTTGCCCCAATCTCTACATTCTCTTCCAAGAGTAGTGATAACGTTGCAGTAGTTGGTCATGCTAACATCTATTGGGATCCATTCTTCCCCTTTGGTAGGGCCACAACTGTGGTCAACTGATTAATTGTTCTCTCAGCCTGGACCATCTGCGACATGCCAAGCTTGATTCTCGTGCCCTTAACATCATTAATATTCTTGTGCAGTGGATTTCAGAAGATCAACACTGAATTGGGTTTTATGTGCTTTGGCCTGTATATCAACTTCATAAGTCCGAGCTGCAATTGTGTCACTATGAGGTGATGGTCGGTCTGAGTTGAAGCAGCTATATTAAACAGCAAAATATACAGAGAAATAAGTCAAATACATTTCAGATTAACACAATGATTCTAAAAATGCATTTTTATTACAACAAAATATTTGCATCTAAGATATACATGAAACACACATCAATATTCAGAAAGATGATAGACAAGATATCACATTAGGCACACAGTATGTTAACATCTTGAATTTAGATTAAGACTGTCCTCTCCTGTGTGAGCTGAGAAGCAACATGTGGCCACACCCAGTCGACCTGAAAACTAAGCTTTTGGGAAACCAGAAGCTGACTGCCCAGTTTGTGGTCCACAGTAAATTAAGAAAATGACCAGAGATTGCTGAAGAAGAAGAATTTAGATTGATTTCTTCTTCAATCATCCAGTAGCACTTAGGCTCTTGCCTTTGATCCAATACTATGTTGTGTTACCTGCATGTGTTTGTAAGTTGTTTTGTTCCTGTTCATCTTCTCTTCTTCTTCTTTGCGTTCGGTTTCGTATGCTAAATCATGAGATGGGTTGCATCTATGAAGCTGCATGTCAGTTGGAGTTCTTCGAGAGTTCCCCATAGCTTGGTCTGTAAGCTTTGTTCATGAGGCCATGTTTCATTTCGTTGGTGTATGTATGATGGACATGACTGCAGGATGTGCTCTGGAGTCTGTGTTTCTGTCTGGCATGCACACTGTGCAAGGCTTTATTCTGTGCATGTGGCGGTTGAGCCTGCAGTGACCTGTTCTTAGGCGAAAGATTGTTGTGTGCTGTTTTCTGTTTAGTCTGCTGATGGGATCTTGGGGGTTCCTGTTCATCTGGCCTCGGAGGGACGGACATGGATCTTCCTGTTATTATCCGGCGCTTGACAGAGAGAATGATGTGAAGGAAGACAGTGATACTGTATCAGACACCGTGACACCAAACTATATCGGACACCACTATATAACATATAATCGAACTTGTTGCTATAATAAGTATGCAGTCTTGCAGCCAACGGTGGCAGCCTACCTCGATCCTTCTCAGTTATAGCAGATGTGCTAAACCACAATGATGGATCACAATGTCTTATCGTTATATTCCTGTATTTGTTCATGTGAGAGCCCAGTAGCGTAGTTGTTAGTTAACTCACATCTTAGGGTTTGGGTTCAATTTCACAGTGGCGTGGATTTTTCAGACCGTAATAGCGCGAGGTTGACCCAGCCTCAACTGGTACCATAAAAGGAATGGAAGGTAAAGGCGGACAGCGTGATGTTGACCACATCGCTCATCATGTGCTGACGGTCAATAAAAATACGGACCTAACACTGACCCAATATACCCTGAGTTATGAAAAAGAGTTGTGAGAATCTGGATATCTCTCTCTAGTGATCGTTCTTAGACCGCTTTTGTCATTCTATTGTGATATACAGGGTGTTCAAGATAATTGCAGCCCCATTGACAAATCAAAATTTGCCAGATAACCTAACGCGTTATGTTTATTTACTATTTAAACCAGTTCTGACTAGCTCGTCCTACGTCACATTTGTTCACCGCCCCTTCCAGCACTACAATTACACACCATCACACAACCTTGACCTATACTACGTCATAACTGAACCTTCTCATTTCCATACATATATGCCAGATTAGCTCCATTCATAGGCTGCTTTTAAGTTGAACACCCTGTATAAGCAGCCAAACATCAAGAACGGATGTATGTGCACAGCCTTCAGTACCTATTGGGGCACAGATGCTTATCCTTCGGTGATGTGTTCGATTTTAACCAGCGTTTACTGGGTTCGCTCTCCGTTAGCCTTTTGCTGTCCCCAGCCAAAACCCACAGGGCAGCAGGTTGCTATTTTCTTTCAGAGCAGTGACCCGTGAGCGACCTGCCCTCCCGGGCTGAAGAGTGTCATCTGCACAAGAATCAGGATATAGGTTTCCTTCTTGAGTTCATAAACACACAACAAATGTTTGTAGAATCTAATTGCAATCATCATCATCATCATAAAGCTTGTCCTGTGCAGAACTTTGCCACCCTAACAGTCCTTTGGAACTTTTCTCTCTCATAGGCCAGAAGTCCCGCCTTTGCAGCCATCATACTCAAAACTATCAGTTACATCCAGAATCCATCTTCTCTGTGGTCTTCCTCTTCACCAGATTTCACGATGATCTTCTCCAACCCTTCGTGTCTCTTTATATCTAAAATACTTCAGTTTTCTCATTCTTATTTGTAGCATCAGCCAGTTTTCTTTGATGAGTTCTTTCTGGATAGATCTATTTGTTCTCTGCCCATGATTTATGCTAGACTTTTCTGTAACATGTATATTCAAAAGCACATATATATTGCAACCATAGCAAAACAAAACATTGGTTGCATTGTCAAATAAAAACCTTATATGGACAGGACATGAACATTGCTGTAACACTTTCCACATATGCTGTCTAAGAAGAATATACATCAGATGGCAAGACCACATCTTCAATATGAAGTCCTGGAATTGAAAGAATGTAGACCTTGCTGAGTCGGTGACATCTTAGATGAACAAGACAAGTGTGCCGCATGAGCGATGGTTGAATCCCAAAGGACATCCTATATGGCCAACTCGCAACAGGTACTAGACAGCAAAGGCGCCCATTACTATGCTTCATTGACACCTGCAAGTGAGAACTAACTTCATGTAGGATAGACAAAGATAACTGGGATTGGTTGGCCAGAGACAGGCAGGCATGGTGAGCGGCAGTGATGGATGGCTTAAAATGAAGACGAGAAATGCAATCGCATATCAAAGCAAAAGAGATTGCAGAGAGAGACCATCCTCTACATCAGTCACCAATTTCACCTGCAGTAAGGATTGCCAGGCCAGAATATGCCACTAGTCACAACAGAAGATGTGACTCAAAATAGACTAAGTGATGCAAAACCTATTGTCTCCCGTGTCAAAGTGGGAGATGATGATGAAAATAAAAAACAGAAATCTTGTCAGTTTAGCTAAAACAAAACACATAAAAACAAAGTACAGTAGTTTTACAAAGTACAAAAACAACATACATCGACATTTTTGACCAAAATGCAGTATCAAGCAAAGGATACAAAAGAAGCGAAGACATTCAGATATCCTATACACCAGACTTAACATATACTGTAATGCGTGTTTAGCCGTTGCTACTTAGTTTCACTGAAGAAATAAAAAATCAGATATCGGCTAGTTTTATAAACAGCATTTTGACTGTTGCCAGACTCTAGCCACCTCGATCACTAACCCGGTGTATGTTTAAACCTGATGTAGCCACCTTGATCCCTAACCCGGTGTATGTTTAAACCTGATGTAGCCACCTCGATCACTAACCCGGTGTATGTTTAAACCTGATGTAGCCACAGCCCATATTGATTGATAAGACCATCATCTTTGCACTTTTGTGAAAAACAATAAGTGTTTCGATCTTGTTTTTACACAGGAAGATCTCAGTATCCGTGCATGAATTCCTTAGAACCAGCAAGGATCTTCAATGTGACATTGAAGATATTCATATTTTTAAAAACATTTTTTAAGAAATTTTGCCAGGGTATCGACTTTGCACCTTACATTATCGATTTTGATCTTCCAGTGGTTCTATTATATGTTAAACTTAACAACCTACATTTTATCATCCGTCTCCAATAGGACTAGGAACCCGATCTCACCTACGCAGAGATCAGGAATCCTTGGAAAAAATATTCAGAGCACTTCACATGTGGAACGAGCCAAGTACATTTGGAGCGAGAGGTGAGCTTCTTACCTTCATGCTACAGAGGCTCTCAGAGATTGAATATCCAGAATCGAACTTGACGTTCATGTGCTGTGATTTTGACGTTGCGCTACCTCATGAATTCTGAAACCGTTATATGATCTATCTGGGTGCTCGTCTGGGGATGACAGTTTCCGTCACGCTGTCAGTATTATTATCATTATCCTGGACAGAATCACTATCTGCAAACAGTTCTGACATGTCTAGTGATACTCGTTCCTCCACACTCCGACTGCTACAGAAAAGAACCGACAACCTTGACTTTTGAGATTTATCATTAAACAAGGACTGTAAATTTGATACTTCCCCGTCTGGTTTAACAGCCATTGTTTCTAGTTTTAAAGCAGCTTCTTTCATTCCATTTGTGAAGTTCTCAAGCTGGGAGCCACCTACATTACGGCATATATTCAAGCCAATACACAGTGGGTTCTCAATATGGATTGGTGTTGAATCAGCTGGTTTGCTGAATATGGTTCCTTCAATAATGGAGATGGCCTTGGTTTTGAAGTCAAACTCGGAGTAAAATTGAAAAAAACCATGCAGAAGGTTTTCTGTGGAGAAAACAAAGGTAAAAACATGTAAAAACAAAGTAATATAGCTTTACAAGGTACAAAAACAATATACAGCGACATTTAGACCAATATACCTTAATAAAGCAACAAAAAAACTGTTGTTGTTGGCTCGTAGTTACACTTTTGTTAGGGTGATGTAGGACAGGGGGACACATGCTTGAGGAATTTAATGGCTGCATGGCTAGTGCAGTCATTGCAAAACTGTACAGGTTAGCATTTTTCTTTATGCCCCCGAGAGAAAAAACTTAGCCATACCGGGGATTGAACCAGGGTCTCCCTCATGGGAGCCTGTGTTCTAATCCATTCGACCAGATGCTCCACAATCAAGCAAAGCATACAAAAGAAGTAAAGAAATTCATACTTCCTGATCGGCAGACATAGCATATACAGCCAGACAATAAATCCGTAACAGCCCTAAAATGAAAATATTTGACTAAAAATGGAAAACAAAATAAATGCGAAAAACTAGAAATGGAAAACAAAAAGATAAAACAATAATCAAATATATACACAGAATATATACATTTAACATGTACACATATACTATGGAGGATGGGAAGAGAGAGTATTAAGAAGCATAAGAATGTAGTGTATTGAGGGTGTCCATGAAAGTATAAGATATGTTTATCCACATGACAAGTTATCCACATAGACTTTACTTAGAAATTCTGAAGGAATGCAAAGACACATTTCTAGGAAATTCTTATGAATGCAAAGACATTTCTAGGAAATTCTTATGAATGCAAAGATATTTCTCACCAAATGCAAAAGCATTTCTTAGAAATCCTGACGGAATGCAAAAGCATTTCTTGTCCCCAATCTTAACAAACATCCGCAGCAAACTATGCAGCCCTTACCTGTGCTCTCAGTGTTCTGTGACCTAGGAATGCTATTAGGATCCGATGGAAGCCCATAGACAATATTGTCAATGTAGAACATCTCTGTTGTTCCTAGTCAGATAACAGAATAAATGTTAAAATAGTTATCATCTTCAGAACAAAATATCAATAAACACTTATATAGACTAGGAATAAATAAACTGCTCTCTGTCAGCAGGCGGAACACACAACGGAGGATGTCCTGCAAGACTGTCCTCTCCTGTTTGATCTGAGAAGCATCATGTGGCCACAACCAGTCACCTAAAACTAAGCTTTGGGGAAACTTGACAGAACTGAAGCTGACTGTCCAGTTTGTGGTCCACAGTAAATTAAGCGCATGACCAGAGATCGCTGAAGAACAACAACAAAATAGCAATCACCTTCAAAACAAAATAGCAATCACATTCAGAACAAAATAGCAATCACCTTCAGAATGAAATAGCAATTCCACTAAAACTGTCACTTTATCTGTCTGTGGTGTAGAGGTCTCTCGCTCTCTATTTCGAACGTTGGGATATTTATTCAGATATCCACAGTAAATTAAACACATGACCAGATATCCCTGATTTTAATGTAGGTAAGATCAAGTTCCTAGTCTTATAAGTAAAGGACAATCAAATAGAGGTCCAGTGTACCAGTTGAGAAACCCTGACAGTTGAAAAATCATTAAGAGTGGGCTGCAAAGCTACAGTCCAAACAAAATTTAGCAACAATTTTTTTCATAAAATTCCTACAAAATCTCCAGTCTTTAAAATTACATTAGGAACCCTCCCTGGTGGGTGATGTGGTCAACATCATGTAGGCCGCCTTTATTTTCCAGTGCTTTTTTCTGGTCTGGTACCCAATTAAGGCTGGGCTGACCTGAGAGCTGTTATGATTGGAAAAAATTCCACGCCTTCTATTGAATTGAACCCGGACCACTAGCATAAGAAGTGAGTTCACTAACAACTACGCTACTCAGGCTCTCTAATATAAGCATTGCCACAACATAATCAGCCACTTACTATCCAAAGACTGCATCTTTTTCAGGGATGGAACAACAGTTGGTCTTCTTGCCTGCAGGAAGAATATAGGCATTGTCACAACATAATCATGCCAGAGTGGTTATCGGGGCCCAAATTAGAGGGGTAAAGGGGGGACTGCCTAGAGTAGTTGATAGTAGCTCGGCCTGCTAGCTGTGAGACGCCTCATAGCTCGGGTTCGAACCTACTGTCCAGCATTTGTTCGAGTCCCCTGGTCTTACTCAGGACGATAACGTGAGTACCTCTGAAGTCGGAGAAAATCTGCCTGTATGGCGAGGGAATACTAATTACGAGTACATTGAGCACACGGCTGCCAGTGTAAAGTAATTTACAATGTGCACGCTGCTGCCATTGTAGGAAATTGGAAAAACAGATTTTCACGCAAAAATCAGTTTCAGAGATGAAACTTCGCCTGAGTTGAAAGCGGACGAAAGAAAGAAAAAAAAAAAAAAAAAAGAGGGGTAAAGAATATAACCACTGTTACCTGCCACGCATGTCATAAGAGGCAACTAAGGAGGCTGGTCGTTGGGCTAGCTAACCCACGCTGAACAAAACACTAGATAGCTACAGAAACCACAAAAATCCATAGCTTGCCACCTGAGGAAGAAGAAAGACACCACAAGGATGGCCTCATGGAATCCAAACGGGTAATAGAGGTAAGGAAATACACAGAAACACCTGGAGGCGGGAGTTGGAATGCAAGAAAATTGGGACAGAGTGAAGAGATTTGGCAGAGATGACCTTGGATAGGAGAGCTTGGAAGGTCTTGGTTGTGGACCTATACCTCGCTAGGGGTGAAGAAGAAGACAACATAATCATCCACTTACTAGCCAAAGATTGCATCTTTTTCAGAGTTGGAATAACAGGTGGTGATCTTGTCTGCAGGAAGAATATAAGCATTGCCACAAGTCCAATTGTTGTTGGTTTCTGTTGTTCGCCACTAGATGTTAGGTTGCAGTTGATAGCCCACTGCTTGATGCCTGCCATAAGTAGCTTCACTCTGGGATCACACACTGAGTACAGATACAGCAGCTCCGTCATTTTTATGCTGTCCCTAGGAAAATCAAATATAAATGAGTACAAAGTAAATAGGCGATTAACTCAAATTTCAAGACTGTACTTCTATATGGAGTGGAGACACAGAGAACAACTAAGGGGTACACCAAAAATGTTGCAGACATTCATCAATAGATACCTGCGCAGGATACTCCACCTGCAATGGTATGACAGGACCACAAACAGGGAACTGTGGGATAGAGCAGGACAGCGACAAGTGTAACAATAGATAAGGGGCAGAAGGTGGCGATGGATAGGACTCTCACTGAGGAGACCCCCTGACAGTATCACGAGACAGGCCCTCCGATGGAACCCTAGGGTAATAAAGGTAGGAGAAGATCCAATAACACTTGGAGGTATGAATCGGAGATGGAATGAAAGAAAATGGAGAGATCTGGAAAAGATGGCCTTGGATATGAGGGCTTAGAAGGCCTTGGTTGCAGACCTATGTCTCCCCAGGGGCAAAGGTTGAAGAAATAAATAGGCGATAAGAAAATGTTGCAGGGGTGAAACTGACAACAACTGGGTAGAAAATGGTCAACTAGAAGAAGTTGGACTGCAGATAAGCTATGAAGAGAGAGAGAATGACGACACCTATGACAAGTAATGCAGATATCACACTAGAATTCAAAATGATGTAAATAACAGAGCAGTTCACCTATTTGGGTAGCAATTTGGATTTCAGTGTAAATGTTTAAAAAGAAATGATGCTACAAATTGGCAAAGCAACATCAGCTTTTAAAAGTCTAAATTAAATATGAAACTGCAAGTTATATAGTTTTAGGGGGACTGCCTAGAGTAGTTGATAGTAGCTCGCCTGCTAGCTGTGAGACGCCTCATAGCTCGGTTCGAACCTACTGTCCGGCATTTGTTCGAGTCCCCTGGTCTTACTCAGGACGATAACATGAGTACCTCTGAAGTCGGAGAAAATCTGCCTGTATGGCAGGGAATACTAATTATGAGTACATTGAGCACACGGCTGCCGGTAAGTAATTACAATGTGCAAGTAGTGCCATTTACAGAAATTGGAAAACAGATTTCAGAAAATCAGAGCAGTTCCAGAGAATGGATTTCAGTGTAATGTTTAAAGATGGAAAATTGCAAAGAAAAAAAGAAAAAAAAAATTATAGTTTTAAAACTAAATGACATTTAAAAATTCCAATGTTGTATCAATCCTAACATGCCAGCTTCTACTTCTTCTTCTTTGAACGCTCCATATCGACCACTTGTTATAACCACTCTTTGTGATTTGTATATGAACTGAGCCTTAGAGCGATTGTATGTTGTGCCAATTAGGCACCTACAAGTAGGTCAGAACATCCGATTTCTGTGATGCTTTTTATTTACTAGGTTAGTTTCCCTAGGCCCCTATCTCAGTCATCTGCCCAGCATGTTCGTAGCGCGCTGGACGCCGGGTGACAAGCTTCTTGTGAGTGCGGGTTCAATTTCGCGGGCTGGCAGAAAAGCCACAGGTTCTCCAGATTTATGGTGTTCGTGGCACCGAACCGAAGAGCTGAAAGCTCAAGTGCTTCTGGATCTAAAAAAATCTAGGTCGCCTCTACGACATGTCTTGTAGATCACAGTGTTACTATTCTTTGCTCCTTGCGAACCCTGGCAACACACAGGCGATCTGCTAAATAAACAACAAAAATTAGTAACTTACATGGCCTGTGCGCTGATATCACAATTTAGATTCACTGCACTGTTTTTGAATCGTATGATGGGCACACGTGCATTTAGAATCTTGAAAACATTGAGTGTTCAGGAGTCAGTTCTAAAACAGATGCAACCATTGCTAGCGTACGCTGAGCCAAATGTCGACTATTACTGAATACTTCGGTCAACATTCTAAAGCTTGATCCTCTGCCATAGTTCTCTGGTGTTTTCTGATAGAAGGTTAAAAAAAAGTCTGATAAATGCAGCAAATATATATTCGCTTGTCTTATCCACATATGCTACACTTTTTCTCTCCACATTATGCTACCAGTGCCAAACCTGGTTGTTGACTTCAAATGATAGAAGAAAATTAATCACGACAAAGATGAAATGTCTACGAAGAATGCTGGGGGCAACAAGAATAGGCCAGTTGAGAAATTAAGACATCAGGAAAAAAGTGAGTACAACATCAGTACTAAGCTTCATCAAGAAACAACAAATTAAATGGTTCAGCCACATAAGCAGATTACCAACAGACAATGCACCTCAAAGAGCAATGTTGTTCTGATACAATGCAAAAGGCAGGCCACGCAAAAGACGGACATCAGAAATAACAGAGGCAGTGAAACACACCATTTATGATGTGCACACTAAAGTCCGTTCTCAAAATCTCTTCTTATCCTGATGCTCGGAGGGATAAACAGGATTCAAGAAAAATAAGAAACGATAAATGCAATAAAACTATATTTATTACTGTGAGATAAATGCAATAAACCTGTATTTATTACCCAGAGATAAATGCAATAAACTTGTATTTATTACCCAGAGATAAATGCAATAAATCTGTATTTATTACTGTGAGAACAATTCACAATTATTAGTAGAAGAGAGTGATACTTTTGTAGTTCTACTTCTGTTTTTTTTAAATTTTGTTTCTTCTTCTTCGAACATTCCATATCAACCACTTGTTAAACCACTCTTTGTGACCTGTATGTCTTCTTCTTCTTGTTGATCTGTATGTGATCTGAGACTTAGAGCGATTGTTTGTTGTGCCAGCTATGCGCCTACAAGTAGGCAAGCACATCCGATTTCTGTGATGCTTTTTATTTACTAGGGCAGCTTGTCTATGTTGTAGTACACCCTTTCTTTGTTTTGTTGATTTCGATGATGTTACTCCTGGTGGGGCTTTATTATTATGGGGCGATCCTTTTCCTCTGGTCCCATTTATTATATATATATATTTCCTTGTCTTAATTGATGTTCCCTTAGAGATGGTCAGTAGATATGATTCAACAGACGGTTACATGACGATACAATACAAGTAACAAACGTGATCTTGTTCAGTTCTTATGTATTTATTACTGTTGTAGTATTCTTAATTTTTTGGACATAGAAGCAAACACATCCATTCACCATCAATGTTTTATATCGGTCTCCCTAAGTTTACTAAAATGTTGCTAATGACCGTCACTACACAACTACGCATTAGTTTTACTACGTCAGGTCTCGTTTAGTGTTGCCACACTGCTCATAGTGGACAGATGCAGATTTAGTGCGCAAACGCTACGGTCAGCTAATAAGAATATATAAATATATACAAGCTACACACTAAGGCTAACTGTCTGGACCATCAGCTGACACCTGGGGGGTGCTACTACACCTAGGCCCCTACTTTAGTCGCTCTTATGGTATGTCTTGTATGTTGCAGTGTTACCATTCTTTGCTTCCCTTGCAGTCCCCTGGCAACACACAGGAGTCAGATATGTCATAAACATGGTGGTGAGCTTGAGGTCTTCACAGGTCCACATAGTTTGTTCGGATGGGTTGTTCTTGTTAGCAAGTTTTTAAAAAAAACAAATTTCAATCAAGTAGAACCCCCTCCACCTCAATTCAAACAAATCACACAGTTATCTTCACACTAAAGAAAACAATATATCACACAGTTATCTTCACACTAAAGAAAACAATATATCACACAGTTATCTTCACACTAAAGAAAACAATATATCACACAGTTATCTTCACACTAAAGAAAACAATATATCACACACTTATCTTCACACTAAAGAAAACAATATATCACACACTTATCTTCACACTAAAGAAAACAATATATCACACAGTTATGATTTGAATTTCACAAGAAAGATGATTACTCTTACGTTACTGTTTGTGGCATAGATGTCCTTGGTGAAGCATAACATCATATCTAAATCACTGTTCCACCATCCAAACCCATTCATGCAAGAACCATAAGGAATAACATGAGATTCTGGAAGCAGAGACTGCAACAACTCCTCGAGCTGAAGGCACACCAAGAATCTTGACCTCAGATCATTGTCACTCAAAGACCTACGACTACACAGTTCTTGTAGTTCTTGGTCTATCTGAAAAGTATATATATAGTAACTGTTTAACTCCTAGTTGACCACGACAAAAGCCATGTTTTTACAAGCCATTTGTTTTTAGAATACAAAAACGCACTTTAGTGTGGCTCCTGGTAAAAAGGCGTCCAACCCAAAGTCACATAGTGTGGCGTTTGGTCTACAAGGAGTTAATAAACAGATTAGTTTACTGCATTCGGCAAACTATCAAAGAAAGCGTGGGACAACGCAAAATTAATATTGCAGGCAAAGATTCAAATAGATTGAGCCTGTGTAATTAGTTCTTTACTCATCCGTGTTGCCATGACTCACAAGGGGAGCAAAGATAAGTAACACGGTGACCTACAAGACATTGCAAGAGGCAACTGAGGAAGGAGCTTAGGAAGTTTCCTAGTAAATAAAAAGCATTGTATAACTGGCACAACGTACACTCGCTCTTAGGCATAAAAATCACTAAGAGTGGTTTAACAAGTCATCGATATGGAGCGTTTGAAGAAGAAGAGGAATAAACAGACTTTACTACATTCGTCAAACTATCAAAGCGAGCGTGGGACAACACAAAATTCACATTGCAAAGATTCAAATATATCGAGCATTTGTAATTAGCTCTTTACTATATGGTCAGAAACATGGACAGCCTACTCAAGGCATGAGAGGAGACTTAACATCTTTCACCTTCGATGTCTCCGTAAGATTATGAACATCAGGTGGTATGACAACATAACCAACTCTCAAGTACTGCAATGTGCAAACTGCCTTCCATTATGGGCATGCTCAGCAGAAGAAGACTAAGATGGCTAGGGCATGTGAGAAGAATGGACAATAGCCACATACCAGAAAATGTGTCGTTATGTGAACACTCTAAAGGAAAGAGGCACCAAGGCAGACCACTGCTCAGATATAAAGATGTATGCAAGGCCTCAATGAAGAACTTTTCTATTGGTCCCCACAAATGGGAAAAAACTAGCTGATGATTGAGTTATGTGGAGAACAACAGTATGCAAGAGTACAGAATCTTTTGAAAAGCGGATGATGAACTGAAAGGCAAGGGAGACGAGCAAACTCAGAGGTTGTCACAGTAACACACTTACCAGTTGACTGTAAAGACGAAAAGGTTTTTATATATATATATATATATATATAGGCAAGCATGGCGAGCGGCAGTGAGGGGCGGCTCAAAAGAAAAGAAGAAAAACAACATCACCTGTGGAGGCAAAAGAGAGCACAGAGAGCAGAGAGAACATCACATGCATCGGCTCTAGTCTCCAGTTTTACCTGCAGCAACTGTGGCAAGGATTGCCACTCCAGAATAGGCCATTACAACCACATGAAACGTTGTGATTCAGCACAGAACATACTACGTGACACAACACCTATTGTCTCCTGAGACAAAGAGGCCAATGATGATGATATATAATAAGCAGACTGCCTATAAACTCCTACTAAATAACCATATATTGCTCCCAGAGAAAAACCCCACATACCTTGGAAATCACCTTCGACCAGCGCATGACATGGAATGCTCAGATTGAAAAAACAAAACCCGAGCAAAATCCAGGATGGCAATCATGAAAAAACAACACTAGCTGGCACAACTTGGGGGCAGATAACAGTGTTTTAAAGAAGCTTTATATGGGATATGTTCGCCCGACACTGGACTATGGAATTTCTGCATGGGCAACTGTAGCCCAATCCAACTTCAATAAAATCAACCGTGTTCAGAACCAAGCTATGAGAATTATTACAGGGGAAATGAGATCTACCCTAATACAGGAAATGGAGAAGACCACCGGCCTACAACCAATGGAGGATATAAGAGACAGCAGAACACAAAAACAAGCAGAAAAGTTCAAGAGACTAGATCACCCAATGTACCACAGAATGAATGGGCTAGGAAGGGCAGACTAAAACGAACCAACTTTGCAGCGACAACCAAGATGATGATGAGCAAACAACCATCATGTGCTGAAGTTACTCCCAAACCACTAAAATATACCAACACAAGACAGATATGGAAAGATACAAAATTTCCAGAGCTGAATGAGAACATCACAGGGATAGCAGGCAAAAACCAACAAACAAGTGAAAAAAGAAAATTCCTGACCACCGAGTACCTAAAGGACACTTTCCTAACAGCAGGTGGACCCATGTATACACAGATGGGTCTGGAGCAAATGCAACTGAAAATGGAGGAGCCCTCATAGTGCTCAGTGACATGAAACACAGGAAACTAAAATTAGTGACAGGAAGGCTCTCCAGCAATTACAGAGCAGAGGCAGAGGCCCTAATAGCGGCGGCAGAAGCCATAGTGTCAGAGGAACATGTAAATGAAAACCTGGTATTTCTTACTGATGCCCTGTCAGTAATTAATGCTCTAAAAAATCAAGACGATAACAACTTGAAGGAACCGCAAGCATCACTACACCAAGTATGCAACATCTTCTCTAGAGTGGTAATACAGTGGATACCATCTCACTGCGGAATACCTGGCAATGAGACTGTGGACATATTGGCAAAAGCAGGAAGCAGGCTACCACAGACAGACACCAGTATGACATATGAGGAAGCAAAAGTACGGATAAATATGGCCTACAAAAACAAATGGCTGAGAGATCACACAGTGCATGAAAAGGACGATGCATACCACCAACTAAGTAGAGAGGAACAGGTTGTCATTTTTCGTCTACGAACAGGGCACAATAGGCTGAGGTACCATCTGTTTAATAAATATAAAATAGGCCCATCTGACATATGTACATGTGGCACCAGCAAGATGACAGAGACACACATACTGCAAGAATGTCCAAAGTACATGGAACAGAGAGAAAACACATGGCCAATCCCCATATCAGTCCAAGACAAGCTATACTGGAGATGTACACAGACTCGTTGACCACTAACTACTTTAAAAGTATACAAATCAATGTCTGAAAACGGAAGAAGAAGACAACGACCACCTTTACAGGTGAACAAGGGGGAAAAATTGAAAATGTTCAGCCCTTTTATAACGTGGTTTATTTTTAAAACAATATTGCTTCTCTGCATGAGGTTTGGGATATGTTATAGTTGACAGGCATGCATATACACACAATACATGGAACCTTACCGTGTCCATCACAGGATATATATTTGATGACTTTTCCTTCCAGTTTCCTTCACTAATGTCAGGGACTGGTGGATGTTTCTTGTGTGAACGAGTTGATGTGTCAAAGAACATTCTAGAATGCATAGGAAACTGGTTGGGTTCACTGAAGAAGCCAGCACTGAATTTGAGCTTGGTCACGATGTTTTCATTTGCAAACTCAGCTAAAATAAAATCCTTGAGATATAAAAAAAATAATTATAGAACAGAGTAGGCAGTGATATGTTACCAGTGTCTTCTTCTTCGAACGCTCCATATCGACCACTTGTCAACCACTCTGTGTGATTTGGATGAGATCTGAGCCTAAGAGCGATTGTACATTGTGCCAGTTATGCGCCTACAAGTAGGCAGGCACATCTGATTTCTGCGATGTTTTTTATTTACTAGAGTAGCTTCCCTAGGTTCTACATCAGTCGCCTCTTATGACATGCCTTGTAGGTAGCAGTGGTATTACTCTTTGCTTCCCTTGTGGGTCTCGGCACCACACGGACGAAGAACGGCAACAAATGAAATCTTTTGTGGAAGCATTATGTGTCAAACGGAACACAAATAAGATATAGATAAATAGTATGTCTGTGTGATTAATGAGTATCTTGAATGTCTCTGCTATGTTCTTATTTCAGCTTTAAAATTTGTGGAGTGGGTTTACCTGCAGATATTATCATCTTTCCTCATCACGAGAAGGCCACATAGCGCTTCTTCTTCCTTCCTTCCTTCGCTTGTTCGCTAGAAATATTGTCTATACATTCAATGTTGTCTCTTGTATAAACTTCACTGTCTTTGTAGCTTACACAGAGGTCAGTGTAGTTTTATCGAGTGTTGCTTTCACAGGCCAGTGAGTTTGCCTCAGTATATATATTTGGGGCAGTCTTGAAGTATGTGTGCTCTTCAGTCTGATGTGCCTGTCCACATGGCTGAATTGCCAATCTTGAATTTTGTATACATGTGGTTGTGGAGTTGATTGTGTCTTGTTCTAAGGCACAGAATGACAACTTGTTTCATTCTGCTCATATTATACTAGTCGTCTTGTGTTAGTATTTGTGGTGCGTTTCTTCTTTTCTCTAATCCTGTTTTGCCTCACAGAGTCAGGATAAGAAGAGATTTATAGAATGAGCTTTTGTGTGCGCTTCATAAATAGTGTCTTTCATAACCTGTTATCTCTGAGACCCGGACTTTTGCTTTGTATCCATTGTATTGGAGCAACATTGCTCTTTGAGGTGTACTGTCTGTTGGTAATCTGCTTGAGGCAGAACCATTTAATTTGTTGTTTCTTGCAAGTTTAGTACTGATGTTGTACCTACTTTTTTCCTGATGTCTTCATTTCTCAACCGGTCTCTTCTTGTTACCCCCAGCATTCTGCGAAAATACTTCTCTGTTGTGACTAGTTTTCTTATATCATTTAATGTCTGTGTTGAACATTGCTCTTTTTGTATTCATGGTGACATGTTTGCATTTAAAAATTGATTCCATTTGTCCTATCATTTGATTTGCTTTGTTGCATCAGTGTTGGATTTCATTAGTTATTCTTCCGTTTGCTAAAAATATGCTCCATAGATATGTAAAGTCTTTGACTTGTTTTAGTGGGTGACTGTCGATGGAGATATTGGTAGCGTTTTCCTCTAGCGAATGTCATTACTTGTATGATGAATGTCATTACTATTGATATTTGTGTATGCTTCATAAAGTGTTTTTCACTGTCTCTGTTATTTCTGAGATCCACCTTTTGCGTGGACAACCTTTTGATGGTGCTGCACGTTGCATGTGAATTAAAGTATGCCTCTAACCGAAATAGATGGTTTTATTTGGATGGAATTTGTGTGTTCTAGCCTGAATTTGATAGACTAGTGGGGTGTTGGGTGAGAAGGTAGATTAGTACCTCACGAAAATGACAGCCGTATCCTGGTATGTCCATGGATAGTCATGATCCTATTTGGTCCCACTTCACCTAGCTCATGTTTGGCTCCAGTGCACACTCGGGCAACAGTCTCTGCTGACTGGCTAAACAACATGAGTGGGCGGGAGTAATCCTGCTTAACCCTCCCACTTCCCTCCTTTCCTTCCCCTACCCACGTCCCCTTTTTCCTCCAATACTTTAACACAGTGAGAGCTCTAATGGCCTCCTCATATGACCATTCAGATCTGGCACGCACTACAGCATAACTGAGTAGATGTGGTAAACATTTGTATAATATTTGACAATGTACATGCACCCTCTGTGGTTGGAAAGAAGTCAGAAGGGTACTAACTAGATCTGAGGATAGAGAACCAATGTGTGCTGCTTTCTGACGGCTGACATCCATCGTACAGGCGCAGTGACTAGGACGGATGACCTCTTGCCTTGAACATTTGGACACAAGCCTAGAGTATAACTGAGTCTGGCTGACCAGCAGGCAATCTGGTGGCGGGAATGAGAAAGCTAACCCTACCTTGGCTGCAGTATCATTGCGACACAGAAAGCCTCTCATCCACTAGTGCTATGGCAGTATTATTCTGGCTCCTGTCCGGGGTGGGTAGGAAATCCACAGACTCCCCAGCTTTTCAATGCTATGTACAACAATAATAGAAATTCAAGCGAGATCGGACGTCGACTCAAATATCAAGGTCCGCGCCAGACAGAGGGTAACCGGGCTGTTCTGTGCGAAAAATTGACTACTGGAAAAACAAAACAAACAAATGCAAACATAGAAATACACAAAACCCTTGGAGGAAGAAGGACCTACAGATGTCAGATGACCAAAAGAACAAACATTCACTTAATATCCTACAATTAAACATCTGTGGCCTAAGAAAAAAAAAAAGATTGAACTCTCAAAATTATTACATGACCACAAGGTACATGTGGCCCTTTTGCAAGAAACCCTACACAAAGACAGTGACCTGCACTTGACTGGATACACTAGTTATCCCTGTAGGTGTACTGACTGCCGAGGCATAGTCACATACATACGTAACGACATTCAGGATGCATCACAGCTTACAACAGCCCATCCCACAGATGTGCAACAAATTACTATCTGGCACTCTGGAGGAAAATATACCATATACAACATCTATAACCCCCTGCAGAAAACACTCAAACTGCCAGAACTGCACAACACACAGTATCGCAAAACTATTTTAGCCGGTGACTTAAATGGACACTCTCCACGTTGGGCTACCCAGACAACAACAGGACAGGAAAATTAATAGAAGAGCTATGTGATACAACAACTCTATCAGTATTACAGAATGCAGAATCTCCACCAACTCTGCTGCACAGAGCTCACCTCTCACTTACTCGACCTGACCTGACCATCTGCTCATCCGACTTGACAGAATCCTGCCACTCTCAAATACTTGATGATATCGGAAGTGATCACAAACCACTCCTTACTACTATAACAACTGTAAGTAGAGCCTGTCGAAAGCAAAAACACGGTGGAACTTCAAAAAAGCTAACTAGAGACTTTTTCAAGAAACAACTGACTCTCTGCTTTCACAAGTTGAAGCCAGCAGTGTTTAGACTTTCAACGAAGAAGTAACAAAAGCAATTCTGAAAGCCTCATTATTATGTATCCAAGGGCAGCCGGAAATCACACAAACCATTTGGAACCAAGACATACAAGACACCATCTATGAAAGAAGCACATTAAGAAAAACACTAGAGTCCACACCATCACTGGACATAAAAGTGCAGTACAATAAAGCTTGTGCAAAAGTAAAACTTGCAGTTAGGAAGGCTAAAAATGAAAAATGGATAGACACATGCTCAAAACTAGACTTCAGACGTAATGGAAATAAAGCCTGGGCGTTGGTCAACAATCTGTCTGGGGATAGTAGGAAGACAAATCCAAAACCAGTGATAGATGGAAGGAAAACAATCATTGAAGACAGAAAAAGCAGAGCACTTCAACTGTTACTTTGCATCAGTGAACAGAGCAGGGGAACTCACAGAGATAGACAGAAAGCGTCTGAACCACTTGAAGCAACAAGAAAAGGCTCAAACAGTAAATGCTTCCATTTTTGAGAAAGAAATTAGTAGACAGGAATTAGAACAGGCATTAAAGAAATTGAAACTTAGAAAGTCTCCTGGACCAGATAAGATCCACAACGAGATGCTTCTAAACTTGGGTCCAATAGGGAAGGTAGCAGTTCTCCATCTAATTAATATGACATGGAGAAATGGAATGCTCCCAAAGTCTGGAGGAGTGCCCATATTATCCTATCCTGAAAAACACCTAAACCACCAGGTGAACCCAGAAGTACCGACCAATCTCCCTAACATCATGTCTAGGAAATTAGCTGAGAAAATTTAAATTGTCGTCCTCTACTGGTTTCTTGAAAGTACCAACACTCTATGCCACTTAACAGGCGGAGTTTAGATCTGGCAACTGCACAGAGTGACCAACTCTTAGGCTTACTCAAAGAATACACGACAGCTTCCAGAACAACAAACACACAGTAGCCATTTTCTTTGACCTGCAGCAGGCTTACGATCGAGTATGGAGAAAAGGCCTCATTATGAAGATGATGGACATTGGAATACATGGGAAATTGTACAACTGGATTAAGTCTTTAATTGACCGTACTTTATCCAGACAAAAATCAATGATGCAATTTCATCTAAGGAGGTCTTAGAAGAGGGTTTACCACAGGACTCATCCCTAAGTTGCACCCTCTTCCTCATATACATCAATGACCTTGCAAGTCAGATTACGGCTGGAAAAGGCTATACGCAGACTGACCTGGCTATTTGGCAAAGTCATGAGGATGTAGAAAGTGGAGCACGTAAACTTAACGGAGACCTAAGAAAACTCCATGACTACTGCCAGACATGGAAACTAAAGATAAACTGTGCTAAAACAGTGTATACCATCTTCACTATTAGCCACAAAGTTGCCAAACAGAATATCACATTAAATCTAGACAATCACCAACTGCTAAGAGAACAACACCCCACATATCTTGGAGTAACACTTGACCGCCAGCTTAACCTGAAGAAGCATGTTGCGAATGTAAAGAACAAAGCATTAAGAAGATTACAGCTATTGAAGAAGCTTGCTGGCACAACATGGGGATCAGACAAAGATACTCTGAGAGGCTTATATCTTGGTTACATCCGCTCTGCAATAGAGTACAAGTGCTCTTCTAACAACTTGCTCCAAGACAAACCTTGATTCCCTGGACAGAGTACAGAACAATGCCTTACGTCTAATCAGCGGAGCAATGAGGTCAACACCAACCGCCGCATGTGAAATACACACAAATGTGGAACCTCTTGGGTTGCTTAGGGACAAAGCTGCTGTTGAAGCTTATGAAAGGAGCAAAAGAATGAATCAAGATCACCCCAATAAACTACTTGTTGAGAAGTGGAAACAGAGAAACAGAATTAAACAAAAGTCAATCCTCCACCACGTCAGTGAAATCAAAGACAGATACCACCTTCCAGAAACAAGACTGCAGCTGCAGAGAGTAATAGCAAACTTACCACCACATACACTCTTGAATACACCTGAAATTAGAACAAAATTGACAGATGAAGCAACTAAACGCTCCGACCCAGTCAGCCTTATGATAGCATCTCAAAGAACCATTGATGCCTATCCCAAAGAATGGATACATGTCTATACTGATGGATCTGCATTTAGAAGCCCATCAAAGCAGGTTACGGAGCATATATACAATACCCAGACAGATCATCCGAAGAGCTGTTTGGTGCATGTGGGAGATATGCTCCATATGAGGCTGAAATTCATGCGATAGAAGCAGCGTGTACCACCTGAAGACTGTTTTCGATGCCTTTCCATCAAAGGCACAAAACATAATTATCTTCACAGATTCAATGTCTGCCCTTCAAGCCCTAGAGGATGGTGGACATTGTAAATCTGAACTATCCAATATAGCCCTAGATATTGACAGACTTATTACATCACATGACATCAAAATAACCATGCAGTGGATCCCTGGACATTCAAACACACCTGGAAATGACAAAGCAGATAGGCTAGCCAAGAAAGAGTCAACACAGGAACAACCAATCACAGCAACAACTCTCCATACAGCAAAGCAAATCCTAATGACAACAAATAAGGAAATTTGGCTGAACAGATGGGCCATGGGAAACACAGGAAGAGATGTGTACACCCATATGGCCAGCCCTAACCTTAATGACAACATCAACCACCTTACAAGAAGAGATCAGAGCACCATTTTAGACTCCGAACCCAACACATAACACTTAATAATCACTTGAACAGAATTCATCCACAACACACTCCAGAGTGCCAACTGTGTGCACATCATCATGAAACCGTTCACACCACCTCTTCAAGTGTCAAGCACTAGAAGACATCAGAAAGACCCTCCTTCCTCCAAGGCCAGATAAATGGAACACATATGGAACAAAAGAACAACTTACAGACACATGCAGATACCACTACATAGCATTGGGCAAGGGCAAAAGCTCAAGTGCCGCTGGATCATTGAAGAAGAAGAAGATAGACTAGTGCATCATGTGATCTATCTAGGGGATTCTGAAGCCATTGGGACAGTCCTAGCAAGCCCACAGTGGTATAATCTATGCTCATAGAATTATGAAGTATAATCAATGGATACAAAGCAAAAGGCCGGCCAAGCAAAAGATGGACCTCAGAGATAATAGAGGCGAGGCTTTGAAAGACACTGTCTATGAAGTGCACACAAAAGCCTGTTCTAGAAATCTTTTCTTATCCTGATGCTGTGAGGCAAAATGGATTAGAGAAAAGAAGAGGGAGAAGAATTATGAAGAGATTTTAAAGCGACATAAAGAAGATGCCAAAAAATTGTCCACTCAAATAAGCAGTTTGGGTTTTTCAATCTCTGTAGCTGTTTGCTATTTTACACTGTGGAGTTGCGACCACATGTTCGACCCCTCTTATTTACCGTTAACGACATGCAAGAGGAGACAGTAGTTTTATCCTTCGATGTCCCAGAAACCACACAGGGGACTTGTGGGTATTCTTCTTCTTCAGCGAACTCTGGCCATGCGCTTAGTTTACTGTGAACTACAAACTGGGCATCAGCTTCAGGTCTGTCAGGTTTCCCCAAAGTGAAACTTTTTAGGTTGACTGGGTGTGGCCATATGATGCTTCTTAGCTCACACAAGAGAGGACAGTCTTGCAGGACATACTATACAAACATACCTCTTCTCTTTGCCTTTTTACCTGGGTTGGGGCATAGGCCCTCAACCAACTCATGCCAAGTCTTCCTATCTCTAGCTATCTCCTGCAGCTCCCTCCAGCTCTTCTTTATATTGTTGATCTCTGCCTCCAAATCTCGTCTCCATGTATTTCTCGGCCTCCTTCTTTCGCTGTCCCTCGGGTTCCAGGAAGGACCCTTCTTGTTATATTCCTCCTGGTTTTCGCAAAGTGTGTCCTATCCAGCGCCAGCGTCTTTTTAACCTGTTCGCTCACTGGAATCTGTCTTGTTCTCTCCATAAGTTCCTCATTTGTGACCCTATCATACCATCTTATTCCCTCTATTCTGCGCAGACACCAGTTGATGAATGTTTGCAATTTATGCGCTATTGTTTTAGTTGTTCTCCATGTTTCTGACCCATACAGTAGAACTGCTTTAACATTAGAGTTAAATATCCGAATTTTTGTTCTAGATTTGATTTCTTTGGACTTCCAAATGTTTCCAAGTGCAATGAAAGCTCCTCTGCCTTCTGTATTCTTATTTTAACATCTCTATCTGTTCCACCCTCTTTGTCTACGTTGCTGCCCAAATATGTGTATGATTCTACCTCTTGAAGTGGGATTTCCATCAGGGAGATCGAGTTGTCGCTTGCTTGGTTAATTCTCAATATCTTTGTCTTTCCCTTATGAATGTTCAGCCCTAGTTGCTGGACCTTTGATTCAATGTGTTAAGCTTATCCTGCATCTGATTTTGTGTATGTGACAGAAGGGCTATATCATCAGCGAAGTCCAGATCATCTAGTTGCTCTGTCAGAGTCCATTGATTCCATTTCTGGTGTTAGTTACTGTGGTCTTCATAATCCAGTCTATTGTCAGTAAGAACAACAAAGGTGATAGAAGACATCCCTGACGCACTCCTGTTTCTATTCCGAAAGTATCTGTTAGTTTACCTTCATGAAGAACTCTACATTTCATATCTGTATATGTTGCTTTTATTAGGTTAATAATTTTCTGTGGGATTCCATAATGCCTCATTAATTTCCAAAGGGTTTCCTTATCAATACTGTCAAAAGCCTTCTCATAATCAACAAATCCGATATAAAGTGGGGATTTCCATTCAATACTTTGCTCTATTATTATACATAATGTGGCTATCTGGTCAGCACAGGATCTATTTGGTCGAAGCCTGCCTGTTCATCTCTTAGCTTTATATCGATGGTATCTCTCAGTCTCTCCAGGATGACTCTGCTTAGTATTTTCCCAGGTACTGACAACAGCATTATTCCCTATAGTTTTCACACTGAAGGTCCCCTTTTTTTGGGTAGCTTCACCAGGTATCCTTCTCTCCAGTTTGCTGGTATTTCTTCGGTCTCCCAGATTCTGCTAAATAATTTATACAGTATTTCTGTGGATGTGTTTATGCTGGCTTTAACCGCCTCTGCTGGAATACCATCTGGACCGCCGCTTCCATCTTTTAAAAGTTTAATGGCTTTACTAATCTCCTCCTTGGATGGTTTCTCACAGTTGATGTCCAAGTCAATTTCTGCCGGTTGATATCTGGGGTTTGTAGGTGCTGGTCTGTTCAGGAGTTCTTGAAGTATTCCATCCATCTTTCCATTTGGTCTCTAACATTAGTGATAGTTTCCCACATACTATTTTTGATCAACCCATTTGATGGTCTGTATTTTCCTGCTAGCTTTCTAGTGATATTGTAAAGATCCCTAAGGTTTCCTTCCTGCAGCTACTCTGCTTCTCTTGCTAGATCTTCTACGTATTGTCTTTTATCTAACTTTATTTGTTTCTTCACTTTCTTGCTAGCTTCTGTGTACTTTTCCTGGGCTATGGCTTTGGCAGTTCTAGTTTTGCTATTATTTAAATCTGCTTTCCTCTTTTCCTTTCTTCTATTTCCTTGAGAGTTTCTGGAGTTATCCATGCCTTATGATTCCGCTCCTTCTTTCCTAATACCTCTGTGCATGTTTCATTCCAAATATTTTTGGCTTGCTGCCAGCATTCTTCCGCACTCACCTCATCTTCTAATTGCCGCAACACCTCATACTTATTAGAGACTGTGACCGTGAACTGTTCCTTTGTTTCTTGACTTCTGAGGTATCCTACATTATATTGGTGTCTATGTTCATGGGATGTTATGTATCGCTTAAGCTTCAGTTTAATTTTACTTATCAGCAAATGGTGATCCGAATCTACATCTGCCCCCTTAGGACCCTTACATCTTGTAGAGATGACCTGAATTTCTTGTTTATGCATATGTGGTCAATTTGATTTTCTGTTCTGTGATCTGGTGATACCAAGGTTGCTTTATGTATTCTTTTATGTGGAAAGACACTTCCACCTATGACGTATTGATTCGCTGCACAGAAATTAGTGAATAGTTCTCCATTTTCGTCATTATTCCTAGTCCGTGTTTCCCATGATCTCCTCGTAGCCTATGTTGTCCGACCTATTTTGGCATTGAGGTCACCCATCAGAATTTTGATGTTCCCATTTCTCTGATTACCTATAGTATTTTGAAGTTTTATTTAAAATTCCTCTTTTACTTTTTCCTCTTTATCATTGGTAGGTGCATAACACTGGGTCACATTCAAGAATACTTTCTTTTGGTGGTTCTGAATGTTGCTGTGATTATCCTAGGACTCACTGCTTCCCACTTTATTAGTGCAGTCTCCGCTTCTTTAGATAGCATTAAAGCCACTCCTTCACTATGAGGGACATTTTCTTCCATATGGCCTGAGAACAGCATTGTTTCTCCTGTGTTTAGACGTTGTTTGCCTGCACCATTCCACCTAGTTTCACATAATCCCAAGATGCCAATCCCGTGAAATTTCATCTCATTTACAACCTGTGCTGTCTTTCCCATTTGATACATACTTCTAACATTCCAGGTGCCATCCTGGAGCTTTTCCTAGGTGAAAGGAAGATAATCTGGTGTGTAGACTCCTTGCGGCTTTCTCTGCATCGCTTCATACCTCTTCTAGAAGAGCTTCCTTTCCTCTTGGCTGGCACAGTTTTTATTTTATTTTTATGTGACTTGTTCATGGTTGGTTGGATTTTGTGGCTAAAATTTTCTACTGGATAGGTAGCCAGCCCTACGCAAACCCCACCTTAGTCGTCTCTTACGACATGCCTTGTAGGTCGCAGTGCTGCTACCTTTGCTCCCTTGCGGGCCCCGGCAGCACAGGGCGACAATAACATACATTACCTATTTATTCTTTTCTTAACTGGAAATGCGCTGTAATGAAAACTATTCTTATCTCTGACATAACTTTACAACTAATTGTACCACAGGTTGGTAGTGACTCCTATGCACTTCTTCTTCAGGTGCAATCAGGGCACCAGGTATGGTCTACTTGACTGATTTTTGCATGAAAGTCTGCTTTCCTTTATATACAGGTATGCCTTCTCCGACTTCAGAGGTACTCCAAATGCACTATAGGTAGCCTCCTTCTCTTCCTCTTCTTTGCGATCGCTTGCTGTGAATTCAAGCTTTAGCCATGATGCCTGCTGTGGTGCTTCTGACTGACTGTTGTGTGAGATCTGCTTATACCATTTGACTGGTGCCTCCTGCCATACAGGTGGACCTTCACTGTCTTCAGAGGTACTTGAAGATTAGATTCTTCAAATGTGATCTTTTCAGGAAACCTATAGTCTGAACCACTTGCCGTGAAGCCAGTGACATTTAGTGAAGTTTGACTTCTCTATCGGTTTTTTCACCGCTTTATGCCTGCGGTGAGGCATTGTTTAATAAACACTCTCCCTTTTTTTATTATTTTTAAATGTTGATCCTATTTACAAAAAATACACCATCAGTTGTGTTACATTTTTCCATTTGCATTTATTTGCGCAAACTGTATAATTTTCCTACCATTATAACTTCATCTTTCTGTTTCAAACTACGCTATATAAATGTTGAAATAATTATTGTTAAATTTTAAAATAATGATTAAGTTTTGTCAACATTCCATAGGTCAGGTTTATTATTATTAAAATATGAAATGCTGCCTAAAAAAAGAAAACTATTCAATCATACTAGAAGTGACTCTAAATGAAGAGCAGCATGTAGATTTATATAAAATGTGGAAATATAAGAAAATCGGAAGAAGCTAATAGGTCAAGAATGGTCAATGATAGGACCGAAGAATATGAGTCTTTCAGTTAGCCGAAATTATGAGCATCAGAGCATTTGCACAAATAAGACATCATTTTAGAAAACTTTCACATGCTGAATTTAAAAAATACCAGTTTATTAAACATGAAAATACCTTATACCATATAAGAACAATTTTTTGGCCAACACTATGTTACTAGTGGCCAAACATGCTAATAACAGCAGCTAATGAGCGGAAAATCATAACAATGGAGATGAGGTGTCTTAGAAGAGCTGCAGGAGTGACAATAAAAGACAAAATAAGAAATCAGGAGACTGGATGTGAAACCAGTCATGCAATTCATAAAAGAACAGGCCTGAGTGGTTACCGGGGTCCAAATATGGGGTGTAAAGAATAGAACCACTGTTACCTGCCATGCATGTCGAAGAGGCACTATGAGACTTGGCTGAAATCGGATGCACATGTCCTAAGCGTGTAGAAGTTTATGCGTTTAGGGGCCTCCCAAAACAATGTGCAACGTATACACGTTCTTGGCAAAGATCAAACATATCACAAAGAGTGATTAAAATTGGTGAAAAGAACGTACGCAAAAAAGAAAAAAAGAACAGATTAAATGGTTTGGACACCAGACAAGAATGCCTGGTGTCAACTACTAGAGAGTCACACTGAAAAGTATAACGAGTACAGAGCAAGACCACACAAAATATGGAGCAACGGCATCAAGAACATCCTTAAGAAAATGAATAACAGCTTACAAAGTGCCTTAGAACAAGCACACACAAGATCACCACATTCCTCCTCCAACACCTCTATAAAGAAGTAAATGATGGAAAAGAAAAAGAAGATACATACCTTATTCTGAGAAGTAAAGTGAGCATGTTTCAGACCTCCAAAAGACATGAGAGACTGAATAGTAGATTCTGGGTTTTGTGTTCTGATGACAACACTCCGCTTGGCTTGACAGTACCTCTCATGGAGAACCTGCTTAAATGATGGTGCTGTAAGTTGTCAAATAAAATGTGAGGTGATGAAATTAGTGAACGGGTAGACAAACTTACAAGCAAACAAACATAATATAGACCATACAAACCAAGTAAAACTAGTATATATTTGAAGTGTCTACCACAGTTATGCAAACAGTAACTATCCATTAATTTAATACCTATTACTGCTGAATATGAGAGGTGCAATAGCGTAGGTGTTAGTGAACCGTTTAGGTGCAATTACTTGTTCAATTCACAGTCGCCACTGTGGTGTTGGGCCTTACTCCGCCTTATAAGTTAATTGTAATTAAAATCCCTAGGTAAAGGATCAGGAAACCTGCAATTCAACCGCATATTGTGTGAACAAGAAATATTTTGTTTGCCCAAGTTGGCCTCGAATCACGAAATCAGCATGGCACATGATTAATAGCAAGGTGTTATCAACATCGCATCACCGCTTACCCTGGCTGTTGAGTGAAACCCTTTCATTAACACCTTCTGGAAAAATTAGAAAAGTACTGGCATCAAAGTTGGCAGAATGAATTTCAACAGCTTCAAGGCTAATCCCAGACAGAATAAATAAGCAGGCATACATAAAAAAAATGTTGCAACACCAGTCACAGCTCCAGGAAATTTTAATATATTGTTCATTTGAGGATCTGCCTGTGTGGTGCCGGGTCCCACAAGGGAAGTAAAGAATAGTACCACTGCGACCTTCAAGGCATGTTGTAAGAGGCGACTGATGTAGGACCAGGGAAGCTACCCTAGTAAATAAAAAGCATCGCAGAAATTGGATTGCTGGCCTACTTGTAGGTGCATAACTGGCACAACGTACAATCGCCTGAGACTCAGATCACATACAAATCACACAGAGTGGTTAACAAGTGGTCGATATGGAGCGCTCAAGAAGAAAAAGAAGATGATTTGAGGATCACCTCTGAAGCCGGATAAAGCATGCCTGTATGGCAGAGGACACTGATAATAAGGAAAGCAAGCCTTCACACAAAAATCAGAAGTGCCAGTACCAGGTGCCCTGACTATGCCTGAACTCTTAGCGTGTGAACGCAAGCAGAAAAAGAATTTGAGGATCATCTTCATCTCCATAATTGCTCCGATCTCCTCCCAAGCATGTATTTCAGGGTGTTTAGACTAACAACTTCTGTTCTGTGTTTGTTGATACTGGGGTTTCCCTCATGGTTTTGCCACACCTATCAGTATGCATAACTTGCGTAACATTTGAATATATATTATGGGATAATAAATGTAACAATGGCTCCGAAGAATCACAATCTGAATGTGCAGCAGATTGTTATTGTTGACACAGGTGCACATACCATGTCATCAAAGATTCAGATAGCATGATGCCTGTACATTATTCCCAGAGGTAATTACTAATTAATTAAAACTAATATATTGTTGATAAATTGAATACTATTATTATAATTATAAAACTTGATTCGTTGATCCAAAAGTGGCAAAAGAATATATCTTGTTGAATATGTTAGTGTTTATTTTAGTCTTAGAATCAACAATCACGCTTATTTCTACTGTTGCTGCTGAAATTATAAAATCAAAATGACCAACTACTTTCGATTCATTATGAAAAAGTACCAACTTCAACCTATAGATAGCTAGCCTATGGTATCAGAGGAAGCTGCAATGGACCGAAATGACATTCTTAACGCACTGAGACTTTTCAAACAGACGAGTTTCAGGGTTGTGAGTCCCACTCGCTGACCAAACAGAGATCATATGGCATGGGTGTCAATATTGGGTACAGCCCATAACACTGAATAACAGTAACTAGTTTTTGTTTTTTTCTTTTGTCCGCTTTCAACTCAAACGAAGTTTCATCTCTGAAACTGATTTTTGCGTGAAAATCCGTTTTCCAATTTCTTACAATGGCAGCAGCGTGCACATTGTAAATTACTTTACACTGGCAGCCGTGTGCTCAATGTACTCGTAATTAGTATTCCTCGCCATACAGGCAGATTTTCTCCGACTTCAGAGGTACTCAAGTTATCGTCCTGAGTAAGACCAGGGACTCGAACAAATGCCGGACAGTAGGTTCGAACCCGAGCTATGAGGCGTCTCACAGCTAGCAGGCAGAGCTACTATCAACTACTCTAGGCAGTCCCCTAACAGTAACTAGTAACTACTAAGAATGATATTAATAGACTACCAAATATGCAAAGAGACTGATTAATCAACATCGAACTCACGAACTGGCGTGTTGGGCCGCTGCTGGAATTGTTGTGGCAGAGAATGGAGCACCTATGGACGTGTCATGATCATGTCCGGAGGGAGTGCTATACTGGCTATACATACTATATGATGATAATCTTCTGATAACAACCAAACTCATCAAACTGATAAACTAATAATAAGACGACTTAGACAACACCGGCCGTCTCACTCCTCAACTGAATAGTGACCTAGACTAGATAGTAGGCCTAACTTTTTTTAAAAAAATGAAACTATTACGCAGATCCTTTGTCGTGTACAATTTTGTTAAATTTACCTGACAAGAAACGATCCTTACTGACAGGAACACCGGACTGATCATCAAAATCAAAATAAGTGTCGGTTTTTGAGACCCTTCGACCTCGAGTGTCCTGATTCTGATGAGTTTGTGGATGTACTATTTTTGGTGCAACAATAGAAGACACCAATTCGTCTAAACGATCGTTTTGATCCTTTTATGTGATTTTTCTTTTGCTGCTTCGCACTTAACAATATAAAACGTCTGTTAATGCTCATATGTATGCATGTTTTAGAACTTTGCCACAACAACCTCAGTTGTGTGGTGCTATAGCAGGGGGCAGCCATCTTGTAACAGACAAATTTCTTCCGGAAAATGCTACAAACAAATTTGTTAATGTTTTAGAAAATGTTTTACTAAATATAGAAACGTATCCATTTATCTGTTGTCTCAACGTTCAATTGTTTTCCACGTCAGGCCACAATCTTTCAACTCTTTTTATAGAGCTATTCTCCGTGTTTTCTTTGGAAGAGTACAGCTCTTCTGTGACAATTCGCTGTCTAACTGGGAGCTGTAGTCGATGATCAGATTTCGATTGCGGGCTCCATGTATAGAAATCTTAACTTCTTATAAATGTTTAAACTATAGCTAATTAACAGCAGTCTAGTAGCCGTTATCGCAAGCGATGATGACAACAATCTCAGACGTGTGCTGTTGCACCTCTCTGGTGTGTGCGGAAGTGACTGTAGAGTCCAATTTTAGAATAGAATCCCCGACCACAGGTGGGGCATACATGATCAAGGTTAGACATGTGCGTGTTGTGTGCTCTGTCTTTTCGCGCAGCTCGTTTTCTCTGTGACTCAACAATACGATGATTCTCAGCTATTCGGGTTCCTCTTTGTTGTTACAGCGCCACATTTGGCGATCTTGCGCAAGGATTCCCAGCACGTATTGTCTATATTGAAGCATTTCAGAGATACTTTAAGAGTGTCTTTAAAGCGTTTTTCTGTCCACCAGCTAAACGTCTGCCCCCTTCAAGTTCGCCATACATCAACTGTTTTGGGATGCGTTTATCAGGCATTCGAGCAACGTGACCGATCCATCTCAGTTGGGCCTTCTGCAACAGGGTGTTGACGCTTAGATCTTTGCTCTTGTGAGGACTTCGCTGTCTGGAATTTTGTCCTGCCAGTTTATTTTTAGTATTCTGCGTAGACAGCTTGTGTGGAAATGCACAGTATAACAGCAGTATAAGAATACAGAAGGCAAGAGGAGCTTTCATTGCACTGGGAAACATTTGGAAGTCTAACGAAATCAAATCTAGAACAAAAATTCGAATATTTAACGCTAATGTTAAAGCAGTTCTACTGTATGGGTCAGAAACATGGAGAACAACTAAAATAATAGCGCATAAATTGCAAACATTCATCAACTGGTGTCGTCTGCGCAGAATAGAGAGAATAAGATGGTATGATAGGGTCACAAATGAGGAACTTATGGAGAGAACAAGACAAATTCCAGTGAACGAACAGGTTAAAAAGACGCTGGCGCTGGATAGGACACACTTTGCGAAAACCGGAGAGGAATATAACAAGAAGGGTCCTTGCCTGGAACCCGCAGGGACAGCGAAAGAAGGGGAGGCCGAGAAATACATGGAGACGAGATTTGGAGGCGGAGATCAACAATATAAAGAAGAGCTGGAGGGAGCTGCAGGAGATAGCTAGAGATAGGAAGACTTGGCATGAGTTGGTTGAGAGCCTATGCCCCAATCCGGGTTAAAAAGGCAAAGAGAGAATTAACAACAGTAAAAAACTGATTAAAAATCAATTTTCCTGTGGCACTTCCCCCACCCCTTTCCCGTCTTAACGTAAGGACGACCATGACCTTCTTCCCTCTGGAAACGGATGCCGAATCATACGTGTCTGTAAAAGATCATCGATTTACTTATTGTTCCATTGTTTCAGTTTCAGTTTGGAATATCTTCATTGCACTCCGGACATGTGAAGAGGTGCTCCGATCTCCTTCGCAATATCCCCAATAGCGTCCAGCGACTGACCGTACCAGTTCTATTTTGATTGATGAGCCGACTCGTATACCTGTTGTACCTGTTCTTTTCTTATAGTAGTTGACGTGGATTGGTTTAGTTTAGATGAAGGTCGTCTCTGCGGCCACGCTCTATGAGGGCGTTCACGATGTCAGCTCTGTCCATTGGCTGGCCCTCTGATATAGCGGCAGAGCCAGCCAGTCTGTCCTCTCATTGCCAACGACACCCATGTGCCCCGGAACAAAGACAAATGTAATTCTGCAAATTGTTGACGTCTGCAGTGATTCAGTCCATTGCCTGCGCACCGAACCGGCCTCCACCTTTCGTATCATACTCAATGAGTCACTCAGAATGCACGCATGAGTGTAGTTTTGTGACTCTAGCCAGAGTAGTGCATTGGTCACCGCCAGTACCTCCATTGTCATGCTGCTTGTTGTCATACTAAATGCACCACTGGCTTCCTTGACCATTCTGCCACATGAGCTTGCAGAGAAGGCCCATGCAGACTTTTCGTGACGAACTACCGATCCATCCGTGTAAATCACAACGTCGTCTGAATTGCAGTTTTCATCGATAATGGCTTTGACGTCTGCATTCAACGCTACGGGATTTCCTTCTCTGCAACCTTCGTCAAATTTAATGATGGTTGAAAAAGTGTTCCAGTATATTGGAGTTCCATTGTAACCATTGATACCAGCCAGGGTTGTTCCTCTCAAAGTTCAGGAGTCTCTGTGGGCGTGGTGGTAACTTACTCGCTCCAAAAGTACTTTGAGTACTTTGAGTTCGTTTCCGTGGGCACCTTGTGCTGCCAGGGCTCTCAAGGAGAGCAAAGAATAGTAACGCAGCGACCTCTGGTGTGTGCGGTTATCAGTAGTAAAGTTATTTTATAAACACTTCATCATCAGGTGCCGTGCCGGCTGGCGTAGGCGATCATGGATCTCCACAAATCTCTGTCGTTGGTGTTTGCTATCAACTCAGATGTTGACGCTCTACCGTGCCATGAAGTCATACCATCCAACATTTTCTCTCTCGTCTTCCTGTCTTGTCTACCCTCGATTTTACCGGTTGCCACGACGTGTTCTAAACCTCCCCTCCTCATCACATGCCCGAAAAATGATGACTGCCTCTTTCTTATATTGATGATAGCTTTCTCTGTGTCTTGATCTCATTCAGCACCTCAATATTAGTCATTTTAGCAGTCCATGGGATTTTCATCATTCTTCTATAAAACCACATTTCTGTGGAGATTTTTCGATCTGTGTGTTCATTATCCATGACTCGCATCCGTATGTCAGTATTGGTTCTATGTAGCACTGAATAACTCGCATTCTGATCGGGATTGACAAGGACTTGTTGCAGATAATGCTTCTCATTTTCAGGAATGACGCTTTCGCTTGTCCTATTCTGCTCTTTATTTCTGATCGGCAGCTGCTATCTGATGTTACCAGGACTCCGAGGTATTTAAATTGCAGCACTTGTCTTAGATCAGTCCCATTTACTGTGATGGTGCATTTTGGCAAAATCTGTTTAAAAAAAAAATATTATCATAACTTATGTCTTCTTAATATTCAAACTGAGTCCTTTGTTGCTACTTTCTGTCACAACCTTATCAACTAGTTTCTGTAGCTCTATTTCATTTCTTGCTATTAAGACGTATCATCAGCGTATCTCAGGTTATTTATGATATGTCCTCCCACAGCTATTCCAGGAAAATCCTTTATAGACCTAAAATTGCTTTCACAATACAGTGAGAACAGGTCTGGTGATAATACGCATCCTTGTCTAACACCTTTTTGATCTTCTGGAAAGTTCCAATCTTTTTGTCTATTCTTATAGCTGCTGTTTGCTGCCAATATATGAAACACTTAAATGTCTTTAATGCGTTATTTTTGGTTCACCAACTGATAGTCTGCCCTCTTCAAGCTCGCCATTCATCAACTGTTTTGGGATGAGTTTATCAGGCATCCGAGCAACAGGACCGGCCTATCTCATTTGGGTCTTCTGCAACAGGGCGTTGACGCTTGGGATATTGGCTCCTATGAGGACTTCGTAATCCTTGCCTGCTATACATACAGGGCGCTATACCCTACACTCACAATTACTGCCACAACGTGCTCTCTTGTCATGTACTGTTCAACTAGTAAAGCTATTTTACTTCGTCTTTTACTCTTTTGACTGGCATATAGTACTATTTTATATATGTATTCCTCTCCTATCGTTATATGCTACATAGGGTCTGTAAGTAATTTCTAAATACCGATCAGTCCTGGGCAACTCGCTCAATCTCTTCCATTGAATTGAGTGCGATATTTCTCATTTCTCTCAGTAAAGTTCATTTTAGGGTTTCCATAAGGCGCCCTATCTTTCTCAAACCATTTGCCCCCATCTTCAATGCATATTTTGTTATTTTTACTTACTTACTTAATCCCGTCATGCCTAGTGACACATGGGGCTTCAGAAAGGACTTTCCATGCTCTCCTGTCCCGTGCAACCTTCAGCGCAGAGCCCCACGTCAGAGATGCGGTGTCCAGTTCCTCTTCCATCATGCGCCTCCATGTTGTCCGTGGTCTGCCTTTCTTTCTCTTTCCTTCTGGTGTCCAAGTGAGGGCTATCATTGCAGGCATTTCTTGTCTCATTCTCAGGCATTTGTTGTTGTTGTTGTTATTTAGTATTATATTATTCTACCCCATTTTCGGTAATACGTGTTTGCTTTGAGTATCAAGAAGACATCGGGTAAAAACTGGGTACAACATCAGTACTCACCCGAGTGGTTACGGGGCCCAAATTTGGTGTGTAAAGAATAGAACCACTGTTACCTGCCACGCATGTCGTAAGAGGCGCCTAATGAGGTTTGGCTGAAATCGGATGCACATGTTCTAGACGTGTACAAGTCTATGCGTTTAGGGGCCTACCAAACCAATGTGCAACGTTTACACGTTCTTGGCAAAGATCTAACATATCACAAAGAGTGATTAAAATTGGTCGTAATGAACGAACGCAAAGAAGAGAACATCGTACTGATCATCAAGAAACGACAAATTAAATAGTTCGGCAACATAGGCAGATTACCAACACTACAGACTGAGACAGTGGTGCGCTTCAAAGAGAAACGCTACTCCGATACAGTGGATATAAAAAGCAAGGAGAAAGAAATAACAGAGACAGTGAAAACACTGTTTATGAAGCGCAAACAAAAGCCCGTTCTAGAAATCACTTTATAACCTACCCATGTGAGGCGAAAGATAATTAGAGAAAAGAAAGAGCTTGTTCGCAGATTCATTTCTAAACTGTAAATGTTTCGTTTTGTTATTAGCATTTTCATTTTTACAAAACGTGTATTTACACTTACGACGAAACGGAATACTGAAACTGAAACCACGAAGCAACAATTCATTAGTCATTAGGCATTCGGACAGCAGTTGCACATAATCTGAGTTATATTTTATGACTTACTAAAAGTTAGTATCTAGGTAACGTGAACGTTGATTTGTTTAATTATAAATTGATATTGTAATTAGAAGCAGAAAGTTGTAAATACAATGTTTTTTGGCGACTCACTCAAGTCACTGTTCTGTGTTCACTGTCACTGGCTCAGCCAATATTGAAACACTTAAATGTCTTTAATGCGTTATTTTTGGTTCACCAACTGATAGTCTGCCCTCTTCAAGCTCGCCATTCATCAACTGTTTTGGGATGAGTTTATCAGGCATCCGAGACACAGTCAGTGTAAGTGGTGAAAGTGTAAGTGTGTATTGTTAATCATTGTCATGATTGTGCCGGAGTGACTGGACTCAAGTCAACGTCGTCAACTCAACTGGCAAATGTGACGGACACTACGACTACAGCTTATGCCATGAAACTGACTGAGTGACAGTCTCATTGAAGTTGTATTTGTATCAGCGCCAGTCCAAGCCTGAGGAGTGTGTGCCTTGGAGCTATCACTATCACAAAGAAGTTAGTCACTATGATACTAAAAGTGTTCCATAACTTTTTCCGATTCGATAAGTGAGCGGACTGTATACTACTCCACCTTTCTATGTATATCATCATTAAATAGCTTGAGCTGAGCAGAAATTGCCACCCTAACAGTCCTTCGGACTTTCACGCTCACTTAGGCTAGATATTCTGCCTCTTCAGCCATCATGCTGAAATCATCCTTTACATCTTGAATCCAACTTCGCCTGTGTGTTGCCGGGACCCTCAAGGGAGCAAAGAATAGTAACACTGTGACCTATAAGGTATGTCGTAAGAGGTGACTGAGGTAGAGGCCCATGAAAGCTACCCTAGTAAATAAAAAGTGTTGCATAAATCGGATGGGCTGGCCTACTTGTAGGCACATAACTGGCGCATATAAATCACAAAGAGTGGTTTAACGAGTGGCCGATATTTTGCGTTAGAAGAAGAAGAATCCATCTTCTCAGTGGTAACCTCCTTTTTGCCGAGATGCCACCTTCCATAATGGTCTTCTCCAACACTTCATGTCTCTTTATATGTCCAAAATGCCCGTCTGCCCAGCGTATTCGCAGCGTGTTGGACTACGGGTGACAAGTCCTCTGTGAGTGCGGGTTCAACTCTGCGGACTAGCAGAAAAGCCACAGATTCCCCAGATTTACGGTGTTCATGGCACCGAACCGAAGGGTTACGATGTCCATGACATCGAGCCGAAGAGCTTTCAGCTCAAGTGCTTCTGGATCTAAAAAAAATATGTCCAAAATGCTTCAATTTTCTCATTCTTTTTTGTAGCTTCAGCCAGTTTTCTTTGAGTTATTTCTGGATAGATCTATTTGTTTTCTTCTATGTCCATAATATACAGAGGATTTGTTTATAACACTATTTACAAAATATATTTTGCAGAAATTTACCAGCCATTAACCAGCTTACTGTAGCAAGTCAGTAATTGCAAAAACCTGCTGCAAGCATTGGAAGTAAGGGATATAGGTCAAGATTGAGAAACATGGCAGAGAAAAGTTATCATTGCCAGCTTTGTAACTGTACCCTCTATGGAAGTGAGTAGTATGGTTTCAGTTCAATTTGTTATTTATACTAAACAGAAAAGCACAGACCACAGTCTTCAGACTTAGAACGGGACACTTCGGTCTCAAACCACACCTCCATAGAATGGGTCTCAGGGATTCGGCTGCCTGCACCTGGGGAGCACCAAAGCAATCCCCAGAGCACATCCTGCAAGACTGCTCCAGTCTGAGCAGTGTGAGAATGGAGATCTGAATGGCCAACAGAAACAACCCTACAAGACAAACTATGGGTGACCGGTGAAGACCTCAAGTGCACTGCCTTGTTTATGACACATATCGGAGTAGTCACATAGCAGAAGTTGATCGCAGAAGAAGTTAAAATTTAGCTATTGTTTTATATATATATATATATATATAAAGTAAGACTTCTGAGAATATGCATATTCCTGCGGCAGCATATGGATGTGTATAGTGACTCTTTAACACAAATATTAAAGAACAAAATTGAAGCTTTTGAAACAAGGTGTTACATAAAAGTTCTTAGAACATCCTGGACAGAGAAAAACAAAGACCTGCATATCGAAGATCATTGGCTCATAAATAACATCATGTCTAGGAAGATGAAATATTTTGGTCACATTAAATGTCACAGTGGTCTGGAGCCAATGGTAATGGAAGGCATGGTTACTGGAGTACGAGGCAGGGGACAACCAAGATGAAGGTGGCAGCAGGACATCAAAGAAACATTGAACAGGATGCTGGAAGAGGCGGGAAAACTTACAAGAGACGGAGAGTTTTTAGGCCGGCTGTGATGAAAGAGACATACTATTACTTGTGTGTATATATACATATATTGTTCATTCGTTTGTCTGTTAGAACTCAGGCTTTATCACGGCACCTAATATGGCACCTCTGATTGATTTTTGCCTCTAAGCTTGCTTTCTTTGCAGGTGCTATGACTTCACAGGTACTTGTAATTTAGATCCCCAAGTCCACTCATGTGTTGGCGGGGCTTGCAAGGGGAGCAAAGAATAGTAGCACTGTTCCTACAAGGCATTTCGTAAAAGGCGACTGAGGTAGGGTCCTAGGAAGCTACCTAGTAAACAAAAGCAGCCCAGAAATCGGATGTGCTGGCCTACTTGTAGGCGCATAAATGGCACAACGTACAATCGTTCTTAGGCTTAGATCACATACAAATCACACGCAGTGGTCGACAAGTGGTTGATATGGATCGTTCGAAGAAGTTTAACATGCTAGATGCTAATATTTATTATCTTCTTCTTCGCGATTACCCTTAGACTGGTGTACCAGATTTCCACATAAATCTTATTCATGTGGAAATCTGATTCATGCAGCCTTATCATTGGTGTGGTTTGTAGTCACATCTTCAGCACCATTTGGAGCTCTGGTGCTTATCCTTTGGTGACTTGTCTGGTTTCAGCCAGCGTTTACTGGGTTCGCTCTCTGTTAGCCTTTGTCTGTTCCCAGCCGACCTGCAAGGCAGCAGGTTGCTATTTTCTTTCAGGGTAGCGACCCTTAGACGACCTACCCTCCCGGGTTGTTGAGCGTCATCTACCCAGGTTACCGGTCTTTATTTGGACTACTTGGTTTGTCTACCGTCCAGATTTATGTACGGTTTACTCCGCTAGCCTTTGATTGTCCCCAATCAAACTACAAGACAGTAGTAGTTTCAGTTCAGCATGCTAGATGCTAACATTTATTTTTCTTCTGTGTTGCTGCTATGAACTCAGGCGTAGTCATCCTGCCTGGTGTGGTGCTTCTGGCTGATTTTTGCGTGAAAGCCTGCTTACGTTAATTGGTGTCCTCGCCATACAGGCAGGTCTTCTCAGACTTCTGGGTAAACATTTATTATAATGTTATTTATTATAATGTTAGTTATTATAATGTTAACTTCTAAAGTTGAAGAAGGCACGCCTGTATGGCGAGGGACACTGATAAAAAGGAAAGCAGGCCTTCATGCAAAAATCAGCCAGAAGCGCCATACCAGGGCCCTGACTAAACCTGAATTCATAGCGGGTGAATGGAAGAAGATTATAATGTTACATAAGTTTTATGTTCAATATATGCAGTTCACAACATAACTGTGGTGGACACAAACAAAAAAGCATTCCAAATGCATATTAACAAATTGGTGGACAGCTAGTTGTCGCCGACCTAGCAGCTTCCTTATGCAGTAATGCTACTTTGGAGTACCCGGGAAGGACCACCTGACCACAAAAGAAGTGGAAGATATCAACATATTATGTTTACCAATAACTAAATAGAAGGAGTTTTGACTAAAGTTTTTCTGAAATGTTCATTTGAGAATCATCGCACATCGAACATGTCCATAATTACTCCGATCTCTTCCCAGGCAAGTATTTCAGTGTGTTTAGACCAACAACTCCCGTTCTGTGTTGGTTGCTGTATCTACTGGGGTTTCTCTCATGGTTTTCTCATCTTACCGTACCTATCCTTATGCTGATAGAAGATAATGCAAGGGATGATGATGTTGTATATACCGATGGGTCGGTTCAACGTGGTGAGAAGTCCGGCTGGGGTTTCCTGGCTAATGCGCATGGTAGGGTTGTTGGAGAGCGAAGTGGGGTATACAGGACAACTACTTCTAGTATGAGGATGGAGGTTGAGGCGTTACTGCTGCCCTCCATTGGCTCTCTGGGACTTCATTTACTGGGGCTATTGTTGGATCTGACTCTCAGTCGATTCTTCACAAGATCCAGAAGGGCAGGTTCCGGTATGAGTGAATGTTGTCTATTGAAGTTTCTAACCACCAGAGGCGTACGTGGATATACTGTCCTGGACATGCAGGTGTTTACGGTAATGAGAGAGCAGACAGGCTTGCATCAACAACATCGATTGTTGGGGAGTTGAAGATGGATAATGGGAATGTTCTTCGGTCTCTTCGTGACTGTCTGCTGGATGAGGACACTAAAATCGATCAAGCGATTTAGGCAGTTTGGAGTTAACCGTTGTACAAGTCGAACAGGGTGCCAGAGAGGCAGAGTGAGAGGTGTGTTTAATCAGCGAGCCACGGGAACCATCAGTATGCATACTCTTCGATATCTGTTGGGGAGACTGAGCACCTATGGGTCTGCCCTGAGTGCAATGATATCAATTTAGTAACCAATATCCTTATGCATAACTTGTTCAACCAAGATAAAGAGCACCTTTATCTTTATCTCAAGAAAATGACTTGACTGGACATGCTGCTGGAGTTCAGGGTAACGAATGTGCTGATGTTCTTGCAAACAATGCCTTAACTCAAGCGGGCAGAGGGATGGACAGAGACGATATTATCAATGCGGTGAACAGCATACAACGCAAGACAGTCACTCTCAGTTTACTTGATGAAGAATACCCACATGACCTCTGGGTCCGGGTATACACGGATGGGTCAGCAGAAAATGCAGTGAAGAATGGAGGAGCAGGAGTATACATAGAATACCCAAACAACGCTAGAGATGCGATTAAAGTACCAACGGGAAATTCTGTCACAACTATGATGCAGAAATTCAGGCAATCAAGGTGGCAACTGAAAACTGTTGAATACCAGACCCGATCCTCAACCTGTTGTATTTTTGACTGATGCAAAATCAGCACTCCAAGCACTTCAGTCCAGAAAATTGCCAGGTCTACAGACCTACTGTCTAAATTGTCCAAGCAGCGCAGGGTCGTCTTGCAGTGGATACCCTCTCACTGTGGAATACCAGGAAATGAAACAGCAGACCGATTGTCCAAGGAAGGTGCTGCAGGAGAGCAGCCGGATGTGCCAGTTACCTACCACCAAGGTGCTGAGAGAGAACGGATGTGATTACTCAACCAAGAGAAAGGATGATTACCAAATAAGCCAAATCCACAAGACGATTACTATAATATGAGCAGATTGGAACAAGTTGTTATTCTGCGCCTTAGAACAGGACACAATCGGCTCCGCAGCCACATGTATACAAAATTCAAGATTGGCAATTCAGCCATGTGTACATGTGGACAGGCAAACCAGACTGCAGAGCACATACTTCAAGACTGCCCCGAATATGATACACTGAGGCAAACTCACTGGCCTAACGAAACAACACTCGACATAAAACTACACGGACCTCTGTGTGAGCTACAAAAGACAGTGAAGTTCATACAAGAGACAACATTGAATATATAGACATATTTCAAGCGAACGAAAGGAAGGAAGGAAGGATCAATGCGGTACGCTCTAATTTGTGTGACATGGGCAAGTCTCAATTTGAACATGCCAGACAGTGTGTCGTCTTCGTGGTAGAGAGAGAAGATATACTAATCAACTTCTTATGGGTACGGTGAGCAAATGGACTTTGGGATGGCTGCTGCAACGGAGGACAGAGCCTGAATGATAATGCCCAATGTGCCATGACATTGATCGTATAACATAACCTTTATCTTTTTCATTGAAACCTTTAGAGCTTATGTAGAGATACATTTCTTGAAATGAATCTAATTTAATCACTTTGATTAATTTCTCTCTTTCAGTGAAAGAGTTTGATCTGCACTGCAATGGAAAGAAACACAAAAGTAATGAAAAACATGGCAATGAGCAGGAGGATGCAAAACGGAAGATATATGTCAGAGGATTGGAGGGAATCACGAATCCACGTGATTTTTTATTCAAATATTTCTGTAATTTTGGAAGTCTAAACGACATCAAAATTGGAGGCAACCAAGTAAGATGTTGTTGTCTGTTACATGTTTAGCGTTTGTTTATTTCTTCTTTTTCGAATGCTCCATATCGACCACTTGTCAACCACTCTGTGTGATTTGTATGTGATCTGAGCCTAAGAGCGGTTGTGCCTGTTATGCGCCTACAAGTAGGTCAGCACACCCAGTTTCTGCGATGCTTTTTATTTACTAGAGTAGCTTTCCTAGGTCCTACATCAGTCGCCTCTTACGACATGCATTGTAGGTCGCAGTGGTACTATTCTTTGCTTCCTTGCGGGCCCGGCACCACACAGTCGGTTTGTTTATTTAAAAAGTTGTTAATTTTATTATGATACAGCAGAGCTCTTATGGTTTTTATTTCTAGTTCTTCTTGCGTCGCTCGCTATGAATTCAGACTTTGTTAGTGCGTCTAGTATAGCGCTTTTGGCTGATTTCTGCATGAAGGTTGCTTTTCTTTTTATCAGTGTCCCCTGCCATACAGGCGCACTGACTTCATAACTTTAATTTTCTGACTTCAGAAGTTTAATTTTTGTTGTAAGTGGGGGCATGAATTCTTACTATAAGTGAGGGCATGAATTCTTACTATAAGTGAGGGCATGAATTCTTACTATAAGTGAGGGCATGAATTCTTACTATAAGTGAGGGCATGAATTCTTACTATAAGTGAGGGCATGAATTCTTACTATAAGTGAGGGCATGAATTCTTACTATAAGTGAGGGCATGAATTCTTACTATAAGTGATGGCATGAATTCTTACTATAAGTGAGGGCATGAATTCTTACTATAAGTGAGGGCATGAATTCTTACTATAAGTGAGGGCATGAATTCTTACTATAAGTGAGGGCATGAATTCTTACTATAAGTGAGGGCATGAATTCTTACTATAAGTGAGGGCATGAATTCTTACTATAAGTGAGGGCATGAATTCTTACTATAAGTGAGGGCATGAATTCTTACTATAAGTGAGGGCATGAATTCTTACTATAAGTGAGGGCATGAATTCTTACTATAAGTGAGGGCATGAATTCTTACTATAAGTGAGGGCATGAATTCTTACTATAAGTGAGGGCATGAATTCTTACTATAAGTGAGGGCATGAATTCTTACTATAAGTGAGGGCATGAATTCTTACTATAAGTGAGGGCATGAATTCTTACTATAAGTGAGGGCATGAATTCTTACTATAAGTTAGGGCATGAATTCTTACTATAAGTGAGGGCATGAATTCTTACTATAAGTGAGGGCATGAATTCTTACTATAAGTGATGGCATGAATTCTTACTATAAGTGAGGGCATGAATTCTTACTATAAGTGAGGCATGAATTCTACTATAAGTTAGGGCATGAATTCTTACTATAAGTGAGGGCATGAATTCTTACTATAATGAGGCATGAATTCTTACTATAAGTGAGGGCATGAATTCTTACTATAAGTGAGGGCATGAATTCTTACTATAAGTGAGGGCATGAATTCTTACTATAAGTGAGGCATGAATTTACTATAAGTTAGGGCATGAATTCTTACTATAAGTGAGGGCATGAATTCTTACTATAAGTGAGGGCATGAATTCTTACTATAAGTGATGGCATGAATTCTTACTATAAGTGAGGCATGAATCTTACTAAAAGTGAGGCATGAATTCTTACTATAGTTGGCATAATTCTTACTATAAGTGAGGGCATGAATTCTTACTATAAGTGATGGCATGAATTTTACTATAGTGAGGGCATGAATTTTACTATGTTAGGGCATGAATTCTTACTATAAGTGAGGGCATGAATTCTTACTATAAGTGATGGCATGAATTCTTACTATAAGTGAGGGCATGAATTCTTACTATAAGTGATGGCATGAATTCTTACTATAAGTGATGGCATGAATTCTTACTATAAGTGAGGGCATGAATTCTTACTATAAGTGAGGGCATGAATTCTTACTATAAGTGATGGCATGAATTCTTACTATAAGTGAGGGCATGAATTCTTACTATAAGTTAGGGCATGAATTCTTACTATAAGTGAGGGCATGAATTCTTACTATAAGTGAGGGCATGAATTCTTACTATAAGTGAGGGCATGTATTCTTACTATAAGTGAGGGCATGAATTTTTGCTGTTAGTAAGGGTATGAATTTTTGCTTTTAGTGAGGGCATGAATTCTTACTATAAGTTACTTAACTCGTTGCTTAGACACTTGGTCTGGGTTCAATTCTAAAGTGGGAGGGAATTTTTCGACCATAACAGTTTTCAGGCTGATCCAGCCTCAATTTGTTACCAGAAAAGCACTGGAAAGTAAATGCGGTCAGCATGATGTTGACCACATCACCTATCGTTTGCTGATGGTCAATCAGAAATACAGACCTAACACTGTATTCCCTAATAGAACTCAGGGTATGAAACGGTGTTGCTTTTTGAGGACATAAATCAGCTCTGATGGAATATATATATATTCCTACTGTATAACTCATTGGATGTGGTACTATAGAGGAGAGTTATGTTTACAAGATCTTACTAGTACTTATCTGTACAAATCTGTGTCCTGTAGAACAATAGTGGGACCAATTAGCATAATGCATAGACTGTTCGTCTGTTGACTCGGACACAAGAGGGTTGTGGGTTCAATCCCACACTCAGATTTCCATATGTGAGGAAAGAAATTAGTCCTTCCGCCTCCTGCACACCTAGAGCCTAGAAAGGTGAAGTCTCTCTCTCGCGATCACCGCCCATACCGATGTACCAGACTTCCCCATAAATTCTATTCATGTGGAAATCTGATTCATGCAGCCTTAGCATTGTTGTGTTTTACATCATATTTTCAGCACCATTTTGAGATCTGGTGTTTATCCTTCGACGATGAGTCCGGTTTCAGCCAGCGTTTACTCGGTTCACTCTCCGTTCTGTAGCCATCTAGTGTTTTTATGGTGTGGGGTAGCTAGCCCACACCCAACCTCCTTAGTTGCCTCTTACGACATGCGGGGCAGGTAAAAGTGGTTCTATTCTTTAACCCCAATTTGGGCCCCGGTAACCACTCGGGCGGAAATGTGAAATGAAGTTACTTCATACCCTAAGGTCTAGCCCACTGTGGCGTACCAGGAAATAAGAGAGCAGATAGGCTGGCTAGGAGGGAAGAAAACTTCTACAACGCAAACACCTAGTGTCACTAGCAGAAATCAAGACACATATCAAGCAAAAGTACAAAGAGTTGTGGAGGCAACAAACCTAAAGCAAACACCCACAAGATCCCGTCTGAAGATTAAACAGAAAACAGCACACAACAATCTTTGGCCTAGGGACAGGTCAAACATCACATGCACAGAATAAAGCCTGCTCAGACTGCACAGTGTGCATCCCAGACAGAAACACAGACTCCAGAGCACATCCTGCAGTCATGTCCATCATACATACACCACCAATGAAACGAAACATGGCCTCATGAACAAAGCTTACAGAGGAAGCTATGGGGAACTCTCGAGGAACTCCCAACTGACATGCAGCTTCATAGAGGCAACCCATCTCATGGTTTAGACGAGCATACGAAACCAAACGCAAAGAAGAAGATACCCTAAGGTCTGAAAACGATACAGGATTTTATTATGACAATATGCACTCACCATTTGTGGTAAAAAAAGGGGCTAAAGCTGAAGGATTGTCTTCATTGTACTGGGTTTTATCCCATATAGCTTGTTCCCTCTCCGCAGAAGTGGCATGCCACCTGCCAATATTATTGCACAAAGCATGAACTTCATAGCTGCGGCAATAATCTTAGAGGTCTCTGGGAACAACAAATGTACTTGTGAACTGAACATAGCCCAGATTCGAACCCACAACCTTCGAAACACAAGACAAAGGTTTAACCACTTAACCATAGAAAAACAAGACATTTGTTTATTATCTCCATCAGAGCATTTGTTTAATATCTCCATGGTAACATTTGTTTAATATCATCATAGTAACATTTGTTTAATATCTCCATGGACATTGTTTAATATTTCATGGTAACATTTGTTTAATATCATCATAGTAACATTTGTTTAATATCTCCATGGTAACATTTGTTTAATATCATCATAGTAACATTTGTTTAATATCTCCATGGTAACATTTGTTTAATATCATCATAGTAACATTTGTTTAATATCTCCATGGTAACATTTGTTTAATATCATCATAGTAACATTTGTTTAATATTTCCATGTTAACATTTGTTTAATATTTCCATGGTAACATTTGTTTAATATCATCATAGTAACATTTGTTTAATATCTCCATGGTAACATTTGTTTAATATCATCATAGTAACATTTGTTTAATATCTCCATGGTAACATTTGTTTATTATCTCCATGGTAACATTTGTTTAATATCTCTATAGTAACATTTGTTTAATATCTCCATGGTAACATTTGTTTAATATCTCCATGGTAACATTTTTTTAATATCATCATAGTAACATTTGTTTAATATCTCCATGGTAACATTTGTTTATTATCTCCATGGTAACATTTGTTTAGTATCTCCATAGTAAATTTGCTATTATCTCCTAGTAATGTTTGTTTACTATCTTTCTGGCAATAGTTTTTATATCTAATATCTCCAGGGTAGTAGTTTTGCTGTTGTTGAGTTCTGTGAACGAGAACCTGTGGCAAGATGCTTGAAAATGAAGCACATGATTGGAGGTCAGTGTCTCTATGTTAAAAGTTACAAGAATCGAACCCCCACATCAGGAGTGAGTAGGATGGCCCATCAGAAACTAGAGCAAGATGAGAAAACAAAACAAGCTGCAACCACAAGTCATGCTATGGACATACTGTTGTCTGCAGCGAGTGTAAGTGTTCTAGTTTTACTTCTACTACTTTTTAAAACATTGTTATTCTAATAGATTGTCCAGTTTTCTTCAAATTCGTATATAAAAAGATATATATACATGTTTATTTATTGACAAATAGTTATTTAAAAAATGCTTTTTAAAAATGCATATTTATAAATATTTTAATTATTTCAAATAACCATATATTTGCATATAAGCAAGTTGTCTATGCAGACTACTTAAAATAACCTGACAGGACAGAATTCCAGAGATCAAAGTCCTCATAAGAGCCAAGATCCCAAGCTTCAACACTGTTGCAGAAGGTCCAGGTAGGATGGGTTTGTCGTATTGCTTGGATGCCTGATAAATGCATCCCAAAACAGTTGATGTATGATGAGCTTGAAGGGGGTAGACGTTCAGCTGGTGGACAGACATAACGCTTTAAAGACACTCTTAAAGTGTCTCTAAAGCGCCTTGATATAGACACCACGTGTTGGGAAATTCCATTGCAAGATCGCCAATTGTAGCACTGTCACAACACAAGAGGAACTCGCATTGCTGAGAACCGTTGGGACGTAGAGAAAGGGAGCTGCATGAAAAGACAACAACCACATATCCTAACCTTGATCATGTATGCCCCACCTGTGGTAGGGATTGTGTTAAAAGATTGGACTCTATAGTTTCCTCTGCACACACCAGAGAGATGTAGCAGCACACATCTGAGACTGTTGTCATCATCGCTTGTGATGGACAGCTATTATTATTTTAATGTAAAAGCAAATATCATTCTATAAGATCAATAGCATGGACGTAGTAGCCATTAATATGTTTCAAGTTTATTTTAAAAATAACTTTCAGTTGACTGACCAAATCAATTTGCTGGCAGCATGTTTAAAGCTTGACGCTGCTGATGAGAAAGCAAGAGTTCAAATCTGTCAAGAGCTAACAAAGTTGCTTTCTCCCCTTTTTGAACGTGAGTGTTTATAATTTATATCTTTGTTGGTGTTTTGAATATAGTAATCTCCAATCGTGGGCGTCTATAGCTTAAGCAATAGTGAGCTAAATCACAACCTGCGAACATGGTTCAAACTCGGCAGCAGGCAGTTTGGAAGCAAATTTGTTTGTGTGGGATTTTTGCAAATGGTAAAAATAGACCTCACCGTTCAGGAAGCAATGGCATACTACTTAACGTATAAGTGGTGCATAGAAAAATAAGCGACTTGTTTCCTATCATTGATGGCTACGTCCTAAATGATATGCTATGATTTTCATCTCCAATAATCTCCCCTTTGACCAATCAGATGTTTGCCTCTGTCTTTTGAAATTGTTAGTGATAAGTTGCAGCCCTTTGTTGGAGAAAGAGTAACAATAACATCTTTAATGGGAACTATTAGCATGCATACCCTTCATTATCTGCCGAAACACCCATGTGTTGCCAGGGCTCACAAGGGGAGCAAAGAATAGTAACACTGCGGCCTACAAAGTATGTCATAAGAGGCGACTGAGGTAGGAGCCTAGGGCAGCTGCCCTAGTAAATCTTCTTCAAACGCTCCACAACAACCACTTGTTAACCACTCTGTGTGATTTGTATGTTATCTGAGCCTAAGAGTGATTGTGCGTTGTGCTAGTTATGCGCCTACAAGTAGGCAAGCCCATCCGATTTCTGCAACTTTTATTTACGGTAGCTTCCTATTTCTACATGAGTTCTACGATATGCCTTGCAATCGAGTGGTGCTATTCTTGCATACTTGGCGCACCACAGGCGAGCGACACCTAACCTCTACCCACAGAGACCCTAACTGGTCTGAAAGACATAAATAAAGCGATACAAAAGAGCCAATGGAGATTGAGTTGACATGTCCTTAGGTATAAAAAAAAAAGGCGGCTCAAGATATGAATGCATTGGGCACCACTGGTACAGCGGAAGAAAATGGAGATCAGAAGCATAGGACACACTTCAAAGCTGGGCTAAAGACAGGTAAGAGCTAGGTTTGAGATAAAAAGACAGGCAAAATTAATTGGTAAATATTTTATCCTACTTTGGACACTTGGTTAGTGAGGACTGATGGTAATGATGATTCTGTCTGTGTGTGTGATTGAATGATAGCATGATGGCAGCATTGTACTGTTAGAGAATACAGATTTGTTTATTTACCAATTGCAAATTTGTCAGTTTGATCATCTGTCAATGGTTTGGCAAAGGCTGTGACCTTGACCTGTTTCTGACCTCAAGCAGTCCATCTGTAAGGATGGTAAAGAATAAGGTAATCGATGACATTTGTTTATATTTGAGATGACAATTGTAAACAGATGATACTAGTCATGTGAGATGACAATTGTAAACAGATGAGACTTGTTTATATTTGAGATGACAGTTGTAAACAGAGAACATTTGTTTATGTTTAAGATGACAATTGTGACACTGTCCTGAGACAAAAATTGTTAAATGTTAGAAGAAATGTTTGTTATTTTCCTGTCATATTTGTGATTTACTGAGGAACATTTCAGTAAAACAATGAAAAAAAAAATCATACATGGACTTCTTGGGAGCTACAAGACTGAAGTTTCTGTGGGAGCTACAAGACAGTGGTTTCTGTAGTAGCTACAAGACAGTGATGTTTATACAAAATACCCTTTGGACACATGCCTGGATAGACTGATGAGCTACAAATACCATTATTAATGGTGGTGGGGTGTAGTTCTCAGGCTTAAAATGAGGCAGTTCAATCGGCATAGTTAAGGAAAGTTCTTAAATAATTTCAGGTAGAAATCCATGCTCTCAAGCGGCCAGAAATGACCATACAACGAAAACACAGATAATATAGGAAACTAGTGATAATGACGGATGATCTGTCAGTTATAACGCATGGTAAGACTTCCGCAAAAATCAGACGAATACCAGGCGTCATGACTACGCCTGAATTGAAGCGGGCGATCGAGAAGAAATAGAAGAAAGTACTGAGCTGAATGATCTGAAGGAAATACTAGAGGAGAAAACCAAATTGCTGAAAACTACCATTTAATTGTTTTAAAATCAATCCACCTCTAGTGCCTGTGAGATGACCATTTATGATGAAACAAGATGCCCGTATGGTGCCGGGCCTGCAAGGAAGCAAAAAAGTACCACTGCTACCTACAAGGCATGCCAAGAGGCAACTGATGTAGGACCAGAAGCTACCTAGTAAATAAAAGCATGCATGAAATTGGATGTTGCTGGCCTCTTTGGATCATATACTGGTGCAACATACAATCATTCTTAAGCTAAGATCACATATAAATCACACAGAGTGGTTAACAAGTGGTCGATATAGAGCGTCAAGAAGCAGAGATTAACGAGTTTATTCAGAGTGTCTCATTATCCTTCGGATGAGAACTGTAGAGCCTGTGTATGTCTATAAGATTGTGCGTATATGCTTATGAAGACATCCCACTTCTGGTGCGATCAGTGTGGCACTACACTTTGGAGAACAAATTCTCCATATGAACAAATTCCGACAAGTCCTCCCTTTCTTCTCTGTTCCTCCTCTGTTTCTAATGAAGACTTTTATTTACATTTGTATTCTTAGTGATACCATAGAGATACTAATGGTATATGTTTTGTTTATATATATCTAGGTCAAGAAACTAGCTAAGGCCATCACGCTCACTAGATTCATAAATACTCAACCACCAGTAACCGATGTCCAGTGTCAGATTTGCTCATAAGGCTACAGGAATCAAGTGACCTCTCCGTTAATAACAGGTTTGTTCTCATTTCAACAAGACAATGTATTTTAATTATTTCAGATAACAAGACAATTCATGATTTTGTTTCACATAAGACAATTCATGTATTTAATTGTTTCACGTAACAAGACAATTCATGTATTTAATTGTTTCACGTAACAAGACAATTCATGATTTTAATTGTTTCACATAATAAGACAATTCATGCTTTTAATTGTTTACTCATGCAATTCGTTGTCTATTTATTGAAGATTTTTACAGGAATACTAGTTCTTATCAAGTACATTTGTACAGGAATACTAGTTCTTATCAAGTACATTTGTACAGGAATACTAGTTCTTATCAAGTACATTTGTACAGGAATACTAGTACTTATCAAGTACATTTGTACAGGAATACTAGTACTTATCAAGTACATTTGTACTGGAATACTAGTACTTATCAATTACATTTGTACTGGAATACTAGTACTTATCAAGTACATTTGTACTGGAATACTAGTTCTTATCAAGTACAAATAATATTAAGATGGTGGGCCTCAGAAATAACAAAGATGGTGAAAACACTTTTATGATACAGTCATTCTAAATCTCTTCTTATCCAGGACTGTGAGCCACAATGAATTAGAGAAATTTAAACTATGGAAGAATATTAAACCCTTTATTTACAAGTACATTTGTAAATATCTTCAGTGGATTCTCAGACTGAGATGGTATGACACAGTGGTAAACACAGACTTGTGGATAAGGACAGGACACCATGATGACCCAGATCGGGAATAGAAAATGTAGGTATGTTTGGCATACCCAGGGAAAGACACAGTTGTGTGCCATTAGACAAGCACTTGAGTGGAACCTGCATAGGAAATGGAAAATATAACTCTCTAAACAGATCTGGAGATCTGGAGTCTTTTTGAGGAACTGAAGAATACTTGATTATCCTGGGAAGAATTACATAAAATTGCTGCCTGAGTGGTTACCGGGCCCAAATTTGAGGTGTAAAGAATAGAACCACTATTATCTGCCGCTCATGTCGTAAGAGGCGACTAAAGAGGTTTGGCTGAAATCGGATACATGTGTCCTAAGCATGTAGAAGTCTATGTGTTTAGGGCCTACCAAACCAATGTGCAACGTATACACATTCTTGGCAAAGATCAAACATATCACAAAGAGTGATTAAAATTGGTCGTAAAGAACGAACGCAAAGCAGAAGAAGAAAGAAAATTGCCAGAGATCTGGAAAAGTGGAGTACAACTGTTGAGGCTCTATGGTCTACGAGGAATGGAATAAACAATAGTTGTTATTCTTTGAATTTTGCCCTTGTGGGGCAAGAGAAGCAAAGAATAGTAACACTGTAATCTACAAGGCATGTCGTAAGAGGTGATTAAGGTAGGGACCTAGGGAAGCTACACTAGTAAATACAAATTGTAGCAGAAATCTGATGCACCGGCCTACTTGTGGACTCATAACTGGTACAAATCACTAAGAGTGGTTTAACAAGTGGTCGATATAGAGAGCTCAAAGAAGAAGAATTCTCTGAATTTCTGTTGCATTTTGATAGTAGTTTTACTTATTTCTGGTGGAAAACACAGCAGGTAATTCTTATGTTTAAAATTGTTCTGCTTCTTTAACCTTCTTGTGATTTATTTTTGCTCTTTTTTGATTTCTTTTAACATTGGTTAGTTCTCATTTTTAGTCATGGAGAAAAGTAAGGAAACACTAAAAGTAGCAGACATTCATCAATAGATGCCTGCGCAGGATACTCCATCTGCAATGGTATGACAGGACCACATACAGGGAGCTGTGAGACAATGCCAAGTGGAACAAAAGATAAAGGGCAGAAGGTGGTGATGGGTAGTGAGAAGACACAGTGAGAAGATCCCTATACAGCGTCACGAAACAGGCTCTCCGATGGAACCTCCAGGGTAATAAATGGTAAGGAAAGACCCAAGAACACCTGGAGACGAAATGCAAGAAAATGGAGAGAGAGTTGAGAGATCTGGAAAAGATGGCCTTGGATGCGGACCTATGCCTCCCTAGGAGGTGAAGAAGATGATCTCATTCCTGCATTGAATGTTGTCTAGTTGTCATTCCTGCCTGATTTCTTTGCAGGAAAGCCCTACATAACAGCTACCTGCTTCGGTTGTACAGTTCAGAGCCACGAGTTCACAAGTTGGTCAGTATTGTTCGGCTGTGGGCCAGAACCATGGGATTGGCAGGTAGCACAAGTATGGCTCATCTGTTGACTAGCTACTCTATCACACTGATTGTTCTATTTTTTGTGATGCATCGGAAACCTCATATTGTACCACTAGTGTGCGATATTGAGAAATTTGTCAAAGGTAATATTACCGGATTTGTTTTTATTGAGTTGCAGTCTTCAGCAAATTAATTATTCATCGTTGTTATTGGTTACTAAACTGATGTTACTAAACTGATGAGGGGGAGAATGTCCACAATCTTTTCAAAATTTCTTTTTAACAAATACAAACAAATATAACTTTTCTTCCACTGTAGCTTTATATAAAATATTTTATTTCTTTCAGTCATTTGATTTTGGAGAAGAATTCAAATATCTCGGGAGTATATTCACAGCAGATGGAAAGATGGACAGAGAAATCGAGACTAGATGCCAGAAGGCAAATGCAGTGACATACCAACTGTCACCACTATTAAAACATCCAAGCATTAACATGGCAGTCAAACGACAACTGATAAACTGCACATTTATTCCAACTCTCTGCTATCAGTGCCAAACATGGCCCCTGACTAAGACACAAGAAAGAAAGATTACAACATGTGAAATGAGATGTCTACGAAAAGCTGTCAACGTTACAAGGCGAGATAGAGTGAGAACGAGAATATCAGAAGCATCGTTGGTACTATACCATGCATACAGTACATCGAGAAGCAAAGATTCAAGTGGTTCGGCCATTTAATGAGAATGGAACCACATTTACTACCATCACGTGCCTATAATAATCGACACTCAGGGCGCAGAGCACGAGGCAGGCCAAGAACAAGATGGATAGATAACATCTCAGAGTCCCTGCGAAAGCATGGACTGACAACGTCAAGCGCAACACACCTGGCACAAGATAGAAACTAACTCTCCCACGAGCTGGCAAATGTGGTTAAGATAAGATAAGATAAGATTTTGGAGAAGAAAGTTCCTTTAACCCCTAGAACCCGTGCTCCTAATATTTTGGGATTGAATGTAAGCGTTGCATATCCCGAGCTCCCGATATATCGTTCTGAGAATATTTTTGCATTTTTTTGGGGTATTTAAACAAAACCCACATGTTCTGCATGGTTTTGTGAGATGACAGACATTGTTGTGTGATTTTTTTATTGGTACTGAGAAATTAATTAGTTAAGTATTTTCATGTTGAAAGAATGTTCTAAATTTTATGGAAGTGGTCATTTTAAAAGTATAACAACAGAGCAAGCTGCTGAGCTTGTTTTTAATGAATTTGAAGATGAATTAAGTTTAGAATGTGACTATTTTGATAAGGATATAGAAAGTGAGATATATGATCATTTAGGCGGCTACAATTGTTTTAATCGATTGATATTAAAGCTATATGCTCAGTCTGGAGAAAAATCTACATATATGCAAGTATTCGCTGCCGAACCCACAAATTAAATCCAATAAATTTTAAAGTTAGTATTCTGCAAATAGATAATAAGCAGGAATAACGGAGATGATAGGATGTCAATAACAAATTATAGAGCACTTAAGTGTGTTAAATTATCGTGTTTTAATTTAACTCTGATATGAGCTGTTTTGCTCAGGAGCTTCGGAGAAGGGATTTTTAATGTACAGGTGGCCAGGGTTCAAAGGGTTAAATTTCAGCAGACACTCAACAGTAATATTCTTTGTTATATGTATGTCAGACATTCAACAATTCTGTTTTTTTTCATAATTTAATTTATTATCGTGGCAGGTACTCGCAGTGAGGTGGTGGATGATTGGGAGTGTATCACTATTCCTGCAGATGCTAAACTGCCACCATCAGAAAATAAAGATAGTGAAGGTCAGTGTTATGTGTAAAGTCATATGTGTGTTGGCTATGAGACAGATGCTTGAAAAATAGTATCTAATGGCACTGTATTATGGGTGTGAAGCATGGACATTTTATGGGGCAGTGGAAGGGCATGTATGGGCTTTTGAATGTAAGTGTTACACAAGAGTCCTTCATATATCATGTCCAGTTATATATAGATCTATCCAGAAAGAACTAAAAATAGAAGAAAACTGGCTGATGCTACAAATAAGAAAGAGAAAATTGAGGTATTTTGGACATATTCATCTTCTGCATTCTCACTAGATTGGGATTTCGAATTCTCTAATAAAGGCAGGCGTCTGCCTCAGATTATCAGCCACGCCATACAGTTTGTCTTGGACGTTAGTGTAAGTGGGCTACCTCTTTCTTCTCAAGTCTGCATACTGGGGGCAGTTCTGTAGGATATAATTCCTATGATTTCTGCTTCCCGTTTGTGCCAACCTCTTCCCGCAGTAAGTTTTGGCCACCCTCATGATGGTAGGTCTGACGATCTTACTGCGTGGCTAAATCTCTGGGGCAGATTGGTGACCGTAGAATCTGTTATCCCATTCCTCATTATGAGGGGTCATTGCACCATGTTATGCGCCTTATGGCCTGGTGCATCCGTTTTCTGCAAACATTTGTTGCGGGTTAGCATTCCCTAGCGGACACGTGCATCCGATTTCAGTCAAACCTCCTTAATCGCCTCTTACGACATACGTGGCAGGTAACAGTGGTTCTATTCTTTACACCCCAAATTTGGGCCCGGTAACCACTGGCGATTTTGGACATATAAAAAGACACAAAGGGCTGGAGAAGACCATCATGGAAGGGGGCATACCGGCAAAGAGAAGAAGAGGAAGACCACAGAGAGATGGATTCAGGATGTAACTGACGGTTTGAACACGATGACTGCAGAGGCAGGACATCTGGCCTAAGAGAGAGAAATTCCGGAGGACTGTTAGTGTGGCAATGTTCTGCTCAGGACAAGCTATATGATGATGAATGGCGCTGTGATGGCTATGTAATACATTTAATGCATGTGTAAACTGTTGGTTTGTGTTGAAACTTCGGTTTGCTTCACAAGTTCAAATGAGACAATGATGTGGACTTTGAGTGGTTTTTGCTGGCAGTCATCTTGTTTACAGATATCAGTTATCATTTCTGTGAGGACTATCGTCATAACACTCCGGACAAGTCGATAGGTCTTCCGTTCTCCGCTTCAACACATTCAGCAGCCCAACATGCCAGTTCGATGTTGATTAATCAATATTTTTGCATATTTCGTATGTCCTTTTTATCGGGCTGTACCAATATTGACACCCATCTCTTAATCTAGTCAGCGACTTGGGATTCACAGTTCTGAAATTCTTCTTTTTCTGCGTTCGCCCGCTATGAAGTCAGGCATAGCCATGGCGTCTGATGTGGCGCTTCTGACTGATTTTTGCGTAAAAACCTGCTTACCGTTTAATTGGTTGCCTCGACTATATAGGCGGGCCTTCTCTGACTTCAGAGGTACTCTTCTGTTCAGAAAGACTCTCAATGCATCAAGAATGTAATTTCGGTCCATTGCAGCTCCTTCTTCTGCATTCGCTCGCTATGAATTCAGGCATAGTCAGGGTGCCTGATATTGCACTTCTGGTTGATTTTTGCATGAAGGAAGGCCTGCTTTCCTTACTAAGCGTGTCCCCTGCCATACAGTCGGGCCTACTCCAACTTCAAAGGTAAGCAGAGCTCTCTATGTTTAGTAGCCATGTCAGCCAATCTATCAGCTTCTTCATTACCTCCTGACTCCTGCGTGCCCAGGGACAAAAGAGAAGGTGATTTCTTTGATCCCTGTCTGTACCAGTATATCCACCCTTGTTCCTCTCACTTTTTACAGATATATTTATATTACCTCATCACCTGTGTGGTGCTGGGGCCTGCAAGGAAGCAAAGAATAGTACCACTGCAACTTACAAGGCATGATGTAAGAGGCGACTGATCTAGAACCTAGGTAGGCTACCCTAGTAAATGAAAAGCATAGCAGAAATCGGATGTGCTGTCCTACTTGTAGGCGCATAACTGACACAATGTACAATTGCTCTTAGGCTCAAATCACATACAAATCACACAGAGTGGTTGACAAGTGGTTGATATGGAGCGTTTGAAGAAGAAGACTCCCTGACTCCTGCATGTCCATGAACAAACAATGAAGGTGATTTCTCTGATCCCTGTCTGTACCAGTACCTTCACCCTTGTTCGTCTCACCTTTTACAGATATATTTGTATTATCACATTTTCGGGTTGGGGTACTTCTAATTTGTCTCGTTAAACCCACCATTAAGTCAGTTTCCTTATATTTTAGAATTGTTAACAATTCTCTTATTTCTGACAGTGGAACTAGTGAAAGAATTCTTTGCATTCTGTTCTGGATCTATTGATTGGGATTTAGATGCTCTGGTCATGAAGGATGCCACTAAAATTCCAAGAAGTGAGATCTCTCAGAACCCAATCTACATTGGATGTAAGGTAAGAGATTAGCTTCTCTTATTTTTGTTCACCTGCTATGAATTCAGGTGTAGTCAGTGCGTCCAGTATGGTGCTGCTGGCTGATTTGTGTGTGAAGACTTGCTTTCCCTCTATCATTGTCCCTCACCATTCAGGCGAACCTTCTCTGACTTTAGAGGTAGAGATTTGCTATCCTTCCAGAACAGTATATATTTGTATAATGTTGGAAGTCTTTGTAACGCCGAGGTATGGTGCTTGTCTCTTGCTCCAAAAGCACTCAGTTTGTTTCCATGTCGAGAGATCAGACTATTTTTCCAGTGATCCTTGATCTCAATGTAAATGAAATCGAGTTCCTAGTTTTTTGGAGAGGGACGATAAAACATAGATCGTATATTCAATTTGAGCATGTAAAAGAACCCTTTTCCTTCCTGTTTTGTCTCAGCTTCAGGATAAAAAGAGATATCTAGAATGGCTTTCATGTGCACTTCATAAACAGTGTTTTTTTCCTGTCTCTGTTATCTCTGAGGTCCACCTTTTACGTGGACAGCTTTTTGCTTTGTATACACTGTATCGGAGTAACATTGCTCTTTGAGATGCACTGTCTGTTGGTAATCTGCTTATATGGCAGCACCATTGAATTTGTTCTTTCTTGATGAAGTTCAGTACTGATGTTGTACACACGTTCTCCCTCGATGTCTTTATTTGTAAACCGGTCTCTTCTTGATACTCCCAGCATTCTGCGTAGACACTTCATCTCTGCCATGCTAGTTTTCTTCTATCTGTCATAAGTTTTCTTTGTCTTTTGCTGTCATTGTCCAAGTTGCACATTGGTAGTACAAGGCTGGGAGAAAGATTGTCTTATATAGTGCTATTTTTATGTCTATTGACATTCATTTGTTGTTAAGTATGGGTGACATTTGCCCAATTTGAGTGAAAATATTTGATTAAAAAAATGTAATGCTAAAATTTAATTGTAAAAACAACAAATAAAGAAATTTGGCCGAACAGATGGCCATGGGAGACACTGGAAGAGAGGTCTACAGACACATGGCCAACCCAAACGGCAATGATAACATTAACCACCTTACAAGAAGAGATCTGAACACCAACTCCGAACCCAACACATGCATTAATAATCACATGAATAGAACCATTTAAACCATAACACACTCCAGAGTGCCAGCTGTAGCAGAGTCTCAGTGTTTTAATTTCTGTTGTTATTCTACGCAGTGAAGTGTCTGGCTGAGTAGATTAGAGCGTTGACTCCCATGCAGGAGACCTGGGTTCAATGCCAGGTAAGGCCAAGAAGTTTTTTCTTTCGGAGCATAAAGAAAAATCCTAACCTGAACAGTTTAGCGGTGAACGCACAAGCCATGCGGCCATTAATTTCAGACCAAGGAGTTTTTTCTTGTGGAGCATAAAGAAAACCCCTAACCGTAACTGTTTTGGCGCGACTGCACTAACCATGTGGCCATAAAATTTCACAGGTGCAAGTCCTACACTGCCATAAAAAGCAGTATTACATGCAGTAACAACAGTTTTTATTTTGTTATAATTCTAGGCAGCTTGCTTAACAGTATTGGATCCATTTGTACTCACTCATAATGTGGTTGGCAATGTTAATGAGAAGACGAAGCTCAAGTTTGTTGCGGAGCTCAAGAGGGCTGCAGAAATGACTCGTGAATGGCCATCTAATATCATCAAGTCAGACTCAGCCCCATGGGGTCTAGCAGGTACTTAGTATATGCATACTTCTTTGGCTTTAGCGATCTCTAGTCATGTTTAGATTACTTTGGACTACAAACTGGGCCACACGTTTGTCATCATTCGTCATCATCATTTGCCTCTTTGTCTCAGGAGACAATAGGTATTGTGTCACATAGTTCTGTGCTGAATCACAATGTCTGTTGTGCCTGTAATGGCCTATTCTGGAGTGGCAATCCTTGCCACAGTTGCTGCAGGTGAGACTGGAACTGATACATAGGATGATCTCTCTGCCTTCTGTGCTCTCTGCTGCCTCCACATGTAATGGTGTTTTCTTCTTTTCTTTTTTGAGCTATCCCTCACTGCAGCTCACCATGCTTGCTGTCTTTGGGCCAACTGCTCCCAATTTTTTTTCATCTATATTCTCTTTGTTCAATACCACTAAGAAATTCCATGTTAATGTGTTTTCTAGTTTTATTCTAACATTCAATACCACTAAGAATTTCTATGCAGACGATACAGTATTATTATCAACCAGCAAAGAAGGTTTGGAAACCTAATCATGACCTGATATTAAAGAACACTGATATCCTGAAAGAACTAAATGTTGAAGAGAATTGGCTAATAAACAACATACTATACAGAAAAATTACATACTTTGGTCACATCAAAGTGTCACGATGGCTTGGAAAGAACAATACTAGAGGGCAGGGTCCCATGAGGCAGAGGCAGACCAAGAAGAAGATGGCTACAAGATGTTAAAGAAACCATGAATATGACCATCAACGAAGTGGGTGAACTGGCTAGAGACAGTGAATTTCAGATGTGCTGCAAAGAGAGCGTCCTCTAAAGGATACACACCTTGATGATGATGAAGAAATTCTATGTTAATGTGTTTTCTTGTTTTATTCTAACATTTAATACCACTAAGAAATTCTATATTAATGTGTTTTCTTGTTTTAACCCTTTATTACAGCCTTGCTTGTTCCTTCTCTGGAAGACACGACAAACGTCCAAGGTAAGAAAGCCGCACGCAAAGCCAAGAAAGCCTTGAAAGCCTGCAATGCTACAAGTGGGGATGCAGCTAAGGTTGATTCAACAAAACCTAGTATAACTCGTGTAGAAGGGGAACAGGAGAATGGAGAATTCTGTGTTACAATTCAGCCATTGCCACAGACTATGTCATGTAGCAAGCTTCTGCATGCTGCCACACAGAACAATCTAAAGCCTGCAGAGCAGTGGTGCACCATGGCACAAGAGATAATTCTGTGTATCTTGAAAACTGTGTTTTTGGTAGATGTGGAAGAAGCTGAAAGTACTGGGAAGAAAGAAACTGATCAGAATGTTGATGTGATTAAACAAGATGATGATGGAAATGGGAAAGATCAGATGAACGTAACTGAGAAAGAGAACAATGGGTGTATGCTGAAAGACATTGATGGGAACGAGGTTACAGATCATTCAGTGGATAAAGACAATGAGATGGAGTGTGAGGTTAATGAGGCTTCTTTTGGTAAAAGGACATGTGAGGTTGCTGACTTGGATGGTAATAATGTGGACGTTATGTATGTTTCCAATTCAGAATCCAGCTCACTATCTGGTGACAGTAATCCGAAGAAGAGATTCTGTGAAGGTGTCGGCAGTGAAGCAGCTCAGTCCAGCAGAGGAATGACTGTTGATCAGGATAATGATTCTGTCATGAAACATATTGATAATAAAAGCAAAGACATCCTCGGTGACAGCATGACTGCGTTAGCTGACAATGATTCAAATATAGTTTTAAATGATAATAGAGATTGGGCCAACAGCAGCACCTCCGCTCATGTTCAAGCATTTCCATTACCAGGTACTTCAGAGACATCATCTGTTGTCACTCAAGACACATCGGAGGCGCACACTGACAGCTCCACCTACTCTGGTGCAATTTCTCAAATTAAAACATCTAAAATTGTCACCTACTTCTGCAAATGCAGGCACCAACTGTGGATTAGTCGTAGAAAATTAGGCTCACAATTAACCAACAAGCAATTTCTGTCTCCTCTAGCCTTAGAACAAGTGATTACAAAATTAGCACTGAGAAAACAGAATAATATCACAAAGATAATAACTGAAAAAGATGCTGCAGAACGTGTACAAAATGAAGACAAGAGTCGGACAGATTGTGCAAGAGATCTACCAAGAAGAAAAGGAACAGATAAAGATGAGAAGATGGATGCTCTAATGATCTTTAAAGATCAAAGCAATATTACAGACAATTTTCCAGAATTATCCCAGAAAAATCAGCTTCCTGTCATTGAGTTTTCATGCCAGGTCTTCCATCAGAATTGTGATGCAGACTTCAAACTTCCTCATGTTCTGATCAAACTGAGACCAGCCGAGTCTAGCTGTAAGCAGTTTAAGAACTTCTACTGCTCCTTCAGATCTCAAGTTCTCAACTTAGTCACCCAGCACATTCAAGACAGTTTCAACTGAGTCTTTCTTTGTTTTTACTTTCAAGTTTTTTAATCATTTACTAGCTGGTTCAATTCTTTTATAAAATTAGAAGTTATTTATAATTTAGGACAAACAAAAGCTGATTAGATTTCACTTTTGAAATGGATGTCATTACTTGCAATATGATTAAATGAGAAGAAAATATTCATGGCTTTCTTGATAACAACCACTTATTAAGTTTGTGCTGTGCATTTTGAAGCCATACAACTTTGAACATTAAGGGAAACTATTCAGATATTAACAATTTGTTTGTTTTTGCAATAAAGATATTTCATGGTTGTCTCACCTTCATGGAGGCTGTATTTAAGTTAACCCCTTGAATCATGGCCACCAGTTCCTTAACTCTTAGTGGACCAGGGCAAAAGCCATGTTTTTACAAGCCATTTGTTTTAGAATAAAAACTCCCTTTAGTGTGGCTCATTGTAAAAACATGTCCAACCTAAGCCACATAGTGTAGCGTTTGGTCCACGAGTTGAAAAAATCATTTCCCCAAAAACAGCACATATCAGAGTGATATTAAAAACAAGATAATTTGGCACAACTAAGTGCTCTATAATTTGTTATTTTATCTGATATTCCTGCTTATTATATATTTACAGGAGACCAAACTTTTAAATTTACTTGATATATTATGTGGGTCTTGCCGGTGTACAGTCCCATACTCTGTATCCTGCCGTCCAAATTGAGCAAACCTGGCTTAAACATGAACCGATTTAAACAATTCATTTCTAAATTATAATTTGATTCACTTTCGATAACCTTATCAGAATAATCACATTCTAAGTCATTTTCAGAATCATTCAACACAAGTTCGACAGCTTGCTCAGTTGTTATTGCTTTAGAGTGACAATTTTCAAAATTTTCACCATTTCTTGTCATCATAAAAATACCTAAAACAAACTTTTTTAAACACCAAATTTGTACAGACCTATGTCCGCCATCTTGCTAAACCAATTAGTAACGCTTGGGTTGTGTTTGATGTGAAATCTGTACACATTTTATCTCCAGTTGCAGACAAATAATAGTCTTATCAGAACTATAAAGTGGTTTGTTGCGATGGGAGATGCTTACATTTCAGACCTATATATCGGGATCCCGGGCTCTAAGGGTTAAGTGGTTACACATCTATTTTTAACTTAAAAAATTTATCAGTTACTTCTAGTTGTCTGAAGTGGGAGATTACTGCAGATTCAGTAGACACTTCCATAGACTAGGAATAAGTCAAACAGCTCTCTGCCAGTGTCAGCAGGTAGAACAGACACCGGAGCATGTTTTGCAAGACTGTCCTCTCCTATGTGAGCTGAGAAGCAATATGTGGCCACACCCAGTCATCCTAAAAACTAAGCTTTATGGGAAACCTGACAGATCTGAAGCTGACTGCCCAGTTTGTGGTCCACAATAAATTAAGCACATGACCAGAGATCACTGCAGAAGAAGATGTTAATTACTCGTTGGTTTACCATGGAAATTACTCATCATTAGGTGCCATGAATAAGGAGTCTTAAGAAACCCCAAGGGAAGCACCGGAGCCATTGAATATTGTAAATAAATAGACAACCATGACAAAGGAATGCTTGAAATGGCAACAGGGTTTGCCCTACCTGTGTAGGAGTCTCCGCATCACTAAGTATTGCACTACACGCCTGGAGCTGTTAGAGGTTTCTGGGTTTGAAAGAAAGCCGGGTACTCCCCCACATTACACTACAGGAAAAAGAGTGAAAATTTATAATTTCTGGGGTTCGAAGAAGAAGATCACTGGACAGATCTTGTTGCAGAATCTGTGCTAAAACAAGGGAAAGAATCCATCTAGAACACCCTTCTTAATTTTATCCATATTGGAAGCATTATTTTTCAAATTTATTGTACATATATATAATAATTATTTTGACAATCTTTGTGTTTCCTGTTGAGAAGAGCCGTATTTTCATTCTTCCGATTGTTCAGTGAATTCAACATTCTCTTAGCAATATGATTGATACAATCTTCTTCTATCTACTGCCCACTCTATTAACCCTTTCACTCCCATTTTTTCCATCTCCCGACAAACTTATATACTGCAATATATATTTAATTAGCTAGTATAGTGGCTGTGTCTCATTTGAAAAAATATAGCAAGCCAGTATATCGGTTCAGAAGAGCGGAAGGGTTAATGTTTTTTCTCTAGGTCTGATAGGTCTGGTGGTGACCATTTTCTTACTAGGCAACACTTGCAGTGTCTGTTTTTTTTTCCTCACCATAATCGGATGTTCCGCTTATTAACAGAAACATATCAAATTGCCTGATTGTATTTCTTTCTCTCAGCTCCCATTGAAGCATAAGTCATCAACAAATTTTCTCCAACCAGATCTGTATTGAGCAAGCCAGCTTAGTTCATTCTAGGTCTTTTCCGCCTCGTCTCTTTCTCCAGTTTGTCTCTCTAGGACTAGGTCTTCCTCTACCTCTCTTGCCTGCTGGATTCCATTTCAGGGGCACATATGTGTGTCTGATCTTCTGCATTCTTAATGTATACCAAACCCACTTTCATCTCCTTTTTATTTCCTTGTTGATATTGTTTGTACCTGGCCATCTCAGTATTTGGTATTCTCTGATCTCAACGAATTCGGAATTGTTTATGCCTGTGTACCTGGTCATCTCAGTATTGATATTCTCTGATCTCAACGAATTCGGAATTGTTTATGCCTGTGTACCTGGTCATCTCAGTATTGATATTCTCTGATCTCAACGAATTCGGAATTGCCCAATTACCATTAGATTCTGCACATTTTATCGCTAAAAGTTTTTCTGCTGCAGTATAACATTTTCTGGAATTCATCTTTAGGGCTCAAAACAATAACAAGACAACCGTTTTTTCCTGCGTTACGCCGCTATAAATTCAGAAGTAGACTTGTATAGCGCATCTGACTGATTTTTGTGTTAAGGCCTGCTTTCCTTATTATCAGTATCACCTGCCATACAGGCATGCCTTCTCCAACTTCAGAGGTAAAACAGATTGAAGATAAAGATTGCAAAATGAATTTATTACCAATGTCTGAAAGCAAATAGTACATTCAATTTTGTGCCACTTTTTCCTTCTTATTTCTCTAATCCTGATTTGCCTCATATCATCAGAACATTTCTAAAACAGGCTCTTGTATGTGCTTTGTATATGATGTCTTTCACTGTCTCTGTTATTTCTCTGGTCAACCTTTTTGCCTTGTATCCACTGTATGAGGAGCGTCTGGCCAAATGGATTAGAGCGCAGGCTTCTATTCGGGAGACCCAGGTTCAGTCCCCGATAAGGTAACTGAGTTTTTTCCATCAGGGACATAAAGAAAAAATCCTAAACTGAACAGTTTCACGATGACTGCACTAGTCATGCGACCATCAAATTCCTCAATCTCACATCCCCCTTCCTACAACCTACACCGTCCAAAAAGTGATAACACTGGCTGTAACGAGTTACATTGTTGTATTCACTATATCTGATTAGTATTGCCCTTTGAGGCGTACTGCCTGTTGGTAATCTGTTCATGTGGTGAACCATTTAATATGTTGTTTTATGATGAAGTTCAGTACTGATGTTATTCTTATTTTTCCCCCTGATGTCTTAATTAAATTGATCTTTTCTTGATACTACCAGAACTCTGGATAGATACAACTCTTTTAAAACCACTTTCGCTTAGTTTCAAAATTTTACCAATCTTCTAATATAGGTTATGGTCAATATAGAAAATGTCATTTAAAAAAAATCGTATATATGGCCTTTTTCGTCTTCATAGACAGTCAATTGGCAAGTGTTTTACTGTGACAACCTTTGAGTTTTCACTTTTCTCTCTTGTCTTTCAGCTCATACATAAGTCTTTTATCAAAAGACTCTGCGCCTTGCCAATATCGCTTTCCACACAACTGTCAGCAGCTAGTTTTTCCCATGTGCTGGGACCTATAGAAAAGTTCTTCATCGATGCCTTGCAAATTTTATATCTGAGCAGTGGTCTACCCTGGTGCCTCTTCCCCTCCAAAAGTTCACAGAGCAATATTTGTTTTGGTATGCGACAAGTTTCCATTCTTCACACATGCCTCAACCATCTTAGTCGTCTACTGCTGATCATGGCTATGATGGAAGGCAGGTTTGCACGTTGCAGTACTTCAGAGTTGGTTATTTTGTCATACCACCAGATGTTCATAATCTTGCGGAGATATCGAAGGTGAAAGATGTTAAGTCTCCTCTCGTGCCTTGAGTAGGCTGTCCATGTTTTTGAGCCATATAGTACTCCCTGTATGCACTAAAGTTTTAGCGGGCAAAAATGAGATCATCTGAAATATTTTAATTTTGTCTAAGCTTTAACTTATTATTTCTTCATATATTTCTGCATACTCTAGTAACCACATTTATTGATTACATCCGTCGTTGCGTAGCTACAATATATTTTCTTCATTAAAAAAAAAACAGAAACACGTCTTTCATGTTTTCAAATATGTGTTGTTCTAGTGTTCTTAATAGAAGATTAAATGTGTGCGATATATTTTGGTGTATGTGTTCTTAAAACTAAAAGAACTAACTAACCTTTGGAACGGAACTGACATAGGAAAAAGAAATCAAGTGTTTTAGAGCCTGCCTTTGAATGCAAATGCTACAGAAGAGTACTTAGAATATCATGGACAGAGAAAAGAACAAATGCTTCTGTTCTGCAACAGCTTGGTATTAAAGGGTGTTGGCTTTTAACTCCTTGTGGTCCAAATGCCACACCATGTGGCTTTGGCTGGACACCTTTACCAGGGGCCACACTAAAGGATATTTTTATTCTAAAAACAAATGGTTTGTAAAAACATGGCTTTTGCCCAGGTTCACCAGGAGTTAAAGAGCATAACAAGGAAAATTAAATATTTCAGACACATCAAATGACATGAGTGCTTAGAGAGAATCATTTTGGAGGGAATGGTGCCTGGAAGAAGAATGAGAGGAAGACCTAGAAGACGATGGGCGCAAGATGTCATTGACGATCTGAGAATGACTTTCTGGCTCCGGCCAACTTGCACAGAACAGTTTTTCAGGAATGCTGTCATGGGAGCCAAGTTCTGGAAGGAACAAGCTACTTGATGATGATGTGTGTGTTGATGATGATGTGTGTGCTGGTATTTCTTTCATTTTTTTCATAAACAGCTCCAAGTTGATGGAAGACAATGGCTGTGTTTTTATCGTAACCAATTGGAGAATGTCTGGATAAAAAATTGTTCATTATAATTTATTTACAACTCATAAACTAAACTTTATTTATCATCAAAAGCAATATTTTTTCAACATGTGGCCAAATTTAATGACAATGTTTGCTAGTTTTTTTTCTGTAAATTAAAAAAAAAAAAATGATAACCCTTGTTTTGGCTGAGTCTTCCACTTTTAATACAAATTGAAATTTAAAAATTCAGACACAATTTTCTTCTTCTTCTTCTTTTGTCGTCACACTGCTACCGGGTTGTTGCCCAGTGTCGTAGTTTTCTGTTTTTGTCTTGCGCTGTTCTGGTGGCTTGTGTGATTGTTATCTTTGCTCTTTCACAGGATGCTGCCACGCCATCCAACCATCTTTTCCGTGGTCTTCCTCTTGCCTTCTTTCCGATGTTCTGTTGTAGAAGACTCTGTATACTGTGGAGTTTGGATGCATTCTTATTAAGTGGCCAAACCACTTCATTCTTTGTTTATCTATATAATTCAACACGGTTTACACAATTTTCACCACTCAAAAGACATCAGAATCCGTTGCTGGTGGTGCTAATGTGGATGAGATCTTCTGGTGTAAGAAAAAGATCAGAGCACACTTGGTTACTTAAGGAAGTGTAATGATGTTGATCTTGTCATTCAATCAGTCTTACATGTTCCCACTTGCTGTCTGTAGAAAAATGAAAAATATGTATATAGCACCTTTTGACTTATTTTAATTTTATAATTTATTTGCTAATATCACTCGGGAGGCTCTGTGTCTAAGTTGCTGTCATGCACTCTGAAAGTCGTGGGTTCGAATCCAGGCACTTCTGAAGATAAGTGCATTTTTTCACAGAGATTTCTAGGACTGTTTCAGGAGCTATGGAGTTTGTGCAATACTTTTAGGATGTGGCATGCAGTTTCTGCTGATACCGAGCGGAAACTTTGTGCAATGAAGTGAACCCTGCACCTTGAAATTTTAAAAATAGTTTTTGTTTTATAAATATTAATATCAATCCATATCCACCAGAAAGCTGCAATAGCTTAGTGGTTAGTGCACTCGCTTCTTAGGCGAGTGGTCTAGGTTCAATTCCAGAGTTTGAGTAGAAATATTTTCCTACCATCAATTTCTCTCGGGCTAATAAAATTCTTAGTAGCTTTTTCAGACCTTAGGGCATGAATTCACTTTACTTCGCATTTCTAGTCCCTAGTGTGCAGGAGGTATGATGGATAATTCTATTCTTCACGAGTGAGATTTAACCCACAGCCATCTTGTGTGGGAGTCGATGGGTGAACCCTTATGCATTACGCTAACTCAATCTAAATTAGACGCCAGGAAAACTGGGAAGCAACTACACCTGGCGTTACGTTGACCACATCACCCATTGTGTACCAATAGTCATTACCCGGCATGATGTTGACCACTTGACCCATCGTTTACCGATAGTCATTACCCGGCGTGATGTTGACCACTTGACCCATCGTGCACCGAGTTATTGCCCGGCATGATGTTGACCACATCACCCACCATGTACCGATAGTCATTGCCCGGCATGATGTTGATCACTTGACCCACGTGTGCGAGTCATTGCCCGACATGATGTTGACCACTTGACCCATCGTGTACCGAGTCATTGCCCGACATGATGTTGACCACTTGACCCATCATGCACCGATAGTCAATGAAAAATATGGACCTAACACTGAATTCCCCAATATACCTTCTTCTTTTCTTTCTTTTCTCTTATCCTATTTTGTCTCATTGTGTCTGGATAAGACATTTTTAGAACAAGCCTTTGTGTGCATTTCATAAACAGTGTTTTTTTCACCGCCTCTGTTATCTCTGAGGTCCACCTTTTGATTTGTATCCACTGTGTCTGAGTAAAATTATGCTTTGAGGTGCACTGTCCATTGGTAATCTGGTTATGTGGCTGAACCATTTAATTTGTTGCTTCTTGATGAAGTTTAGTGCTGATGTTGTACCCACTTTTTCCTGATGCCTTCATTTCCAGCTTCAAATATCTTCATTGCATGTAGGACATGTCCATAGTTTCTCCGATCTTCTTCGCAATATCTCAAACAGCATCCAGTGACTGGCGTCGAGTTCGATTTTGATTGATGACCGTACCAATATACCCATCCCGCTGTTATTTTCTGGCCACTACAATCTTCAATCTCAGCTCTAGCAATCTAGTAGTTCATGTGGATTGGTTTAAATGAACATCTTCTTTGCAGCCACACTCTATGAGGGTGTTTAAAATGTCAGCTCTATACGTTGACTGGCCCCCTGATATGGTGGCAGAGCAAGCAGCTGACACCCATGTAACTCGGGCAAGTGTAACAAGTGTAATTCTGCAAATTGTCTGTGCTTGTAGTGATTCAGTACATTGCCTGCGTACCGAACCAGCCTCCAACTTTCGGATCATACTCATTGAATCACTCAGAATGCATGCATCAGTGTAGCCATCTCTAGCCAGTTCACCACTCGTCGATGGCCATATTCATGGTTTCTTTAATATCTTGTAGCCATCTTCTTCTTGGTCTGCCTCTGCGTCCTGGGACCCTGCCCTCTAGTATTGTTCTTTCCAGGTCATCGTAACGCTTGATGTGACCAAAGTATCTAATTTTTCTGTATAGTATGTTGATAATCAGCCAATTCTCTTTAACATTTAGTTCTTTCAGGACATCAGTGTTCATTCTTTTTGAACATGGTATTTGTAGGACCTTTCTGTAGCATTTAGTTTCAAAATACTGGATTTTCGTTCTTGTTATAGCCCATATCAAGCCTTAATTTCCATTATTTCTCATGGTATTAAAATGGGTCCTCTACTACCTTTACCCATATTCACCACTCCTGCTGTTTATATGTTGAATATAACAATAAGGTTTAGCTCTTCTTCTTCTTCGCGACCAATTGTAATCACTCTTTGTGATATGTTTGATCTTTGCCAAGAACATGTATACGTTGCACATTGGTTTGGTAGGCCCCTAAACGCATAGACTTCTACACGTTTAGGACACGTGCATCTGATTTCAGCCAAACCTCCTCTGTCGCCTCTTATGACATGCATGGTAGGTAACTGGTTCTATTCTTTACACCCCAAATATTGGTCCCGATAACCACTCGGGCGATAAGGTTTAACAGGTAATGATGATAAATGCTGAAGATTGTAGAAAGTCTTGATATGATCAAAAACATTGACTAAAAATACAAATGATATGGTACAATCTTTATTTCATCGCTTAAAAAATATCTTTTTAAAAAAACAAGAAATTAATGCACATTGCATGATGGAAATATATTTCAGAAAGCTAAAAAAAAAATGAAAAGATAATGGGAATACAATAAATAGATTGTCGGGAATATTTCTCCCTCTCGCCTATGAAGTGCCTGTTACATAGGGCAGTAACAAATGCCCACAATTCTCTATTCTTGGCTGTCCTATGTATTACGTTCCAGATGTGATTTATTGCTTTCAGTTTTTGTTCAACTGTTCTTCTAGGTCATTTTGAGTCTTCTACGTTTTCGTTTACTCTCTGGTGTCTGGTATGTGGCAGTCTAAAAATGGAAATGTGATCGGCGGCCACAGACTAAAAAAGCAAACTGTGTTAGGGCGATAGAAAAATACCAAACTGCTTATTTTTCATAGTGGAAAGGCATTCATTTTGAATTGTGTGGACATTTAAAAAATCTACGCCTTATCTACTCTAAGGTGTGGCGAGGATTGATGATGATTGGGAGTGACAAAAAAAAGGTAAATTCAACATGAGAAATTAGATGTGCGTATTTTTTAGCATGGTCACCAGCTGGAAGGAATTGATGCAGGGGGATGTGTTTCACAAGTTAACTTGGATTTATTCAGTTTTCTGAAAGTTGAAGTACCAGCTGTCTAATCTTTTCAAGTAGAAAGACAAGCTGCCTCACCTCTCCGAGTGGAAGGACATGCTGTCTCATCTCTCCGAGTGGAAGGACAAGCCATCTCAACTCTCCGAGTGGAAGGACAAGCCGTCTTATCTTTCCGAGTGGAAGGACAAGCCGTCTTATCTTTCCGAGTGGAAGGACAAGCCGTCCCATCTCTCCGAGTGGAAGGACAAGCCGTCTCATCTCTCTGAGTGGAAGGACAAGTTATTTTATCTCTCCAAGTGGAAGGACAAGTTATTTCATCTCTCCAAGTGGAAGGACAAGTTATTTCATCTCTCTAAGTGGAAGGACAAGTTATCTCTCCAAGTGGAAGGACAAGTTATTTCATCTCTCCGAGTGGAAGGACAAGCTGTCTCATCTCCCTGAGTGAAAGGACAAGCCGTCTCATTTCTCCGAGTGGAAGGACAAGCTGTCTCATCTCCCTGAGTACAATGACAAACTCTGAGTATAAGTACAACCACTCACCACTCTGAGTATAAGTACAACCACTCACCACTCTGAGGAAAAATACTCATATAACAAACTTTTCTTTCTGTGCGTAGAAAAATATATCGTAATATTTATAATTGCTGGAGTTTGCAAGGGGAGCAACGAATAGTAACATGGTGACTTACAAGGCATGCTGTAAGAGGTGAATAACGTAGGGGCCTACGGAATCTACCCTAGTAAATAAAAAGTGTAGCAGAAATCGGCTGTGCTGGCCTACTTGTAGGTGCATAACTGGCACAACGTACAACTGCTCTTAGGCTCAGACCACATAGTGGTTGATATGGAGCGCTCGAAGAATTTGTACAGGCCTTTTAGTCACAACATCATTGCATCTTGTTTTTATACTTTGTAAAATTACCACTTATACTCTTCATAATCATACAAAGATGACTTGTGAGGAAAATCCAAGTTAACTTATTCCGTAGCGGACACAAATCAAGGACAAAATATAATAATTTACACATTTTCTTCAATATTATTTACACATGAAGTGATCAACCAAAAACTAGTATTCAGTAAACTTGGTAACGTCTAAGAATACAATAAATATGATTGCAAAAAACATAAAGCTGGGATATAATTATTGGAATTGTTAATAAAATCAAAATTCAAGAAATTATATTAAAAAATATGCATAGAATTTTTAATCCACAGCATGGATATATAATATATCTAAGTGATTTGGGAATTAGATAAAGAACAGCAATATTTGATAGTGATATGTAACTGTTCTTTCCTTCTTCCTTTACTTCCTGTAGTACCGCCTTTTAAGGCAGTGTAGGACAGGTGATACGAGAGCCTGAGGAATTTAATGGCCGCATGGCTTGTGCAGTTGCCGCGAAGCTGTTCAGGTTAGGATTTTTCATTTATGCCTACAACAGAAAAAATCCTTGGCCTTACCGTGAATTGAACACAGGTCTCCTGCATGGGACCGCACTCTAATCCATTCAGCCCATTTAACTGTTCAATGGTACAAAATCTGGCACAGTAATAATAATGCTGACACTGACAATTTGCCAGATAGTAAAATATAATTAGCAGAAATGATTGAAAAGCATCCAGAATATTCCAGTTAGGATAATCAGAAATATATTAATCCAGCAATAAGGTGTTCTATGCTAATGGGTAGAAAAATACATGTGAAATATATTTCGTTCAAAAATTCGTGAACATCTTTCCCGATCTAAAATCATCCACTTGACATAAATGATAGATTTTAACATTTTTATATAGGTAGCATTGGCAACCTTCCAAAAGTATTTTTGCTAACCCATACCTTTAGTGCTGTAAGATTTTACTTATTTGTTATTAGTAAAATAACAGCGATGTAGATTTGGTATACATGTAGAAGTTTAACAGTATGATAGTCAAGTATTCCTAAAATTACACATTTGCGCGCTCCACATGCAATTCAGCGCAAGTGAAAATCGGGAATCCTGTGGAATTAATCGGTTCACAATGTATCCTAATGACTGTCATTGGCGTATGCACACACCATTTATTTTCATTGATGGAAGTGAAAGGTATCATTTGTTCACTATGTTACATTGCTTTTTATAATATTTAATAGGGATATGTCTTTGCAAACATTCACCACCATTTTGTGCATTACTGTAAATTCTAAACTTTGATGACCATTTTGTAGTGGTTATGGAAAATTATATAACAAAAAACACTTTCTGCATCATCCAAACTACCTACCAATTAGTTAAACATGAATTTGTGAGGTATATAAGACTGCGTGCAAAAAAATTACTGTTATCCATCTGGGAGATTTAGTACAAATTAAACCTTAGTGTGTCCACAAATTTTGGAACGAACTATACTACTAAATCTTGCTAGCAGTGCGAGATAGAGCTGCATGTGTTGTTGTTGGATGAGGTTATTGCTTCATCAAACTAGTTGTCAATTTATGCATAACACATTTGAGTTTATCCACAAAATTATTTTTGGCTCAGCCCTCGCCCTGCAGGTCATAGGAACAAATCCAGACAGCACCGTTCTGTTCACGAGTGCATTTAAAAAAAAAAGAACCCTTGGATTGTTGCCGGTGCTGCAGAGCTCCTGCTTTGTGCAATAATGTCTGCAGATGGTGTGCCATTTCTGCAGAGAAGGACCAAGCCATATGTGGTAAAACACGGTGCAACAAAGTTAGATCGACAGAGAATGTGTTGTCTTTTCTAACTCTGAAAAACATCTACTGTACTCTTACATCAATGTACACGTCATCCGTGTAGTGCTGGGACCCACAAGGGAAGCAAAGAATAGTACCACCATGATCTACAAGGCATGTCATAAGAGGTGACTGATGTAGGCCCTAGGGATGCTACCCTAGCAAATAAAAAGCAGCACAGAAATAGGAAGTGCTGGTCTACTTGAAGGCGCATAACTGGTACACCGTACAATCGCTCTTAGGCTCAGATCACATACAAATCACACAGAGTGGTTGATATGGAGTGTTGGAAGAAGAAAGAATGTACATGTCTGCCCTGAGAAGTGTGTTTGCTATGTTGCATCAATGGTTACAGTGAGGCAGTGCCTTTTAGACTAATATATATATATATATGTTTTACAATGTCTCTGTGACGTAGACGTTAGGAGTTCATCTCTTGTGCCAAAGGTACCAGTTGGCTCCCTCGTGGAGCCACCTGGATATTTTTCCATAGATCCCTGATCTCAGTGTAGGTGAGATCGAGTTTCTAGTCCTATTAGAGACGGATGATAAAACGTAGGTCCAGTGTTCAATTTGATCACGTAAAAGAACCCTTAACAGTTCAAAATCAAGTAGAGCAGGCTGGAAAACTGCTGCCTGGCAAAATTCATTATAAAAGATTAACAATAAAATTCCTACAAAAATATCTTCACCATCTTCAAAATTACATCGGGACCCTTGCCTATGCTACAGAGTTTGTGCACTGCAGCTGAGATCTTACTGTGTAAGAAAGAGATTGGAGCATACATAGTTATTCACTGAAGTGCAATGATGATGGTCCTATCAATCAATCAATATATATTTTAAGTACAGTATTTTTTGGACCAGAACTAGAAAAATTAATCTCTATAGCTGATTAACCAGGAAGGTACTATTAGAGCTTCCATTCTGAACCACCTGTCAATCAACATATTTTGTTCTACAATAATAATATAATACTAATGAAGCCCGTAACGGTCGTAGGGGTGACATTGTGGAGATATCAGCACAAAAAGCAGCCATGAGTCTCTGTCTTCAACTCCTCGAGCAAGTGTGGAGAAACTCTGTCCTGACCAGTTCTTGATGTCAAACCAGGATTTTCTCTGTCCTCCTTTCCTTCTTCCACCCTCAACTGTTTCCTGTAGGATAATCTTGGAGAGTGAGCCATGTCTCATCACATGCCCGAACCACGCAAGTTTACACCTTTTCACGATTGTCAAGAATGGCACTTGCCGACCTGCAAGGTTGATTATTTGGTCTCTTACATAAATGTTTGTCTTATGTTATCCAACTTTAATCTTGCAACTTTAAGTAACATCAAAACTCAAGTAAACACACATTTTGTTCTATATTGAAATCTAAATGTTCCAACTTTAAGTAACATCTAAACTCAAGTAAACACACATTTTGTTCTATATTGATATGAAAATCTTCCAACTTTAAGTAACATCAAAACTCAAGTAAACACACATTTTGTTCTATATTGAAATCTAAATGTTCCAACTTTAAGTAACATCTAAACTCAAGTAAACACACATTTTGTTCTATATTGATATGAAAATCTTCCAACTTTAAGTAACATCAAAACTCAAGTAAACACACATTTTGTTCTATATTGAAATCTAAATGTTCCAACTTTAAGTAACATCTAAACTCAAGTAAACACACATTTTGTTCTATATTGATATGAAAATCTTCCAACTTTAAGTAATATCAAAACTCAAGTAAACACACATTTTGTTCTATATTGACATCTAAATGTTCCAACTTTAATATCAAAACTCAAGTAAACACACATTTTGTTCTATATTGACATCTAAATGTTCCAACTTTAAGTAACATCTAAACTCAAGTAAACACACATTTTGTTCTCAATGGCGAAGTCGCTTGCCTATCGGACTGAATGTAGTGGGTTTGAATCCGGGCTGAGACACATGTGCAATTTTTTCATAAGATCCCTAGGATTGTTGCCAGAGATACAGAGTTAGTGCTTTGTGCAATGCTCTCAGCAGATAACATGCCATCTCTGCCGACAGAGACATACAGAAAAACCTGGTGCAATGAAGTCAATCCTTCGGATTTGGACCCTTTTTTCGTATATTGCTATCTAAATCTGACAATTGTAAGAACCACAACTTACTGACTGACAATAGTTCAATTTACTAAACTAAATGTGCACAATTTGAACTATGTGTGTCTGTCTGTACAATTTCATATTTCTGAATCTCAATCACATAAATATAATTTCAAACTGCTATAGAAATGTAGTATGCAACCGAACTGATAAGAAAACAGATCAGAATACTAAGAGCATGCATATTCCCAGTGACAATGTGTGGGTGTGAAGCATGGACATTTAAAAAGACAGTGGAAAAGCATATATGTGCAAATGAATATAAATGTTACAGAAGAGCCCTTTGTATATCATGGACAGAGAAGAGAATAAATAAATCTATCTAGAAAGAACTCAAAATCAAAGAAAACTGGCTGATTCTACAAATAAGAAAGATAAAACTGAGATATTTTGGACATAAAAAGACATGAAGGGCTGGAGAAGACCATCATGGAAGGAGGCATACCGGCAAAGAGAAGAAGACCAAGGAGAAGATGGATTTAGGATGCAACTGATGGTTTGAACATGACGGCTACAGAGGCAGGACATCTGGCATATGAGAGAGAAATTCCGAAGGACTGTTGGGGTGGCAAAGTTCTGCTCAGGACAAGCTATATGATGATGATGATGATGAGAGAAATGTAATGCTAAGATTTTTCTCTTCTTCTTCAAACGCTCCATATCGACCACTTGTTAACCACTTTGTGTGATTTGTATGTGATCTGAGCTTAAGAGCGATTGTACATTGTGCCAGTTATTCACCTACAAGTAGGCCAGCACATCCGATTTCAGCGCTGCTTTTTATTTACAAGGGTAGCATCCCTAGTACCTACATCAGTCGCCTCTTACGACATGCGTTGTAGGTTACAGTGGTACTATTCTTTGCGTCCCTTGCATGTCCTGGCACCACATGGGCAAGATAAGATTTTAAAGGGGGGTTTAAAGCCGAAGGATTGACTTAATTGCAACTGGTTTTACTCCATATGATTTGGGCCCTCTCCAAAGAAATTGCACACACAACCTGCTGAGAGTATTGCACCTAGCAGAACTCCGTAACTCCAGCAACAATCCTAAGGGTCTCTGGAAAAATAATGCATGCGTGAACAGAACAACGCGGTTCGCATTTGAACCTACGACCTTCAACCCACACGGCAAGGATGTAACCACTTAACAACAGAGACCCCCAATAAGATATCATAAGATTATGAACGATGAACTCAGAGAAAGAACGAAGCAGGTACAGGTTTAAAAAAGCTAAGGAAGGGCGCGGCGATAAATAGGACGACCTGAAACATTGCAAGACAGGCACTGTTTTGGAACCTGAAGGGTAAGAGTAGTAGGTGAAGTCCTAGATATACTTGGAGTAGAGAGATGGAGATTGATATTCAAAGGACAGACAAGACGTGGAAAGAATTGGAAGAGATGGCAAGAGAGAGGAAGGGCTGGAAAAAGTTTGTTGAGGACCTGTGCTCCGTTGGGAGTGGAAGGATGATGAAGAAGTAGAGAATAGTACACAGAAAGAAAAATAAATGCCAACAAGTTCAGGCTGTTTGTCAACTCTATCTGATGAGTTCATAAGCAGGGCATAAATATGTTTTAGGGACAAGGCCAATTTTTTCATTGAGTGCCCCAACCCACCAGTCATCTTTATCCAAATCTCTGCTGATCACATGTACAATTTGACCTCTTCTGAAACTCAGTTCATTGTCTGTGGAGCCATTACAGTCCCACTTTCCATAAAAAAGATTCTCAAAGTCCTCAGAAGGATGAAGGATTTTCCCCAAAGAAGGACTTGTCATTTTGGGTGACTGCGGGACAGCAGGCAATGGGGATGTGGGCGGTGGTGGTGGAAGAGCTCGCCCTGGAAGAGGTGGAGGACCTTGTGGCAATTGAGGCAGATCTCGATGTTGAGGATCTTGCGGTAGATGAGGCAGATCACGATGTTGAGGTGTCAGAGGTGGTTGTGGTTCCTGTCCTCTTTGTGGAGGTAATGATGGTGGTGGTGCTTCAGAACCTCTTGAAGCTACTGTTAAATGTGATGGCATAGGTGGGGGATTAGATGCAGAAGACAAAGTCTCACGTTTCATTTTGGGCAAAATTGTTTCTTGTTTGGGAGGTGAATCCTGTTCAGGCCGATCGAAAGGTTCATAAATATCATCATCATCAACTACTATAGCTTGAACCTCAGCAGCAGGCTTAGCTGGTGCTACGTTGGACAAGACTGGGCTCACTTTAGCTACGACAGCCATCGGTACAGGAGGATGTTTGGGCTTTACTGTTTCTGCTTCATCATACATCTCCTCTATTATACTGGATTTGGATGTTGATTTATGGACAGGTTCGTTAAATTCTTCATAGATGTCACCGTCTGAAAGAAAGTAAGTTTATCGACAGGTTCATCATACATTAAATTATTTTCAAATGTCACTATCTTAAAGAAAGTAGGTTTATAGACAGGTTCATTATATTCTTCATAAATGTCACTACGCTGTGTGTTGCCGGGGCCTAACAAGGGGAGCAAAGAAAAGTAACACTGCAACCTACAAAGCATGTCGTAAGAGGTGACTGAGGTAGGGACCTAGGAAAGCTACCTAGTAAATAAAAGCCTGCAGAAATCAGATGTGCTGGCCTACTTGTAGGCGCATAACTGGCACAACATATAATCACTCTTAGGCTCAGATCCCATATAAATCACATAGAGTGGTTTAACAAGTGGTCGATATTGAGTGTTCGAAGATGTCACTATTTGAAGAAAAAAAAACATGTTACCAGGAGGCTGTAGCTGAACTGAAGATCAACAGCGAAGACAAAATAAATATCAAATGAGATGATAAAAATAAACATATCAATGACTAGGATATATCAGTGTCAACAATATCACAATAGGACCATGGATCTGGCTACCCAATACAGTTATTGGTTACTGAACTGACACCGCAGCACTCCGGGCAGACCCATGAGTGCTCAGTCTTCCATAACAGATATTGAAGGATATGCATAGTGATAGTTCCTGTAATAATAGTAACTCCTCTCATACCGTTATACGTTACACAGGGTCTGCAAGCAATTTCTCCATACCGCTCTATCCTGGTCAACTCGCTCAATCTCCTCCATGGAACTGAGACCGATATTTTTGCCTTTCTCAGCAAAGTTTGTTTCAGGGTCTCCTTAGGTCATCCTCTCTTTCTTGAACCCTTTGTATACCACTTCAATGTCTGTTTTGATCATTTCTTCTCAAGGTGTGCAACATATCTTCTCTTTCTTATAACAGTTGTCACTAGTTCCTGTAGCTCGCTGGTTAAACACAGTCCACTTTATACCTCTCAAGCATCCAGCTCTACCTGTACAACACGTAATTTCAAACTCCTTAAACCGTTGGAATGATTCAGCATCAATTTTAGTGTCCTCATTTAACAGTAGCTCGCCAAGAGACCAAAGAACATCCCCCTTATCCATCATAAACTTCCCAACAATTGGTGCAAGCCTGTCCGGCAACAGAGAATAAGATGCATGTTTGACCAGTGAGCATTGAGAACTATCAGCATGCATGTCCTTTGATACTCATTACAGGAGACAGAGTAATTATCGCTGCTCTGCACAAAGTGTTATGATGTTGGTTCAATAACCAATATGGACAACATTGCTTGGATCATAAAGAACAAAGACCTACAAAGCACCTCATCTATTTGCAGCCTATCCAATATCCTTGAAAAACAATTTTATAGAAACAATAGGGTGGACAAGTCAACTCACCACTCTCTTTGTCAGCAACTTCCATGGCTTTTCTCCAAGCTTGCAGATCCTCTTTACTTTCACTCAAAAACTGGTAAGAAAATTTACAAGAAAACAGAAATTATAATTTAGTTTTGCCGATAGATTATCATCAATGCACATTGAACTAATTAGTTCATGCATGCTCTGATCTCTTCCTCAGTATGTCAATCAGCATGTGGCAACTAATAATACCAGTTCTATGTTGGTTTACTTTACTTCTTTGGCTTACAGTGCAGCGTTATGGTCTAACTCAGTGCTGTCCAACGCGGACGCCCATGTGATTTATTACTGGCACCATATTTTGTTCTTTCGGCTTTAATGTTTACCAGAATTTCAAGGAAAAAAAAAACTGATTCTGAATAACATGTTGTTTCAGTTTTTTTTGGGTGTATTTTATCATAATACTAAAAATAAATTAAATTTCTTTTCAGGATTAAGTTTTCATCTATTATTATTTTTTCATGTTACTATTCTTATTGAGCATCTGTAGCTTAAGCAGTAGTGAGCTCAATCATTACCCAAGCGTAGCTGGTTCAAACTTCACGGCAGGCAGTTTAGAAGCAAATTGTTTCTGTGGGATTGTTACAAAAGGTAAAAATAGACCTCACCGTTCAGAAAGCAATGACAAACTACTGAACGTTATAAGTGGTGTCTAGAAAATCAACGACTCGTTTACTGTGGTTGATGGCTACGTCTAGTAAAGGATATGCCATGATTTTCATTTCCTTAATATTACTTAATTATTATTAGCAGTACTATTGTTGTCACATTGCGCCCATGCTTCTAAAGTCATTCGTTAGATGGGCCCCAATATATTAAAATGCTGGATAGCATTGGTCTAGCTACACCAGTCTGGTTAGGGTTGCAGATTCAGAGAAAATAAAACCAGGATGGATACAAGAGTTAATCTCTCCTACATCTCTCTCTCGATCACCGATTAGACTGATGCACCAGATTTCCTCATAAATTCTGCTGTTGTTTTTAGAGACTCTGCCCCCCAGTACAGCTTCTCAATTAGCTTGGTATTTTCCGACCAGGTTTCGTTTCTCAGGTCTGCTAGCAGGGGGCAGTCTTGTTGTAGGTTCTCTGCCGTCATGTGCGCCTTTCCGCAGTGGCACAGGCTAGTTGTGTCAATTTTAAATTTGTTGTAAAGGTGGGACTGGAGTCTGCTATGGTCGGTACAGATCTCCTACATCTAAAACTGAGAAGCGTCTGGCCGAATGGATCACCCATGCAGGAGATCCGTTCTCAATTCACGGTAAGGCCAAGGATTTTTTTGTTGTAGGCATAAATGAAATATCCTAACCTTGACAGCTTCACGGTGACTGCACTAGCCATTAAATTCCTCAGGCTCTTGTTTCACATCGCCCTAAAAAGCAGTACTAAAGGTAGTAACAATAGTTTTTTTTTACATCTAAGACTCACAACTCTCGTGTGTCCAGTCGATAAGGCGAATACTTATACATTACATTAATCCATCTCACCTTGTACATTTATCGCAAACTATTACAAAGAATTTCGACAGCTCTCTCACTGATCAACATAACATGATTTGGTCATCTGTTCCATACCTGGTAGGACTTTTTTCCTGGACACACTAACTCGAAACAGCAATCTTTCTTTCGGTCACCCTTCACTAAATGAGGTGCTTCTCGCAGTTCATAACCTGTAAATGTAAGAAATAAATTTGTAAGATGAAGATTCAAGTAACAAAGGGACAAAAGTTTTGGCAATTTATCAAGCTGTTTTGATGTATTGACATCAGTTGTGTCCCATACTTCTTGGTTTGCTCTGCACAAACCACTTGTTAACCCTTTGAACCCTGGCCACCTGTACCATAATAATCTCTTCCCCGGAGCTCCTGGGCAAAAACAGCACACATCAGAGTTATATTAAAACACAATAATTTAGCACTCTTAAGTGCTCTATAGTTTGTTATTGACTTACCCCATCATCTCCGTTATTCCTGCTTATTATATATTTGTAGAATACTAAACTTTAAAATTTATTTGATTTAATTTGTGGGCACGGCCGCGAATACTCTCGTATTTTTCTCCATATTGAAGATTTATAGCTTGAATATCAATCGATTAAAACAATTCTTTGTCATCTAAATGATTATCTAACTCACTTTCTATATCCTTATCAGAATAATCATATTCTAAGTCTAATTTATCTTCAAATTCATTCAAAACAAGTTCAACAGCTTGCTCTGTTATACTTTTAGAATGACCATTTCCGAAAATTATCTTTTTAACACAAAAATACTTAACTAATTACCTTATCAGTACAATAAAATCACACAACAGCGTCCGCCACCTTGTAAAACAATGAAGAACACATGGGTTGTGTTTTACGTCACATTTGTACACAATTTATTTTCAAATAACAAAAAATAGTGAAAAAATATGCTCAAACCGATATATCAGGAGCTTGGGGTATGCAGCGCTTATATTCAATCCTGAAATATCGGAGCCGGTTCTAAGAGTTAAATAATTCTTTATGGTCTGTATGTCATTTGTAACATCAGATGGCAGATGCCGATCATAAATAAAGAGCAGAATAGAGTAGGAAAAAAACATTGTTCCAGACAATGAGAAGCATTCTATGCAACATTTCCACTATGTATTTCCCGTTACATAGGGGAAATGTAATGACCTGGCCTGTTCTGCTTAGGTCTTTGAGGAAGTCTTTTCCATAATCATATCCAGTGTTTGTCTTCCAGTCTACAGGAAATTTTCTCTGCATGAGAGTTTTGACTTCTTGAAAAGATAATGTTGGTATCTGATATATAAATATCTTACTATGCAGATTGCGAGGAGGTGGTTAAGTTTCCTAGCATGGCAATGATACATGATTCACATTAATATTGCAGTAATTTGATAGTACTGGGTGGAGATACTGGTTCAGACAGTGATCAGAGAAAGTACCTTCATTTTTGTCCCTGGGCATGCAAGAGTCAGTGGTAATGAACGCACTGATAGATTGACTGGCATGGCTATAATATCAGAGGGAGCTGTCATGGACCGAAATGACATTCTTAATGCATTGAAAGAGTCTTTCAGAACAGAGGAGTTTCAGGGTTGTGAATCCCACTCGCTGACCAGATTGAGAGAGATGGGTGTCAATACTGGTGCAGCCTGAAAAGAATGACATACCAAATATGCAAAGAGATTGATTAATCAACATCGAACTGGCGTGTTGGGCAGCTGGATTTGTTGAGACGGAGATCGGCACAACTATGGATGTGTCCAGAGTGCTATGATGATAGTTCTCATATAACTGACAACTGCAGTAATTAAAACACAACAGCTCTGTACACCTTCAGTTTTGTCTGTTAACTAATTCTACCTCAATTTACCGCCAGTTTTAGAACACATAATAACATGTGACTTGCTTTGAAAGCATCAATTATTGGGGAGTTTAGGATGGATACGTGGGATATTCTTTGGTATCTTGGCGAACCTACTGTTGGATGGGGAAACTAGAATCCCAACGTTGACTCAATTCAGCAATTTAAGGAATTTTGAATTGCACATTGTACATATAGAACTGTATATATATATGGAACTGCAGTAAAACTATTTGATTGGCAAAACACGTAATTACAAAGTACTGTAGTTTTACAAATTACAAAAACAATGACAAAATACAGCAACGTTTGACCAACATATGTTTCATTTTAATATGTTACATATAGAACTGGATGCTTGAGGTGCAGAGAGAGGAATGAGTTTAACCAGCGAGCCACAGGAACCATTAGTATGCATACCCTTCAACATCTCTTGGGGGAGACTGAGCACCCATGCAATTCACATGTCTGCCTGGAGTCCTGTGACGTCAGTTCAGTAACCAATAACCAGACAGAATGATAATTCTTACAATAAATAACAAATGAAAACGAAGAAGCATAAACATTTTTGCCAGGAAATAACTCGCCTGTAAGTAAAAATGCTCCTAGCTGTTTCTTGTCTTCTGGTTTCTTGAAAATGTAGAATATGTTCTCATGTATTACACAATAGCGCTTCTGCCATGATGAAATAAACAGCTTTTCTAGAAGAGGAAAGAAAAAGTGTCAACATTTCTTCCATGATTGACAATTTCGTATGAATTAATTTGATTTTATTATACAAATTGCCTGTGTGGTGCCGGGGACCACAAAGAAGCAAAGAATAGCAGCACTGCGACTTACAAGACATGGTGTAAGAGGCAATTGATGTAGTACCTAGGGAAGCTACCCTAGAAAACAAAGAGCGTCACAGAAATTGGATGTGCTGGCCTACTTGCAGGTGCATAACTGGCACAACGTTCAATTGCTCTTAGGCTCGGATCACATACAAATCACACAGAGTGGTTAATAAGTGATCGTTGTGAAGCGTTTGAAGCAGAAGAAGATTATACAAATAATTTTATTTATTCTTCTTCGAACGCTTCATATCAACCACTTGACAGTTCACATGTAATCATACAGTTCGCATATAACATATGTAAGCAGACAGTTCAAGATAAAAGTAGTCTGTCAAGGAAGTCAATCTGGTACATAGTTATGAAAATGAGAAGGTTCAATTATGATGTAGTATAGGTCAAGTACCCAAGTCTTTCTGTGATGGTGTATAATTATGGTGCGGGAAGGTGCGATGAACCAATGTGACGTAGGACGGCTAGTCAAAACCGGTTTAAATAGTAAATAGACAAAACACAATGCGTAACTGGCAACTTTTGATTTATCAATCAGGCTACTTTTATCTTGAACATGCTGTATCACACAAGCCACTAGAACAGCGCAAGAAAAAACCCCAGAAAACCATGACACTGGACAACAACCCGGTAACAGTGTGATGACAAAAGACAATAAGAAGATGCATATAGCTCTTATGTAACATTAGTATAAGTGATGCAACAGTTACCTTGTTTTACTTCTAGATATCCTATCTTGGCTGGTTGTGAGAGTGCTTTAACGGTTGTGTCTGAAATATCTGCAAGACATAACAAGAATGTTCATTATTAGGTGATGTCAACTTTGTATTCTTCTTCTTCTTTGCGTTTGTTCTTTACGACCAATTTTAATCACTTTGTGATATGTTTGATCTTTGCCAAGAACGTGTATACGTTGCACATTGGTTTGGTAGGCCCTAAATGCATAGACTTCTACACATTTAGGACACATGCATCCGATTTAAACCAAACCTCCTTAGTCGCCTCTTACGACATGCATGGCAGGTAACAGTGGTTCTATTCTTTACACCCCAAATTGGGGCCCGGTAACCACTCGGGTGAAATTTGTATTAATCTCTCTCTTTCAAAACCATCATGTCACATTTTCTCCTCTTATTTTCTCCCTCACAAAACGTGTCCCCCTTTCTCCCATTTTCTCCCTCTCAAAACTTGTCCCTCTTTCCCCCTCACAAAACTTGTCCCCCTTTCTCAAACCATGTCGTATTTTCTCCCTCTTACAAAATATGTCCCCGCTTCTCACATCATGTCGTATTTTCTCCCTCTCATTTTCCCTCCCACAAAACTTGGTTCCCTTTCTCACATCATTTTTCACTGTCACATTTCCCCCTTATTCTTCCTCATACAACTTGCTCCACTCTTCATATATCAGGAAAAAAAAGAAACAACAAAAACGCCCTCCCCTCAAGTTGCCCTCAAACCTCGGATTAGCACGGACGTGATTACTAGCTAAGCATGCTATCGACTTTGTTATCTGAGCTCCAACTGTCTCATTATCAATATGGTATCAATTAATTTGTTCCTTGTGAATTTCATCAAAATTGTTCAATTTAAATGCTAATTTCGCTGCTGCCATCAACCGTTGGGATGTTTCTGTCGTAGTCTATATGTAATGTGCTGTGAAATTCGTCAATCCTGTTGTATCGTTTGCTTGATAGAGACCTTTTGGTCAAAACGTTGCTGTGTATTGTTATTGTTTTGTAAAACTACAGTACTTTGTTATTACTTGTTTCGTCATTGCTATATAGTTTTACTGCAGTCTTCCCTTATATTGATAATACTGCTGCTATGGAAGAGTTTGAATGGTTGATTGATTAGACCATGATCATTGAGCTTCTATGAATAACAATATGTGCTCTGATTTCTGTTATCAGTTATATGAGGACTATCATTATAGCACTCCGGACATGTCCATAGGTGTTCCAATCCCCGTCTCAACAAATCCTGCAGCATCCAGCTGTCCAACACGTTAGCTGGATGTTGATTAATCTTCTTCTTCTTCAGCGATCTCTGGTCATGAGCTTAATTTACTGTGGACCACAAACTGGGTAGACAGCTTCAGGTCTGTCAGGTTTCCCCAAAGCTTAGTTTTCAGGTCGACTGGTGTGGCCACATGTTGCTTCTCAGCTCACACAGAAGAGGACAGTCTTGCAGGATATGCTCTGGTGTCTGTTCTGCCTGTTGACACTGGCAGAGAGCTGTTTGACTTATTCTAGTCTGTATAAGTGTTTGTTGAGTCTGCAGTGTCCGGTGCGTAGTCGAAATATAATGACCTGGTCTGTTCTGCTTAGGTCTTTGAGAGTCTTTTCCATAATCATATCCAGTGTTTGTCTTCCAGTCTACTGCAGATTTTCTCTGTATGGGGTTTTGACCTCTTGAAAAGACAAGGGTTGGTAAATTTGCTCTTTGGGTTGATTAATCAATCAACCACCTCATACAAGATTCAGAATCTGATCTCATCCACATCAAGATCTAGGTCAATGGAAAATAGTATCATGGAGCCTAGTGAAACAATCATGTACACAAAATAACATAACAAGATGTTTACATACTGTCAGCATTACTGTCTTCCTCGATACTTCCCACTGTGTTCCTTGACTCGTCTGAGAAATATCAAAAATATTTAACACATTTAAAACAAGTACCATTACATAAAGTGAATGTGATGACAGAGTCAGCAAACCAGAACTAATCATATATATATATATATATATATATATTCCTCTTGTACCGTTATTATTACATATAGCCTGCAAGTAATTTCTCAATATCGCTCTGTCCTGGGCAACTCGATAAATCTCTTCTATGGATTTCAGTACAATATTTCTTGCAACTCGCAGGAAAGTTCATTTCAGGGTTTCCCTGGGTGTCCATTCTTTCTTGAACCCGTATCCTCCCACTTGAATGCCAGCTTTGGTATTCTATGATCCTTTCTTCTCAAGGTATGTCCAACATTTCTCCATCTTCTCAGCATCATACTTCCCCGCCAAATTGCGACCCTGGTAACATTCTGAAGGTGAAATACGTGGCAACGAAGTAGAGTAGTTTTACAAAGTACAAAAACAGAGCACGAACTCTGTAGCTCCAGCAACAATTCTAGGGATATCGTGAAAAAATTGAACACATGACTCGGTCCAGATTTGAACCCACAACCTTCATAATGACAGGCAAATGTCTTACCCACTTCGCCATAGACCACCTCAGGTAAACAGTGGACAGCCAAAGAGAAGAGATAAGAAAAGTAAACCTGATAAAAATATGGGTCAAGATCAAATGTACCACACTACAGGTCTACCAAAAAAGTGCAAGATGAATGTGAAGTATTAAAGTGTTATTCTTCTTCTTTTGTGTTTGACCGCTTGAATTCAGGCATAGTCAGCTCTTTGGGTATAGCACTTCTGGCCTGCTTTCATTTTTAATCAGTGTCCCCTGCCCTCATACAGGCATGCCTTCTCCAACTTCAGTGTAATGATGATTATAATTCTGTTTTGATAGTTTTGAACAAAAACTTACCCAGAGATCCACTGATTGATCCATCTTTAGTGCTAGACACACTTCCCTCATCCCCATAGTTGGGTACCAAACTATCATAGTCTGCAAAAAGTTTCTGTAGGAGTTTCAGAATTTTATTTCTTTCATTTTCTGTATTTGTGCTTAACGTTTCAGACTGCAAGGTAACCTTCAGGAATCTGTTGAATTCTATGAAAACAGACACAAAAATGCAATTATTTTTTAAAGATAAACAATTACGAATATTTATTTTTCTACTCGTATAAAGTGCTCATGGCGATACTAAATACTTTGAACTATACTGGAGTACAAAGAAATAACTCAAATATTGTTGTAAAAGACAATACAAATGTAATTAAGCGAGAGCGACGAAAGATACAACATAAAAAGCTACCATAAACATTATCACAACAATCAACAAAACAATGGATGGATGACAACTTTAAACAGCTAAGAAATTATTTATCGATATAAGGGAAGACTGCAGAAAACGATGTTATCTATGGCGAAACACGTAAAAACAAACTTAACCTACTGTAGATTTACAAACAAAGTATACAGTAATGAGTAATACAGTGAGTGAGTGACTCGTTATTATGTCTGCCGTCCAAGAAGACTACATTTTTTCGCTTATCTTTTGCTTGATAAAGGCTTTTCGCCGGTCGAAACATCAGTCACTGTATACTGCTTTTTGTACTTTGTAAAACTACAATACTTTGTTTTTACGTGTTTCACCATATAATATATCCTAATTTTATGAAATGATTTATTAAATCTCTGATGATTTCATTATACTTTAAAAGTTAAAATAACTTTAAAAAAAACCACATTTCATTAATAGTAATGATTACCTGAAAGAATACGTTTGACAGGTTCGTGATAGCTAGACATGGTGAGCAGGAAGTATGACAGTCTAGCCAACAATGTCTTACTCACTAAGTGATCTTCAGTAATGTCGAAAACATATTTAACAAACTTTTTGATAAAGTTTGAGATCTCAACAAGGAAGTTTTATTTAGCAGCCGGATTGAGCAGGAAGACAGTTATTAGCAGTTTGCAAATTTACTTCCTGTTTGCCTTGCCGAGTTTGATTGGCTTAGGCCCAGACAACTGAACTAACAAGACAACATTACATACTTTCTTCATCTTCTTCCTCTCTTCCTCTATTGTACTTTGACATTGTGTTGTGGGGGAGATGTAAGGATCATCTGTGCTACTTCTCTGATAAGCTTTTATAGTGGTATTCGTTTCTCTATAGTTGTTCCTGCTCCCGCAACTACAACATTTGCGTGGTATTTGAATTTCTCTTGCTCTGTATTCTTTATATTATTTTCAATGTAGCTCTCTGAGGGAGACAATAAATACCAGAGCATTTTTGTCGACCAAAGTCAAAGCATGTAATATGTTGTTCTTTAATCCATTGAATGACGTGTTTCATTTGCAACTTTCTTCATTTCTACATTACCCTCTAGCCTGTGACTCCCCTGGCGCTTATGGCAGCAACAAATTACACCATTCTTTTCTATTATTGGCCGTCCTCTATAATCTATTTCTACATATCATCATCATCATCAAGTAGTTTGTCCTGAGCAGAACTTTGCCACCCTAAACAGTACTTCGGAACTTATCTCCCCCTTAGGTCAGAAGTCCCACCCCTGGAACCGTAATGATTAATAATCAGTTAAATCTAAAATCCAGCTTCTTCTCTTTGTAGGAATCCCTCATTTCATAGTGATCTTCTCTAACCCTTCAGTTATCAGTTATATGAGGACTATCATCATAGCACTCCGGACATGTCCATAGGTGCTCCGATCTCCGCCTCAGAAAATCCAGCAGTGTCCAGCAACCCAACACGCCAGTTCGATGTTGATTAATCAATCTCTTTGCATATTTAGTATGTCGTTCTTTTCGGGCTGCACCAATATTGACACCCATCTCTTTCAATCTGGTCAGCGAGTGGGATTCACAACCCTGAAACTCCTCTGTTTGGAAAGACTCTCTCAATGCGTGAAGAATGTCACTTCGATCCATTGCAGCTCCCTCTGATATTGTAGCTAAGCCAGCCAATCTATCAGCTCGTTCATTACCCCTAACTCCTGCGTGCCCAGGGACAAAAATAAAGGTGATTTCTCTGATCATTGTCTGTACCAGTACTTCCACCCAGTTGCGTCTCACCTTACCTGATTCGACTTTACGAATCATGCTCATGGAGTCACTGAGTATGAAAACACGAGAGTAATTGTGAGATGTCAACCAGTTCACCGCCTCCGTAACCTCCCGAACATCCATTGTAAAGCTATTTGGGGTTGTTGCGTAGGCCCCACTGGCCTCTCTTATTATTTTTCCTCCTGAGCGTGCTGAAAAAGCCCACGCACAGCGTTGTTGGCGAATGACTGAACCATCGGTGTAAATAACCACATCTGTATCATTGATGATGTCATTCAAGAGAGCTTCCACCTCCACGTTTAGCAGTGATAGATTATTTTGTTCACAGTTTTTCTTAATAGATGTAATAACGGTGAAAGCAGTCGGAAATTGAGGCGGCACAGCAATCCATTCCTCTCCTGTTTCAATTCCGGAAGGATCACATATTTTCCTAAGCGTATCTTCCGCCTTACTCAGCCATGATCTGCCTCTCTTGAGTCTACACCCTTTCTCCTTAATGAGTTCTTCATGGAGAGGATGTTCCTTGTTTGCATTGATTCTTAGATAGATCGAACCCTCCAAGTTTCAATTCTGTTAGCAATTGTTGGGAGATCAAGAAGGAATCGCATTGACACTCCTGGTGTATCTTTGGTGAATCCCAGAATGATGCGATAGCCTCATTCTGAATTCTTTCCAGTCCCACTTTCCAGTTTCACTCTAACCCTTATTTTTTGATATGTCAAAATACTTAATTTTTTTAATGTGTAGCATGTCAGCTTTTTGAGTTCTTGCTGGCTAGATCTATTTATGTTCTTCCCTGTTCATGATATACGGAGGACTCTTCTTATATTCAAAAGCAGTGGCGGCTCGCCAGTGGGGCTTTGAAAATGCAGATGCGGGCATTTTCAGAGGCGGTGACGTGGTGCGGTGAGGTGGTTGTCATCTCATAACTTCTCTTGTGTATTCGTACTCAGTGACTCCACGAGTATGATTCGTACTCAGTGACTCCACGAGTATGATTCGTACTTAGTGACTCCACGAGTATGATTCGTACTCAGTGACTCCACGATTTGATTCGTACTCAGTGACTCCAGATATGATTCGTGCAACAGGAATCGTGAGACGAAACTGGGTGGAGGTACTGGTACAGACAGGGATCAGAGAAATCACCTTCAGTTTTGTTCCTGGGCACGCAGCAGTCAGGGATAAAGAATGAACTGACAGATTGGTTGGCACGATATCGATGTCAGAGGGAGCTGCAATGGACCGAAATGACGCTCTTAACGCACCTAGTCTTTCCGAACAGAGGAATTTCAGGGTTGTGAATCCCACTCGCTGACCAGATTGAGAGAAATGGGTGTTGATATTGTTAAAGCTCGAAATGAACAACATACCAAATTTGCAAAAAGATTGATTAATCGACATTAAACTGGCGTGTTGGGCTGCTGGTGAATTTGTAGAGGCTGGAATTGGAGCAGCTGTGGACATGTCCGAGATTTTATGATGATAATTCTCATATAACTGATAACCCTCCATATTAGCCTACCGTATCGTGATTGCAGGGTTTGTGCGTTTTTACGATCATTTAGGCTATGTCAGCGGGAGTCTAACTCATGGCAGGTCTAACCAAGCCGAACAGGCTGAAGGTGAAAGGCCAGACCAAAAGGCGGGGAGCGGAATAGGGCCTCGTAAGGTGAAAGTGCAGAACCCATCGGCGAATGGTAAATGCTCTGGCTGCAAACAAACCCATCCCCCAGGCATAGGACAAATAGCAGTCGTTCTCTCTATCCCTTAAGGAGGACATACTTTTTCTTGTTTTTTCTACTTTTTTCCTTCCCTTAAGTATATGGGATTAAATTATAGTGTCCATGAAGCACACCCTGCACAAAAACTTGGGTTGAGTGAGCCCGGCGACAGAAGTCACATAGAGTAGGACGACTCCAATCAAACCTGGGAAGACAGATCTCGTAAGCAGGAGACTGCAACTGTCTAGAGAACAAACTAAAAAAAATGTCCTCAGAAATGGAATGTGTCAGCCATTATTGGCGGAGAGGAATCGATACATACGAATGACTCAATGGCCATATAACAGATAACATACACACAAATGTAAACACAAGACTGACCAAAGGCACTGTATAGTGCTTAATTTCTTGAGGCGGGGATCGGAGCACCTAATGTCTGGAGTGCAATGATGATAGTCCTCATATAACTGATAATATACATCCTTCCGAGAACGCTCCATGCCCGACTACCCAGCGTGTTCGTAGCGCGTTGGGCTACAGGTGACAAACCCCTGTGAGTGCGGTTCAATTCCGCGGGCTGACAGAAAAGTCACAGGTTCTCCAGATTTAGGGTGTTCGTGGCACCGAACCGTTACGATGTCCATGTCACCGAGCCGAAGAGCTGAAAGATCAAGTGCTACTGGATCGAAAAAAACGCTCCATATCGATCAGTTGTTAACCACTCTATGTGATTTGTATGTTATCTGAGCCTAAGAGCGATGCTTTTTATTTACTAGGGTGGCTTTTCTAGGTCTTACATCAGTTGCCTTTTACGACATGCCTTGTAAGTCGCAGGGTACTATTCTTTGCTTCCATTGTGGGCCCCGGCAACACAGGGGCGGAACATACGTGCAAAAAGTAAACACAAGACTGACTAAAGGCACTGTATAATGCTGGGTTATTTATTAAAACAAAAATGAAGATATTATCACATTCGATCAAAATGACTTCCACAACAAAGGTCATCATGTCCAGTAACTAACATGTCCAGTAACTAACATGTCCAGTAACTAACATGTCCAGTAACTAACATGTCCAGTAACTAACATGTCCAGTAACTAACATGTCCAGTAACTAACATGTCCAGTAACTAACATGTCCAGTAACTAACATGTCCAGTAACTAACACGTCCAGTAACTAACACGTCCAGTAACTAACACGTCCAGTAACTAACATGTCCAGTAACTAACATGTCCAGTAACTAACATGTCCAGTAACTAACACGTCCAGTAACTAACACGTCCAGTAACTAACACGTCCAGTAACTAACATGTCCAGTAACTAACACGTCCAGTAACTAACATGTCCAGTAACTAACATGTCCAGTAACTAACATGTCCAGTAACATGTCCAGTAACTAACATGTCCAGTAACATGTCCAGTAACTAACATGTCCAGTAACATGTCCAGTAACTAACACGTAAAGTAACTAACATGTTCAGTAACTAACATGTCCAGTAACTAACATGCCCAGTCACTAACATGTCCAGTAACATGTCCAGTAACTAACATGTCCAGTAACTAACATGCCCAGTAACTAACATGTCCAGTAACTAACATGTCCAGTAATTAACATGTCCAGTAACTAACATGTCCAGTAACTAACATGTTCAGTAACTAACATGTCCAGTAACTAACATGTCCAGTAACTAACACGTCCAGTAACTAACATGTCCAGTAACTAACATGTCCAGTAACTAACATGTCCAGTAACTAACATGTCCAGTAACTAACATGTCCAGTAACTAACACGTTCAGTAACTAACATGTCCAGTAACTAACATGTCCAGTAACTAACACGTCCAGTAACTAACACGTCCAGTAACTAATATGTCCAGTAACTAACATGTCCAGTAACTAACATGTCCAGTAACTAACACGTCCAGTAACACGTCCAGTAACTAACATGTCCAGTAACTAACACGTCCAGTAACTAACATGTCCAGTAACTTTGTGTACAACCAATTAAAATGGAGCACAGCTACAACATTTGAACAACAAAATGATATGAAAAACAGAATGTATGCATCTATTAAAGGTAGTCAACACCCGCAATGGAAACCATGATGTAGTGGTTTGCTGGTAAAGAAAGAATATAGTCTAGTAATATTCACATAAAGAAAACCATATCACATGCAAAAAATGTGAATACTCATAAGACCCAGTATCAATCTAACAAATGGTAACAATTTGGATAGATTTAGAAGCCTAATGTGGACATTTAGATTTAGAGGCCTAATGTGGACATTTAGATTTAGAGGTAAAATTTGTACATTTAGATTTAAAGGCAAAATTTGGACATTTATATTTAGAGGTAAAAATGTGGACATTTAGATTTATAGGACAAACTTTGACATTTACGTTTAGAGACAAAATTTGAACATTTAGATTTAGAGAAAATTTTGAACAATTAGATTGATGCAAAATTGGGACATTTAGTTTGATAAATTTGGACATATTTAGTTTGAGCAAGTTGACCATTTGATTTAGAGCAATGGTAAATATACAATGATCAAAGATATATTTACATATAAATTGATAACATTTGATTTTAGATAATGCAAAATTTCACATTTGATAAAGTAAAACATGGTATATTTTCATCGATAACACTAATCACATCTTGTACAAGATAACAAAGTGAGGTGTAATAACAGGGAGGTTGCTGAATAACAAAGTGGAGGTGGCTGAATAACAAAGTGGAGGGCTGAATAACAAAGTGGAGTGGCTGATAACAAAGTGGGAGGTGTGAATAACAAAGTGAGGTGGCTAAACTAACAAGTGGAGTGCTAAATAACAAAGTGGAGTTTGAATAACAAAGTGGAGGTGGCTGAATAACAAAGTGGAGGTGGCTGAATAACAAAGTGGAGTGGCTAATAACAATGGGAGGTGCTGAAAAACAAGTGGAGGTGGCTGGATATCAAAGTGAGGTGGCTGACAATATACAGTTTGTTGAACATAAATGTTAACAGAATAATGTTTTGATTTGAATGGGAATGTGTTTGTTGCTGTCGTCTTCTTCTTCCTCAAATGTTAGGAACAGGAATTTGAATAAGGAATGTAACTGCTAAATCCAAATTTCTGTAACCTGGTTGTTTCATTCCTCTTCTACGAGATGTTAGAGACAGGAATTTGAATAAGGAATTGAACTGCTAAACTAGATTTCTGTAACCTGGTTGTTTCATTCCTCTCTACTAGCTGTTTAGGAACAAGAATTTGAATAGGGAGGAATGTAACTGTTAAAACCCAGATTTCTGTAACCTGGTTGCTTCATTTCTCTTTTACGAGCTGTTCTTCTTCTTCTTTGTCAGCACACTGTTATCGGTGTTAACAGTGTTGTGGTTTATGTATTTGTCTTGCGCTTCTTGGTGACTTGTGTTGTCAGCACACTGTTACCGGTTGTTAACCCAGTGTCGTGGTTTTATGTATTTGTCTTGCGCTTCTCTGGTGACTTGTGTTGTCAGCACACTGTTATCGTGTTGTTAACCCAGTGTCGTGGTTTTATGTATTTGTCTTGGCTTCTCTGGTGACTTGTGTTGTCAGCACACTGTTATCGTGTTGTTAACCCAGTGTCGTGGTTTTATATATTTGTCTTGCGCTTCTCTCGTGACTTGTGATGGTTTTCTTAGTCCCCTGGCAGAATTCAGCTACGTTAACTATCCACCTTTTCCTCGGTCTTCCTCTCGCCTTCCTTCCTGATATTCTGTTGGGGAAAGCTTCATAGGCTGTTAGAGACGAGCTGTTAGAGACATGTATTTGAATAAGAAATTGAACTGCTACACTAGATTTCTGTAACCTGGTTGCTTCATTCCTCGTCTACGATCTGTTTATGAACAAGAATTTGAATAGGGAATGTAACTGTTAACATAGATTTCTGTAACTTGGTTGCTTCATTCCTCTCACACCAGCTGTTTACAGACAGGATCTTGGATTTATATGTTTTTTTTTTTTCAATCCAGAAGCACCTGAGTTTTCAGCTCTTCGGCTCTGTGCGATGGACATCGCAACCCTTCGGTTCGGTGCCACGAACACCGTAAATCTGGAGAACCAGTGAATTGAACCGCACTCACAGGGGGTTTGTCATCCGTCGTCCAACAGAATTACATGTTTAAAGGCAAAAGATTGACTTCATTGCACTGGGTTTTACCCCATACAGCTTGGTCCCTTTCTGCATAAATAGAACGCCTTCTGCCAAGAATACTGCACAAAGCACATAGCTTAATAGCTCCTGTAAAAATCCTACCGATCTCTGGAGAAAAATGCACTTATGAACAGAATGACGCGGTCCGGATTCAAACCGACAACCATTGAAACACAAGTCAAAGAAAGGAACTAATGAGGGGTCAAAGGAACTAATGAGGGGTCAAAGGAACTAATGAGGGGTCAAAGGAACTAATGAGGGTTTTCTTTTTTCCTGAATCATTTCAAGAATTAAATTAACACAGATCTGAGGTACAAAACTGCAATGCAACTGCAACCAACTAAGAAAAATAATTTAAACAAAAGAACAGAAGATTGGAAAGAAATAAAGACAAATCTATAACATAACTTAAACAAGAGAAATGGGAAACAATCAGCTAAAAATAAAATACAAAATTCAAGAACTTGGAAGACAAAAGTAATCTGGTACATTCATTTTCATACAATTCTTCTTCTTCTACTCTTCGCTCCAAAGGAGGCCTAGGTTCCCAACCAAGGCCATGCAAGCTCTTATGCGCTTGGTTGCCATTTTATAGCTCAGTGTTTTTACAGAATGTTTTCATACAATTAAATATTTAAAAATATATGACAGGAAATGTTTGTACAAAACATAAATAAATATGATATATTTGTCAAAAGGCACATGTTTCAGGAATATATTTGGAACTTCTAAATTAATTCTGATATTTATCCTACTTAATAAGTTGTTTAAATTAAATTGTTATCTACAAAATACTTTCTCACAGAGTATATTTTCATACATACATAAATCTTGTTCACTTGCCTACTTTATCATAAATCAACTCTATCTTCACACATTCTCAGATTCATATAGTTTCTCCATTCACTCACTTTCACTTAACTAACCATCAACCTACTATTCACCCACTCTAACTTTTTCATAGGTATTTTTCCACCTACAATTCATCCTTGTGGGCGTCTAGCTTACAGGGATAGTGAGCTCGATCACAACCCAAGTGTACCTGGGCGTCTGTAGCTTAAGCGATAGTGAGCTCGATCACAACCTAAGTGTACCTGGTTCAAACTCCACAGCGGGCAGTTTGGATGCAAATTTGTGTGCGCTGAAATTTATGAACGGTAAAAATGGACATCACCGTTCAGAAAACAATGGCAAACTACTGAATGTATAAGTGATGCATAGATAATTGCTGACTCGTTTACTGTGGTTGAGGCCGAAGACCTGTAAAGGATATGCCCCAATTTTCATCAATTCATCCTCAGTCTACCTTTATATACTTGTGCAGTTCCAAGAATGATGACAACTTGCCACCTCACCCAGATTCTCCAACAAATTTGATAATATTTATAATTATAAATATATAAACATAAGTAATAAATTTCATGATGGTATATACTGGCATAAAGAAATAAATTCCATCTATGATTTGCTTCTAACAAAGTCAAGATAAATGCAGCCCATCAAGAGAGTAAATCTGGCATATGTTTATGAAAATGAGAAGGTTTAATTATGACGCAGTGTAGGTCAAGTGGGGCACCTGTAGCTTAAGCGATAGTGAGCTCGATCACAACCCCAGTGTACCTGCTTCAAACTCCACAGCGGGCAATTTGGATGCAAATTTGTGCGTGCTGAAATTTATGAACGGTAAAAATGGACATTACCGTTCAGAAAGCAATGGCAAACTACTGAATGTATAAGTGATGCATAGAAAATCGCTGACTCGTTTACTGTGATGGATGACAAAGTCCTTTAACTTCATCTTCTGTCTATAACAAGACAAGAAAGCAATTTCCACCTGATCCATATTCTCCAATAAATTTTATAACATTTATAAATATAAAAACATAAGCAAGAGATTTTCATTATCGTATACACTAGCATTGACCACAAAAAACCCACTGTCATTACTGCATGTAGTAGTGCTTTTTAGGGCTGTACTCTCTCTCTCTCCTTAGCCTGTTACGCCCTTGACGTTTAGGGCAGCAACAAACGCACACAATTCTTCTCTATTCATGGTCTTCCTCTGTATTGTGTTCCAGCTATGATTCATTTCCTTCAGTTCTTGCTCTATCATTCTCCTCCAGGTTGTCTTGGGCCTTCCACGTTTTCGTTTACCCCCTGGAGTCCATCTCAGTGCAGTTTTCGTATCAGAGCCAGTCTCCATGCGCATCATATGCACGATCCACATCCAGCGTTGTTTTCGGATGATGGGTTGTACTACACCACCCTAAATAACGGTACTACAGACAGTAACTAGTTATAAAAAAATGTAATATACTAGCATAAACATAAAAACTTCCTTTATGATTTGGTTGCAACATATTTTATCCACCAGAAGAAGTATGGAAGACATAAGAAAACCTGTCTGGCTCTTTCTTCAACAAAATATTTACACAATGTCTCATTTGAATTTCCATGTTTATGGAAGCTATTGGCACAAAGCATATCTCTATTATTACGATATTTAAAATAAAACATGAAATATTGGCACAATTTACAGTCAAACAAAATAACAGTGTAATGATATACGATATTTTTGAAAATAGGTTGAGACTTATCAAGTGTTTCACTTTGTTTGCCTGTCTAAAATGTCTCTACTTGACCAATATTTGTCTGTCTAATGTCCTACTTGACCAATATTTGTCTGTCTAATGTTCTACTTGACCAATATTTGTCTGTCTAATGTTCTACTTGACCAATATTTGTCTGTCTAATGTTCTACTTGACCAAGATGTGTCTGTCCAATGTTTTACTTGACCAATATTTGTTCAATCTTTGTCAAGTGCTACATTGTAAAGTAGTAATTATCATTGTCAAGTGCTACATTGAAAAGTAGTAACCATCTTTGTCAAGTGCTACATTTTAAAGTAGTAACTATTTTTGTAAAGTGTTACATTGCAAAGTAGTAATTATCATTGTCAAGTATTACATTGCAAAGTAGTAACTATCGTTGTCAAGTGCTACATTGAAAAGTAGTAACCATCTTTGTCAAGTGCTACATTTTAAAGTAGTAACTATCGTTGTCAAGTGCTACATTGTAAAGTAGTAACTATCTTTGTCAAGTGTTACATTGCAAAGTAGTAACTATCTTTGTCAAATGTTACATTGTAAAGTAGTAACTATCTTTGTCAAGTGCTACATTGTAAAGTAGTAACTATCTTTGTCAAGTGCTACATTGTAAAGTAGTAACTAAAGGAACACTTTTTTGTACTTTTTGGTATTTTGAGGAATGCACTGTTGGGTCCATATTTTTCATTGATCATTGTTATATGAGAGGAGATATGATCAATATCAGGTGGGTCGTTTTTACTTCTCAGTGCCTTTCTGGTAGCCATTCTGGTAGCTCTTCTGGTAGAACTTCTGGTAGCCTTTCTGGTAGAACTTCCGGTAGCCCTTCTGGTAGCCTTTCTGAGCTGATATTATGACTCGCAGTATTTTTCAAAGATGGCAAAGCCAGTATACTGGATTTTTCAGTATAAATTTACATATAAATGCGCCCGGAAGTAAATAAAATGACCTTAGTGAAAGATTCGTCTTTAAAAACTAACATCTATTATGTTCTGTTATGCAATCGGCGTCATGGCACATTGGGCATTCCCATTCGTACTCTGTCCTCCACTGCAGCAGCCATCCTCAAGTCCATTTGCTCACCATACCCACGAGAAGTTGATTACTATATCTTCTCTCTCTACCACGAAGACGACACTGTCTGGCATGTCCAAACTTAACGCATAATTCTGGAACTCGTTCCAGTGTCTGAGACTTGCCCATGTCACATAATTGAGAGCGTACCGCATTGATGATATCGGCTCTGTCCATACTTCTGCCCGCTTGAATCGGGGCATTGTTTGCAAGAGAGTCAGCACGCTCGTTACCCTGCACACCAGCATGTCTAGGTATGTACAGCCATGTAATTTTCTTGAGATGTGATCCCAGAATGATGTCCACTCATTCCACACTCATACTTCCAGATGCAATCATTTGAAGCATATTCATCGTCTAAAATCTGTATTGTGTAATTTGCTTGTTAATGGTCTAAGAGTCAGTCAATATGACTAACCTGCTGCCTTGTAGGTCGGCTGGGGATAGCCAAAGGATGACGGAGAACCAACCCAGTATACGGTAGCTAAAACCGGACACATCACTGAAGGATAAGCACCAGAGCTACAAATGGCGCTGAAGATGTAACGAAACCCACCCATGCTAAGGCTGCATGAATCAGATTTCCACATGAATGAGATTTATGGGGAAATCTGGTACATCAGTCTTAGCGGTGATCGAGAGAGTAAATATGACTATCAGCTCTATCAGTTATATGAGGACTATCATCATAGCACTCCGGACATGTCCATAGGTGCTCTGATCTCCGCCTCAGCAAATCCAGCAGCGTCCAGCGACCCAACACGCCAGTTCGATGTTGATTAATCAATCTCTTTGCAAATTTAGTATGTCGTTCTTTTCGGGCTGCACCAATATTGACACCCATCTCTTTCAATCTGGTCAGCGAGTGGGATTCACAGCCCTGAAACTCCTCTATTCGGAAAGACTCTCAATGCGTGAAGAATGTCACTTCGATCCATTGCAGCTCCCTCTGATATTGTAGCTAAGCCAGCCAATCTATCAGCTCGTTCATTACCCCTAACTCCTGCGTGCCCAGGGACAAAATAAAGGTGATTTCGCTGATCAGCTCTATGTAATGCTGAAGAATTATATTTCTAACTTCTAATGTCAACAATTGTTCTGCGTGGAATGCTTGTTATCAAAAAGGAAAACGATACTAAAATTGGAGAATAAATAAAGGAGATATATATATATATATATATAAGAGGTAATATTGATATCAATGTACATTGAAAATGGAATAACAGAACAATAAAGTAATATGACATTGCATAATATAGAACAATTGTAAGACAAGAATCAAAGTTTTATAACTTATGACCATTATAACAAGTCAACAATGAAATAATATTGTAGCAAAGGACCAATGGGACTAGAATGGTTTCAGAATGAAATTTGATGTTCTGTTTTGTCAGTAGCACAATCTGTGTTCCATACTTAGTTCAGTGCATTTGATGCTAACATAAAGTATGTTATTGCTTTTTTGTGTGTAAAGTAATGCAAGAAATATGGAATCCTGTAAGCACTTGTTATACAAATATTAACTACACATTAACCGCAAACTTCAAATTTGCATTACATTTTGTACAATTTTATTAGATATAATAAGTAAAAAAGTAATTGCTATAATAACAACTGTTATAATAAGGAGAAGATGGAGATATGTTGGGCATACCTTGAGAAGAAATTATCAAAGAATACCAAAGCAGACATTGAAGTTGGAGGCAAAGGGTTCAAGACAGAGAACGCCTTAGGGAAACCCTAAAACGAACTTTGCTGAACGAGGCAAGACATATTGGACTCAATTCCATGGAAGAGATTGAGCAAGTTACCCAGAAGTTAACTTTTCATAAGAGACATGCTGTTGTCTGTCTCATCACAGTCTATTGCAGTCGAAAAGAGAATAGTTGAAGGAAGACAACCTTGTCATACTCTTCTACTTAAAAAGACTTACTACTCTAACTGATACAGCAAGTAAATTTAACATTACCTACTTTTGATAGCAGTTACTATTTTGTTTGGAATTCCAGGGCCCTCAGTATTTTTCACACTCTGTCTCTATGTATAAAATAAATAAAATTTATCACAGCCATTTCTGACCTTCGAGTTGGAAGTATCTATCACGTTATATTTCTAGTCCCTAGTGTGCAGGACCATTGGCAAAGCAGTGGAGAAGATCATTAATGCCTTTGAATGCAAATGCTACAGAAGAGTACTTAGAATATCATGGACAGAGAAAGAACAAATGCTTCTGTTCTGAAACAGCTTGATATTAAAGAGAATTGGCTATTAAAGAGCATAACATCAAGGAAAATTAAATATTTCGGACATATCAAACGACATAGTGCCTTGATAAGATAATTCTGGGGGGAATGGTGCCTAGAAGAAGAATGAGAGGAAGACCTAGAAGACGATGGGTGCAAGATGCCATTGTAAATCTGAGAATGACTGCTATTGATGCCGGTCAACTTGCACAGAACAGAGTCATGGAGCCAAGTTCCGGAAGGGGCAAGCTACTTGATGATGATGATGAGTGTGCAGGTGAGCCAATTCCTTTCCTTGTATGTTAAGTGTGGGATTGAACTCACAACTCTCGCGTGTCCAACTCGATAAGTGAACGCTGATAGATTACGCTAATCTGTATATTATTAAAAATGTTTAGAACATTGACAAAAGTTATGTTCATTTCTTTTTTTTGGTCATTCTGAACACTGTATTTCTATATTTTTGATGGTAAAAATATGATGCATACAGTGTTTGTTCCTTATTGAATTTGCATGCTTCTTTCTTACATTGAAATCTATATTTTTGAGGAATTTTTGTTTGATTATTCTGCAAAGAACTGTGCCTTTTAACTCTCACTATAAGCACAATAAAACCACCTTTTTCACATGCTGCTATTTCTTCTTTTCTTTTGTCCTTCTCTGCTTTTTTTTTTGCCGTTAGGCGTAGCAGGTTTAACTAATGATCGGTTTTGAAATAGTGTACGCTCGATCGCTTGATATGCTGTTGTATTGTGGAGTTTTAAGATGTCTGTAACTTTTTTTCTTGGTCTGCCCCCTCCTCTTGATGATTCCATTTTCAGGCTGTACGCTCTTGCAACTATTGTATTCGGGTTCTTTCTCACCAAGTGTTCAAACCATTCGAGTCTGTTTTTCATTGAATCTAATAGCAGGTGCTGTCCCGACTGTTCTTCTAATTTCCTCATTTCTGATATGGTCTCTCCTTGTTTTATTTATCGCTTACCTCAAGCATCTCATTTCCCATGTTTGGCACTGGTAGCATAGTGTTGGCTTGAAGATTGCATTTATAATCTGTCTTTTAGTCTCTACTGGAATTGCTGGGTGCTTCAAGATTGAGGTAAGTTGGTATGTAATGTTGTTGGCTTTCTGCTATTTAGAATATAATTTTTCATGAAGCATCAGAGAATTATTTCATAAATTAATATGTGCATGGTTGAAAGCTCTGCTTTATAAATTCACAGGCTGTATTCTACAAAGAACTGTACTCAGATATTGGATGGATCCGCAAAATATCAGTAAAACATTTTGGCATGTAAAGGGCCTTGCTGAGAAATTGGTACTGTCCAAACGGTTTGTTAAATGGTGTATCCTATTCTAGGAGTTAATGTGCATCTATATTTCTTTGTCTTCTTAGAACGCTTCATATCGACCACTAGTTAACCACAGTTTGAGATTTGTATGTGATCTGAACCAAAGAACGATTGCACATTGTACCAGTTTGCCCCTACATCCGATTTATGCCAGCACATTCGATTTGTGCGATGCTTTTTATTTAGTAGGGTAGCTTCCCTAAGCCCATACTTCAGTCGCCTCTTACATCATGCTTTGTAGGTCGCAGTGTCATTATTCTTTGCTCCCCTTGTGAGCCCCCGCAACACACAGGCAACATCTATATTTAAATATTATTTTTAAAGAAAAAGAATCTCTGTTTATATTTGCTAGAGTACCCCTTGAAGTCAGGGAGGGGGAGGCCTGCCTGTATGGCTAGGAAACCAATATTTGCTAGAGTACCCTCCCTTTTAAGTCGGGAGGGGAGGCCTGCCTGTATGGCTAGGAAACCAATATTTGCTAGAGTACCCCCTTGAAGTCGGGGGAGGCCTGCCTGTATGGCTAGGAAACCAATATTTGCTAGAGTACCCCTTGAAGTCAGGGGAGACCTGCCTGTATGCCTAGGAAACCAATAACACGGTAAGCAGGTTTTCATGCAAAAATCAGTCAGAAGTGCCACACCAGGTGCCATGGCTACACCTGAATTCATAGCGTGCAAATGCAGAAGAAGAAGAAGATTTGCTTGTTCCTGTTGATTTAGCTAAAAGTATTAACTATTGGTATTTGTTTCCAGAAAAATTGTTTTAGCCCCAGATTATATTAGAACACCTGCCAAGCATTGAAAATAAATTTTATCATTTCTAATTTGTAGTAAAGAACTTCATATTGATTAAACAAACCAAATTGTAACACAAGCTAGTTGTATAAACCTGAAATTGTAACATATTTCACAAGTTGAGATAATATTTCCATGAGTGCTAGAATTAAACAAAGACTGAGTTCTCTATGATCTTGATCACTTAAAAGTTTTCAAAATGGTGTTCAAACATGGCTTTTGTGGCTTTACTTGCATCCACACATGCTCGTTCCACGCCCTTGGTAACTCCATGCGGTCCACAGCTGAACACACCAACTTTTCGAACCTGTAGAATGCAGATATTATTAACATGGAAAGGTTTTTATAGTCTAATTGCGTTTTAGTGCATCAATAACATATACAGGACTTACTCCCTGAGTCCCAATGTGGCTTCAGAGCAGGCCATGGAACAGCTGACATGATATTTGCTGCTCGCCAACTACAGGAGAAATGCCAAGAGCAGCACCGTAACCTCTATATGGTCTTTGTCGATCTGACAAAGGCTTTCGACACGTTTAACAGGGAGGGTCTATGGAAGATCATGGAAAAATTTGGATGCCCAGTGAAATTCATTAAGATCGTCCAACAGTTTCACGAGGCATGATGGCACGTGTACTTGACGAAGGGAGCTGTCGGAAGCCTTCCATGTCACCAACGGCGTCAAACAGGGCTGTGTACTGGCCCCAACACTCTTCAGCATGATGTTTGCTGCCATGCTCACGGATGTTTTTTGGGAAGGCGACGAACATGGGGTAAAGATTAGATACAGGACAGACGGTAATCTATTCAATCTTCGGAGGTTAAAATCCTCCACCAAGGTAAAAGAATCAACTATCTCAAACCTGTTGTTTGCTGATGACTGCGCCCTCGCTACCAACTCTGTGGAAGAAATGCAGACTTACATGGACAAGTTCTCAATGGCCTGTGATAGGTTTGGCCTCACCATTAACACCAAAAAAACAGAGGTCATGTTCCAGCCCGCCCCTAGAGAACAGTATTACGATCCAGTCATCAACATTAAACACCAGCGTCTCCAGTCAACGGACAACTTTGCTTATCTTGGCAGCCTCCTATCCAGATCGGTAAACATAGATTCTGAGGTCCACAATAGGATATCCAAAGCCAGTGCTGCGTTCGGAAGGTTACGTGTCACTGTGTGGGAACGGAAGGGGATAAGCATAGTTACAAAGCTGAAAGTTTACCAGGCCACAGTGCTAACCACGCTGCTGTACGCAAGCGAGACATGGACAGTGTATAGCAGACACGCAAGAAAATTAAACCATTTCCACACAAGCTGTCTACGCAGAATACTAAAAATAAACTGGCAGGACAAAATTCCAGACAGCGAAGTCCTCACAAGAGCAAAGATCCCAAGCGTCAACACCCTGTTGCAGAAGGCCCAAGTGAGATGGGTCGGTCACGTTGCTCGAATGCCTGATAAACGCATCCCAAAACAGTTGATGTAAGGCGAGCTTGAAGGGGGCAGACGTTTAGCTGGTGGACAGAAAAACCTTTAAAGACCTCTTAAGTGTCTCTGAAATGCTTCAATATAGACAATACGTGCTGGGAATCCCTTGCGCAAGATCGCCAAATGTGGCGCTGTAACAACAAAGAGGAACCCGAATAGCTGAGAATCATCGTATTGTTGAGTCACAGAGAAAACGAGCAGCACGAAAAGACAGAGCACACAACACGCACATGTCTAACCTTGATCATGTATGCCCCACCTGTGGTCGGGATTCTGTTCTAGGATTGTACTCTACGTCACCTCCGCACACACCAGAGAGGTGCAACAGTACACGTCTGAGATTGTTGTCATCATCGCTTGCGATGGACGGCTATTATTATTAACATATACTGAAAGCTATATTTTCTATATACATAAATATATAATCAAATAATAATTTCTTTTTCTTTTTAACCCTTTCATACCTCGAGGTATATAGGGCAATACAGTGTTAGGCCTGTATTTTTCATTGACCGTCGGCACACGATGGGTGATGTGGTCAGCATCAAGCCGGAAATAATAATAGTAGCCGATAATAATAGTGTATCACTGACGTACAGCAGCATGGTTAGCACTATGGTCCAGTAAACTTAAAGTTTTGTGGCTATGCTTATCTCCTACCGCTCCCACAAAGTAAGCAGCCTTCCAAATGCAGGGCTGGCTTTAGATATCCTATTGTTGACCTCAGGGTCTATGTTTACCAATCTCGATAGGAGGCTGCCAAGATAGGCAAAGTTATCCACTGGCAGGAGAAGCTCATGTTTAATATTGATGACTGGATCATGGCACCGCTCTCTATGGGCGGGTCGAAACATGACCTCAGTTTTCCTGGTGTTAATGGTAAGGCCAAACATATGAACAGGCCACGGAAAACCTATCTATGTAGGTTTGCATATCTTCCTCAAAGTTGGTAGCGAGGGCGCAGCCATCAGAAAACAATCGGTTTAAGATGGTTGAGATGGTATAAAACAAAAATTAGGAGGTGAAATAATCAAATAATAGATGAATGAGGGGATTTTCACAATTATTTTGCTTGTATATATTTATATAGGTAGTTTGACATTCTTCTTTAATAGTTTTAGATAGATATAGAACATTTCACATGCTTCTTTACATAGTTTGTAGATAAGTATAGAACATTTCACATGCTTCTTTACATAGTTTGTAGATAAGTATAGAACATTTCAAATGTTTAGTTAGATAGTTTGTAGATAGGTATAGAACATTTGACATGTTTAGTTAGATAGTTTGTAGATGACTTAGAACATATCTCTTGTGTTAGTTTGTAGATGACTGTGAACATATCTCTTGTGTTAGTTTGTAGATGACATTGACATATCTCTTGTGTTAGTTGTAGGACATTTTTCCTTGGTTAGTATGAAGGACATTTGACATATTTCTTGATGTAGTTTGGAGATGAATATAGAACACTTCATGAATTTTGTGTGAATAAGCTCGTTCATTCTTCTCTGCAGTCTCTCATACCTGTGGATGAGCTTTATGAACTGCTGTCATTATCTTGTTCAGTTGAGGTCGACCAAAGTGGGTGGTGGCTTTTAGACCAGTAAACACACTTTTCCCTCCATTTAACTTCTGAAAATGTTCCTCAAAGATGTACTGAAAATAGAGGCATTAATAAGAAATTAAATTCAACATTTCTGCCAAGAGACCTTGGTTTGAATGTTTGCATCGATAGCATTTGGTCAGTATAAAAAACCAAAATAAAAACTGTCGTTCTGCCGGTAATACCGCTTTTTAAGACGGTTTAGAACAGGGGGACATGTATCTGGAATTTAATGACCTAATGACCTCATGGCTAGTGCAGTCATCTCCAAACTGTTCCTGTTAGGATTTTTCTTTATGCTTCAGACAGAAAAAATACTCAATGACCTTACCGGGGATTGAACCTGTGTCTCCTGCATGGGAGCCCGTGGTCTAATCCATTCAGCCAGACTCTCCACTTGGTCAGCATAATACAAACAAAATCACCACAACCAAAAATCTGATCTTGTATGAATATGATGATATACAAACCACAAAAAGAAACAGACATTGAAATTAGATCAACCATGTTCTAAGACATAGTGAACATTGAGACATTTCTGAGTCTGAGTCAGTTACCAGGAAATCTTCTTTCTTTTGACGTCACACTGCTACCAGGTTGTTGCCCAGTGTCGTGGTTTCTCTCTTTTTGTCTGCCTGCTGCTACTGGTTGTTTGCCCAGTGTCGCGGTTTTCTCTCTTTTTTGTCTCCTGCTACCGTTGCCCAGTGTCGTGTTTTCTTTTTGTGTCACCTGCTACGGTTGTTGCCCAGTGTCGTGGTTTTCTCTTTTTGTCGTCACACTGCTACCGGGTTGTTGCCCAGTGTCGTGGTTATCTCTGTTTTTGTCTTGCGCTGTTCTGGTAGCTTGGGTGATTGTTATTTTGCTCTTTGACAAGATTCTGTTATGCCATCTAACCGTCTTTTTCATGGTCTTCCTCTCACCTTCTTTCCTGATGTTCTGTTGTAGAAGACTGTATACTGTGGAGTTTGGATGCATTCTTATTAAGTGGCCAAACCACTTCATTCTTTGTTTCTCAATATAATTCAAGCAAGGTTCTGCGCCAATTTTCTTTCTTATGCTGATGTTGGTGACTGTTTTTTCTTATGTTGTTGGTAACTTTTCGCAGGTTCCGCATTTCACATGTAGTTATTTTTTGTGACTCGCTTTGCTCAATGTCCATGTTTGGCTCTGGTAGCACAAAGTAGGTATGAAACTCTATCAGGGGATAGGGTTTTAAAGGGTTTTAAAATGAAGGAATAACTTCATTGTATCGCGTTTATCCCATATGGCTCGGTCCCTCTCTACAGAAATGGCAAGCCACCTGCCAAGAGCAGGTACTGCAAAAAGCACAAACTCCATAGCTCTGGCAACAATCCTAGAGGTTTCTAGGGAAAATGCACTCTTGAACAGAATGGGGGAGGGGGTCAGGATTTGAAACAATGACCTTTGGAACACAAGGCACAGACTTAACCACAGAGCACCCTCTTACTTCATATTAAATATTGAAAACCTAGTTTGTCTTAGTGCTAAAATAGAGGCATATCGATATATTATTCTAACTGTCAACAAAAAAATAAACTTACAAGCAATGAAGTTCGAAGATCAAAGTTCTGGAAGAATTGTGTAATAAAAATATCAATGGAGACCATTCCCTGAGTGTCAATTTCTTCAACTTCCTTGAGAATGTCAATCAGCCACTCAAATGACGTTGACAATGATCAGATGAAATATATGTGGTTGGAACATATTAGAACATGACACAGGAGTAAAATAAAAATTCATTGATATACCATATGTACAAACATGACAAAAACTCACTTATGTAACATATGACAAACAAGGGAATATAATGTTATGTAACATATGACAAACAAGGGAATATAATGTTATGTATCATATGACAAACAAGGGAATACAATGTTATGACTATATCTTTCTTTGACCAACTGTTATCTTCTTCTTCGAACGCACCATATCGACCACTTGTTAACCCATCTTTGTGATTTGTATGTGATCCAAGCATAAGAGCAATTGTACGTAGTGCCAATTAGTAGGTCAACACATTCGATTTCTGCGACGCTTTTTTATTTACTAGTGTAGCTTCCATAGGCCCCTACCTAGTGCCTACTTCATGTTGTTACTCAGCCTGTACTCATTGTTACTTCATGCCTTGTTACTTCATGCCTTGTTATCATGCTTCCCATGCTTGTTACTGCCTTGTTACTTCATGCCTGTCCTGTTACCATGCCTGTAGGTCGCATTTCAATATTCTTTGCTCCCTTGCGGGCTCCGGCAACACACAGGCGGACTAACTGTGATCAATATTACAATGGTAAATCTGGGTCAACTTGAGAGCTATTTAGGTGGCTTCAGTTCAAGGTACTGTCCACCCTGAAAAGAGATAAAATCTTTTGGGTACGAACAAAGTAGAAGCTTATAGAGGTACCTCTTCAAAATTTTATTTGAACATGTCCCTAGTAGAAAGTTGCTCTCATCAGAGCGAATCTGAAATACACTCGATCTCTAGCAAGTTCTCCGGACTCCTATAACACGTACAATGTTTCTTTATTGATATAAAGGAATACTGCAGTAAAACTATATAGCAATGGAAATACATCTAAAAACAAAGTACTGTAGTTTTACAAAATACAAAAACAAAACAAAACAATGTTTTGACCAAAAGGTCTTTATCAAGTAAAGGTTACAAAGAAGTGAAAAATTCCTTCTTACATGGCATACAAGAAATAGCATCAGAAAATAAATTCCTAATAGCAATAAAATTAATTTAATTTTCACTTCTTTAATTCCCAGTGGACCAAATCCCACACTACATGTCTTTGGATTGGATGCCTTTTTACCAGGAGCCTCACTAAAGGGCGTTTTTTTATTCTAAAAACAAATGAGTTGTAAAAACATAGCTTTTGTCCTTGTCAACTAGAATTAATTACTTACCTTTTGACATTTGACCTTGTATCTCATGTTGATGGAAGACATATGCACAAAGTCTTTTAGTATTGAGGCATAAGGAGTAACTCCAATCCCTGCCCCTACAAGTACACTCACATCATACTGATACCAGTCTTGTTGGCCTGCACCATATGGTCCATCTAGATACAGCTGTAGCACAGAGAAGATATAACAATCGTCTGAGTAAGGCTAGAACGCTTTTGCCAGAATGAAACCAGTATGGAAGTCCAAAATCTACAATAGGACCACAAAGCTTAAACTCTATAAAAGCATTGTTTTGCCAGTTTTGCTCTACGGATCGGGTGTTGGAGGATGACCAAAGGAGATACTAGCAGGCTGTCAGTTTTCCACCACTCTTGTCTTCGCAGAATCTTGGGAATCTTTTGGCCAGTAAAAATATCCAATAACCAACTACTCCAAGACACAAGACAAGAGTCAATGAATGACATACTCAAAAGAGAAGATGGAAATGGCTCGGACATGTTATGAGAATGAGACAAGAAATGCCTGCAAGGATAGCCCTCACTTGGACACCAGAGGAAAGAGAAAGAAAGGCAGACCACGGACAACATGGAGGCGCATGATGGAAGAGGAACTGGACACCGCATCTCTGACGTGGGGCTCTGCGCTGAAGGTTGCACGGGACAGGAGAGCATGGAAAGTCCTTTCTGAAGCCCCATGTGTCACTAGGCATGACAGGATTAAGTAAGTAAGTAAGATACAGCTGTAAAGAAATATGAACCAGAGTTTGGTTCTTGCATCAAAATTGGCAACATTGTACTTTAAATATTGTACTTGAAATATTGTACTTGAAATACATTTATCTTCTTGTTCTTGCATTCATCCACTATGAATACAGGTGAAGCCTTGTATGATGCTTCTATCCGATTTTTACGTGAAGGCTTGCTGTCCTTTTTTATCAATGTCCCCCGCCACACATGCGTGACTTCGCCAACTTCAGAGGTATAAATTTCCCTCTCTACGTCTCTCTCTCTCATTTATGTATATAAAATAGATTGGAACAGACATGGTTACTCATCGAAGCGCAATGATGATGGTCCTATGAATGAATGAATCAATCAATAATATTCCTCTCTCGTCCTTACACGTTACATAGGGCCTGCATGTAATTTCTCCATACCGCTCTGTCCTGTGCAATTCGCGCAATCTCTTCCATGGAATTGCGTCCGATATTCCTTGCCTCTTTCAGCAAAGTTTGTTTCAGAGTTTTTCTTGGGCCATTGATATATTAAGAGAATATATCAAGTAGCCAAACGCTCTAGCCACTTGACTATGACATTGCTTTTATGATCAGTATAAAAATTAAAATTGGTAGCTTGGATAAGAAAAAAAGAAGAGTTCTGGGACAAAACAAAATAGTATCGAAAGGAATTTGAAAACTTTCAAGCTCTAAACAAAAAATATAGATGGGTCCAAAGGCACAGGATTGACTTCATTGCACCGGGTTTTCCCATATGGCTCCGTCCCTGCTGGCAAAGTTGGCATGCTTTTTCTTCTTTGAATCCTCCATATCGACCAATTCTAAACCACTCTTTGCAATTTTTATGTGATCTGAGCCTAAGAGTGATTGTACATTGTGTTTTACTCCTGTTGTTCGTTTGCTTGATAAAGGCCTTGTTGGTCGAAACGTTGCTGTATTTTGTCATTGTTTTTGTAATTTGTAAAACTACAGTACATTGTGATTACGTGTTTTGCCAATCAAATAGTTTTACTGCAGTCTCATCTGTTTTGTACACTGTACCAGTTATGCACATACAAGTAGGTCAGCATATCCGATTTCTGCTACGTTTTGTATTTACTAGGGTAGCTTCTCTAGGCCCCTACCTCAGTCGCCTCTTACGACATGCTAATCGCAGTTTATTCCCTTACTAGGTCGCAGTGTTACCTCAGTCGCCTCTTACGACATGCCTTACAGGTCGCAGTGTTACCTCAGTCGCCTCTTACGACATGCCTTACAGGTCGCAGTGTTATTATTCTTTACTCCCCTTGATGGCCCGGCAACACACGGGGCAAGATGACATGCCATCTGCATAGAGAATTTTACAAAACACAAACTCCATAGCTACGGCAACAATCCGAGGGATCTCATGAAAAAATTGCACATATCTCGGTCCGGATTTGAACTCACAACCTTTAGTACGACAGGCAAACTACTTAATTTCACAACCTTTAGTACGACAGGCAAACTACTTAATTTCACAACCTTTAGTACGACAGGCAAACTACTTAATTTCACAACCTTTAGTACGACAGGCAAACTATTTAATTTCACAACATTTAGTACGACAGGCAAACTACTTAATTTCCACTTTCGACAGGCAAATGAATTTAACCTTTAGTACGACAGGCAAACTACTAATTTACAACCTTTGTACGACAAAACACAATTTCACAACCTTTGAGAAACTGATCAGGACTATTTAATTTCAAAAATTTATACGACAGGCAAACTATTTAATTTCACAACATTTAGTACGACAGGCAAACTACTTAATTTCACAACATTTAGTACGACAGGCAAACTACTTAATTTCACAACCTTTAGTACGACAGGCAAACTACTTAATTTCACAACCTTTAGTACGACAGGCAAACTATTTAATTTCACAACATTTAGTACGACAGGCAAACTATTTAATTTCACAACCTTTAGTACGACAGGCAAACTACTTAATTTCACAACCTTTAGTACGACAGGCAAACTACTTAATTTCACAACCTTTAGTACGACAGGCAAACTACTTAATTTCACAACATTTAGTACGACAGGCAAACTATTTAATTTCACAACATTTAGTACGACAGGCAAACTACTTAATTTCACAACATTTAGTACGACAGGCAAACTACTTAATTTCACAACCTTTAGTACGACAGGCAAACTACTTAATTTCACAACCTTTAGTACGACAGGCAAACTATTTAATTTCACAACATTTAGTACGACAGGCAAACTATTTAATTTCACAACATTTAGTACGACAGGCAAACTACTTAATTTCACAACATTTAGTACGACAGGCAAACTACTTAATTTCACAACCTTTAGTACGACAGGCAAACTACTTAATTTCACAACCTTTAGTACGACAGGCAAACTACTTAATTTCACAACCTTTAGTACGACAGGCAAACTATTTAATTTCACAACCTTTAGTACGACAGGCAAACTACTTAATTTCACAACCTTTAGTACGACAGGCAAACTACTTAATTTCGATTTCCAGAAGAAAATTTAGAAATGGAAAATAAAATAATGGGCATGTTTCTACTGAAAAAAATTCTCAAACCTTTGGATAATCTCTGATGTTCAGGGCTTCATTATCAAATATATGTCTTAGATTCCAAGTCCAGGGACCCAAAGCTCTGATATGTAGCTTGAGTGTGTCTTCGTGTGGTGCTGAAGTCAGCGTAAATGGGTGGTACTCATCCTTGCCCTGTGCCAGACATGCAATTCTTACCCACTGACCAGATTTATACTCAAAGCGAGGGGGTCTTTTGAATTCTATCATGGTCACATCTGTAGACATCAGGGAAAACATTGCTGAGCAAAATATTACAAGTGACAGTTAAAATAACAGAGTGACAGACTTTCAGGGGAGAACTACAGAATGAATAAACAGATTGATGGAATAAAGCTGAACTGAACAAATATGAATGATAATAAGACCCTGACTGGTGCTACAGAGTTCATGCACTGCTGCTGACATATTCATGTGTAAGAAGAAGAAGATCGGAGCACACATGGTTTCTCATCGAAGTGCAGTGATGATGGTCATATGAATCAATCAATCAATAATATTCTTCTAGCACCGTTATACGTTACATAGAGCGTGCAAGTAATTTTTCTATACTGCTCTGTCCTGGGCAACAAACTCAATCTCTTCCATGTAACCGAGTTTGATATTTATTGCCTCTTCTGCAAAGTTCGTTTCAGGGTTTCTATTGGTGTCCTCTCTTTCTTGAAACCTTTGCCTCCAACTTCAATGCCTGCTTTGGTATTCTTTGATTATTTCTTCTCCAGTATACCCAACATATCTCTATCTCCTTCTTATAACATTTGTTACTAGTTGTTGACCAGCCATTTCTCTTATTTGTCTTGATTTTATAGGTCAGAAATAGGTGAATGTTAAAAAAACACAAAAATAACCATTAAACCCAAGATCTCAACATATAGATATTGAATGCAAACATCTCACATCCCAACGCCCCGAAAAATCAATTTGAAAAAACTCTGCCGTTATTTGTCGGCGACCGAAGATAAATTGTGATGTCAAATACAAGCTACATGTTACTAGTTGGTTTAGCAAGATGGTGGACATGTTTTTGATAAATTATTGTGATTTTAAAAGTTTCTTCGTGATGAAATTCCGTGCTTAAAGTTAAGGAAATTGCTCCTCAAAACTGCTAACAACACAGAGTAAGCTGTTAACATGTTTTAAATAAACACTGAACGGTATAACTGTTTTATTTGTATGCAGGTGTAAGGAGAAATGAAATTTCCGATATGCTTGCAGGTATGGCTGCTGTAAGAAATGGATGGGCAATGGACCAGGCTGATATTCTGAATTTACTTAGGGAAGAGGACGTGTAAATGATTCAAGTAACAGCGGTGAATCTATATCCCTAACCAGACTGCAAGAATACTAAGTCAACTGTGGTGTAGCTTGACAACAGCTCAATAGGCCTACCGCCAAACAATGAAGAATAGTAAACCAACATAGGGCTGTGAATCCCACTCGTTGACCAGACTGAGAGAGATGGGTGTCAATTTTGCTGCGGCCCGACAAGAACGACATACCAAATATGCAAGAAGATTGATCAGTCAGCATCGAACTGGCTTGTTGGGCCGCTGGACGCTGCTCGATTTGTTGAGGTGGAGATCAGAGCACATATGGACGTGCCCAGAGTGTTATGATGATAGTCCTCATATAACTGATAACAGAACTGCTGTCATTAGTTACCACTTGCTGAGAGACATACTGCGAAGGACATTGGAGCACTTATGGACTAATTGGTTTGTGTGCAGTGATAATGATCCGATGACTAAACTAAGTTAAACTATTATTAGCCAGACAAAGAAAGTATAAATAATTCATATTTATATTATCTCAGACATTAACAAAAATATAGTCACTGATAATAAACATCGTGGCATATCCTTTTTCAGGACTTAACCTTCAACCCCAGTAAATGAGGCGTCGATTTTATAGGCACCACTTACACGTTCAGTAATTTGACATAGCTTTATGAATGGTGAGATCTATTTTAACCGCTCTTTTCCACGGGAACGAATTTGCTTCCAAACTGCCCACAGCGGGGTTTGAACCAGGTATGCTTGGGTTGCGATCAAGCTTATTACCGCTTAAGCTACAGATGTCCACTGTTACTACAAAATTGTAATAACATATTACATCATTAAGACATGTGTCATCCTGAATTAAACATAATCTGGTACATACCTGAAGGTAGGTTCAGGGCTTTGATGATGCATAGTTCTGTTTTCTTTCTGCTGAGGGAGATTAGTTTATCAACCATAAACCATATAGCAGGACCGGTTAGATAAGCAAAGAACATGGGTTTCTGTACAACCACACTAGCTCCATGGATAATCGTCAGTACATACAGGACTATAAATAGCTTATGTGTCATCCAGAACATGTTGAAGATGTGACGTCGAGCTGTCTGGGTGGCAAACACGAAGAGAATGCACAGGACTAGTACCAGAAGCACACCGGTAAAACCTGGACATAAACACAGTACAAGGGTGAGGAAGAGGGTAAATTGAGCTATAAAATATATAGTTTGTTTTATTGTAACCAACAGTTAAGCTATAAAACACTTTATTGTAAATGGTCAACTTTGATTGCTTAGCAAACATTTGAGCTATACAACTCTATGATTGCATTATTGCAACCAACATTTGAGCTATAAACTCTATGATTGCATTATTGCAACCAACATTTGAGCTATAAACTCTATGATTGCATTATTGCAACCAACATTTGAGCTATAAAACTCTATAGATTGCATTATTGCAACCAACATTTGAGCTATAAAACTCTATAGATTGCATTATTGTAACCAACATTTGACTATAAACTTGAAACAATCTAAGTTATATCAATAGTTTATATTAACAATTTAAGTTAGAAATTGTTAGTTCTTAGCACAACAAATGTTTAGATTTTCTTTCCCCTTTTCATTTCTCCCTCTCTCTAATTCTTCTTCTTCTTCTATATTATTTTTTTTACAACTACATTTTTGTGTGCACTCTCCAATTCCTCAAATTTATCCATTGGATTATCATTCTCAATTTTTCCTCCTTTCTTCTACTTCTTATTTCTCTATTTAATTATCTATTCTCTTCTGTCTACCATCTAATCTTTAAATTCACAAAATCAAACTAGCATACCAGTCATTGTTCCAAACACCCACTGTTGGAATGACATGGACACTTCCGTTCTGAAATAAAAAAACCAAAAAAAAAAGAATAAAAATCAACAAAACTCATTTGCTGACAGGTGAACAAAAAAGACGGAAGACTAGATAGAGAGATAGAGGCTAGAGTACAAAAGCAAATGCTGTAACCTACCAGCTAGCCCCATTGTTAAGGCACCCAAAAATTTCACAGGCAGCTAAGCAATAGATGATCAACAGCATTTTTATACCTACTTTGTTTTACCAGAGCCAAACATGGACATTGAGCAAAGCGCAGTCACAAAAATAACTACATGTGAAATGCGTTGCCTGCGAAAAGTTACCAATAACACAAGAAAAGACATAATCACCAACATCAGCATAAGAAAGAAAGTTGGCACAAAACCGTGCTTGAATTACATAGATAAACAAAGAATGAAGTGGTTTGGCCACTTAATAAGAATGCATCCAAACTCGACAGTATACAGAGTCTTCTACAACAGAACATCGGGAAAGAAGGCAAGAGGAAGACCACGGAAAAGATGGTTAGATGGCGTAGCAGAATCATGTGAAAGAGCAAAGATAACAATCACACAAGCCACCAGAACAGCGCAAGACAAAAACAGAAAACCACGACACTGGGCAACAACCCGGTAGCAGTGTGACGACAAAAGAAGAAGAAGAAGAACAAAAAAGATGAGAATAAATGGATCCTAGGAAAAATTGAAAAGCTATCAACAGCACTAGAAAAGACATAGTCAACAACATCAGCATAGGAAAGAAAGTTGGGACAGAACCTTGTTTGAATTACATTGAGAAACAACGAAACAAGTGGTCCTGTGACTTAATAAGAATACAACCAAATATAATACAATAGAATATGAAGAATTAGCTCTTAAGTCATACTAACAGTCTTGGCTGACCACGATACCATTCTGGCAGCTCTAAGTCATACTAACTTAGGCTGACACGATACCATTCTGGGCCAAGCTCTTAAGTCATACTAACAGTCTTAGGCTGACCACGATACCATTCTGGGGCAAGCTCTTAAGTCATACTAACAGTCTTAGGCTGACCACGATACCATTCTGGGGCAAGCTCTTAAGTCATACTAACAGTCTTAGGCTGACCACAATACCATTCTGGGGCAAGCTCTCAAGTCATACTAACAGTCTTAGGCTGACCACGATACCATTCTGGGGCAAGCTTTCAAGTCATACTAACAGTCTTAGGCTGACCACGATACCATTCTCGATATTATAAATAATCATCACTTTCTCCTCCTCCATCCCATCATCATCACCCTTTCTGTTTCTCTCATCATCAACATCATCACCCTCTCTATTCCTATCATCATCATCCCCATCATCACCCTTTCTATTTCTCTCATCATCATCAACATCACTTTTCCTTTTCCCAACCCGTCCTCATCATCATCATGTATCAATCTAGAGGTATCTGAAGAGCAACTGTACATACTTAACATTCCACTGGACCAGCAAAAGTCATCACGATAACCATCATTACATGTTCATCATCATCATGTTAACCATCATTACATGTTCATCATCATCATCATCATCCTCATCATCATCATCAGATAGCAACATGAAAATCTACCCTTACCTGAATACTAAACTGGTGAAAATGCACAAGAAACGCGAGGGCAGTGTAGCCAAATGGTAAAAGTTAAAACTGTAACCAACAATATGAATTGCTGCAAAGAAATAAAACAAAACATTATATTATTCAATACACACACAAGAACATTTAAACATTAAAATCTGAATGGAATCAGTGCTTCCGTATGATAGAACCCTTAAAGGTGTTCAGTCCCTTAAGACCACTGAAAGTGTCAGCTCGTATACCGGTGCTGTCTGCCCGTCTGCCCAGCGTGTTCGTAGCGCGTTGGACTACGGTGACTATCCTCTGTGTGTGGGTTCAATTTCGTGGGATGGTAGAAAAAGCCACAGATTTCCCAGATTTACGGTGTTCGTGGCACCGAACCGAAGGGTTACGATGTCCATGGCACCGAGCCGAAGAGCTGAAAAGCTTAAGTGCTTCTGGATCGGAAAAAAATACCAGTGCTGTCTAACGTTTATATATATTGGGGCACATCTGATTTAATGACGGTGGAGGCACGGGCATCATGTGATAATTGCAATAATAATAATAATAATAATATTAGTAATAATAATAAAGCCGCCAAAGTGGAGCCGGGGCCTGCAAGGGAAGCAAAGAATAGTACCACTGCTACCTACAATGCATGTCGTAAGAGGTGACTGATGTAGACCCTAAGCCTCTTAGGCTCAGATCACATACAAATCACATATAATGGTTGACAAGTGATCGATAAGGAGCATTTGAAGAAAAGGAAGAACGTGATCAGTTTTTGATGTTAAGAACAGACCACTGTCCCTAAGTTATGCAAACATTCAATGTGCTAAACTGACTTCTACTGTACAAGGTAGATTCTCACTGTGTAGCGTTGGCTCTCTCTTGCTGAATCTCACTGTGCTAGAATGACTCTCTCTTGTTGACACTCACTGTGCTAGAATGAATCTCTCTTGTTGACACTCACTGTGCTAGAATGAATCTCACTAGTTGACTCTCACTGTGCTAGTATAACTCACTGTGCTAGGTTGACTCTCACTGCTAGAATGGGTCTGTATTAGGTTGATTTTCACTGTGCTAGACAGATTTCCAATATGCTAGGTTGATTTCCCTATGCTAGCTTGGCTGTCACTGTGCTAGATTGACTCCCAAATGTGCTAGGTTAGATTTACAAAATACTAGGTTGATTTGTTCTCTACTAGCTTGACTATCACTGTGCTAGGTTGACTCATTGTGCTAGAGAGATTACCCTGAGCAAGCTTGACTCCTAATATGCTAGCAAATGGCAATACAGCTTACCACCAGATATGTTTAAAGAGTTGCCAGATCTTACATTAAACTTAAATGTATCTTCAATTGGTTCTTACCAGAAAAGAAGAGTGCAGTCCAGGCCACAACTTTATGGAAGGACACATGAGAATCAAATGGTATGAAGAGATTCAGAGGTGTGGACCGCAGGTAGGTGATAGTATTTCTACACATTGTCAACAGCAGAAAACTGTGGATGGCAGTATGTACATAGAGTTTATTAAATCATTATTGTATAAATATACATTCTTTGCAAATATCAAGAGAGTTAACATAAAATCTGTAATATCTCAACATATTCAAGTCAACATAAATGATACCACAACAACACTGTACACATTAGACCAGATTCAGCACATTCTCAATTTGGAAAGTTGATTTCAATGAATCATGAGTACTGTCTGTTTGGTGCCAGTATACAGGGTGTTCCAGATAAAAGCAGACCCATTGACAAATCAAAAGTTACCAGCTACACATTGAGTTTTGTCTATTTTTAAACCGGTTCTGACTAGCTAATCCTTCGACACATTTGTTCATCACTCCTTCCCACACCGTAATTACATACCATCACAAAAAGACTTGCTCACTTGACCTATACTACGTCATAATTGAACCTTCTCATTTTCATAAACATATGTCAGATTGGTTCCCTTGATTGGGCTACTTTTATCTTGAATAACTGGTAGTAGTATATTCAAACAGCTGTTACGTCAGTGTTGTCCAACATTTTTACATATTGGGGCACATCTCTTTGTCTCTTGCGATCACCGCCCAGACCGATGTACCAGATCTCCCCATAGATTCTATTCATGTGGAAATCTGAATCATGCAGCCTTAGCATTGGTGTATTTTACGTCACATCTTCAGCACCATTTGGAGCTCTGGTGCTTATCCTTCGGCAATGTGTTCGGTTTCAGCCAGCGTTTACTCAGTTCGCTCTCCGTTCTGTAGCCATCTAGTGTTTTTTACGGTGTGGGGTAGCTAGCTCCACGCCCAACCTCCTAAGTCGCCTCTTATGACATGCGTGGCAGGTAACAGTGGTTCTATTCTTTACACCCCAATTTGGGCCCCGGTAATCACTCTGCATCTGACGACTGACTGTGGAGTCACTGGTGCCGTTTGGCAATTGCAATAATAATAATAATAATAATAATAATAATAATAGTAACATTATCAAGACAATAATAGACGATAACTTAATCCAGACTAAACGTTGAAAACAACACTGATTGATTGATTCATGCATAGAACCATCACCATTGCACTTCGGTGATCTCCTTCTTACACTGGAAGATCTCAGCTGCAGTGCATGAACTCCGTAGCACCGGCGAAGGTCCCCGATTTAATTTGAGATGGTCAAACATGCTTAATCTTTCTAATGATTCCCAGCCTTCTCTTCTCGATTTGGAACTGCCAAAGTTTTTATGTGCTCAACTTGAACACGGGACCTATTTTTTATCCTCCGTCTCCGATAGGACTAGGAACACCATCTCACCTACACTGAGATCAGGGATCTCTGGTAAAATATCCTAATAGCTCCACGAGGGAGTGAACCGATTACCTCTGAAATGAGAGACAAGCATCTAACCTTTACGCCACAGAGACCCAGGTAACATAGGGATCATTTGAAGCAGTGACGGCTCGTGATAATTTTTGTTGGTGGGGCTAGACATAAATTTTCGGAAAAATCTTGGTTTTGGTTAGGATATATTTTAATGTATAAAATAATAAATACACATTACACCTTATTTTGGTGGGGCCACCACTGGTCCTTAATTTCGAGCAGCCACTGATTTGAAGTCTTACCTGAAGGTAAAAGACATTGCAGCTGCAGCTCCACGAGTCATACTGATCCCATAACTCATGACCTTCCTGAAGCCAGTGTTCTCCTGCTCAACAGTGTAATCTACATCAACAAAAAAAATGTATGTGAAAGAATGTAGAAATGTTTAGTACAATGATAACAGAAGATGGGACCAACTCTAACACTTTCAAGTCCATGGGTCGCGAACTATCATAGTCACACTGAAATCAAAATGGGAAAAAGACTCAAATAGTAGTAGCATATCCCCCTTGTGAAACGTCCTTTCATAAAAGCCTTCATGAAAAGCTCTGTCTAATGCAAGTTCTCCCGCCTCCTCCAGCGTCATGTTCAAGGTTTCTTTGATGTCCTGCTACCACCTTCGTCTTGGTCATCTTCTGCCTCGTACTCCAGGAACCATGCCCTCCATTACTGTTCTCTCCAGACCACTGTGATGTTTAACTTGTCTCTCCACACCACTGTGATGTTTAACTTGTCTCTCCACACCACTGTGATGTTTAACTTGTCTCTCCACACCACTGTGATGTTTAACTTGTTCTCTCCACACCACTGTGATGTTTAACTTGTTCTCTCCACACCACTGTGATGTTTAACTATCCTCCATCACCACTGTGAGTTTACTTGTTCTCTTCACACCACTGTGATATTATAACTTGTCTTCACACACTGTGATGTTTAACTTAATAGCCTAAAATTGATTTTCATCATCGAGAACATGACTTCGTGATCTCTTATGGAAATCTTGCTCATAAACTGTGCAGGCGAATGTTTTAAATTGAATATTCAAAATATGCAATCTTTCATGAGCCAATGTTCTTTAATTAACAGGAAATTTTATGGTCAATGTTCCAATACGGGGACTATTTTACCTCCGTCTCCAATAGACTAGGAATATTTATGAGTCACCTGTAATATCCTAATACTCACGAGGGATATATTAAAGAGACAAGCATTGTTTCCCAAGATAAAAGGGATATTTAAGAGGCCCAAAATTTTTGTATAGGGAATATTTTGAAAATCTTGTTTCAATTGAGGAATATTTTAATGTTAATAATATACAGGAACTATTTTGAGCCACCATGGTCCTTAATACAGGATGTTTTAAGTTTACCTGAAGGTAAAGCATTTCCTCCACATCATCATCAAATATGACTTTCTGAGCCAATGTTTCCCAAATAAAACATGGAAATTTATGGAAGAATGTAAATTTTAACAATCATACAGAATATTAGGACCAATTTTAACCCTAATATGGGGAATATTTATGAACAATGTGACTCAAATAGTAGGATATCCTTATGAAATGTTTCAATAAAGCCTTCAGAAATCTTTCCTGCAAGTTCTCCCTCCTCCAGGAGAATTTTTGAGCCAATGTTTTTCATTTTCCTCTATCAGGAACATGACCTCATATGTTCTCTAACCATGGAATGTTTATGAGACCAGATGTTCTCCTACCCATGGGAATATTTATGTAGTTAATTGTTCTCATAACAGTGATGTTTACTGCAGACCAGATGTTCTGCATCTCACAAGGAATGTTTATGTTAGCCACTTATGTTCTTCTCTCACACCACTCAGTAACTTTTCATGGATGTTAATTTGTCTCTCAACACTAGGATATTTAACTTGTTCTCTCAATGTGATGTTAATTTTCTACACCATTAGAAGTTCTCCAACACAAGGGAATGTTTAGACCATGTTCTCATAACCAGGATGTTTATGATCTCAATGTGATTTACTCAATTTTTATCAGGAATATTTATGAGCCAATGTTTCTCCAATATGCAGGGAATATTTATGAGCCAATTTTTCCTAAATACAGGGAATATTTATGAGCCAATGTTCTTAATATACAGGGAATATTTATGAGTCAATGTTTTCAAATATCAGGGAATATTTATGAGCCAATGTTCTCAATGTGCAGGGAATATTTAGAGCCAATGTTTCCCAATATACAGGAATATTTATGAGCCAATGTTCTCAATATACAGGAATATTATGAGCCAATGTATCCTAATATACAGGGAATATTTATGAGCCAATGTTCTTAAATATATAGGGAATATTTATGAGTCAATGTTTCCCAAAATACAGGGAATATTTATAGCCAATGTTCTCCAATATACAGGGAATATTTATGAGCCAATGTTTCAATATCAGGGAATATTTATGAGCCAAGTTTCAATATACAGGGAATATTTATGAGCCAATGTTCTCCAATATACAGGAAATATTTATGAGCCAAGTTCTCAATATACAGGGAATATTTATGAGCCAATGTTTCCAATATACAGAATATTTATGAGCCAATGTTCTCAATATACAGGGAATATTTATGAGCCAATGTTCTCAATATACAGGAATATTTATGAGCAATGTTCCCAATATACAGGAATATTTATGAGCCAATGTTCTAAATATACAGGGAATATTTATGAGCCAATGTTCTCAATATCAGGAATATTTATAGCCAATGTTTCAATATACAGGAATATTTATGAGCCAATGTTCTCAATATACAGGGAATATTTATGAGCCAATGTTCTCCAATATACAGGGAATATTTATGAGCCAATGTTCTCAATATACAGGAATATTTATGAGCCAATGTTCCTAATATACAGGAATATTTATGAGCAATGTTCCCAATATCAGGGAATATTTATGAGCCAATGTTTCCAATATGCAGGAATATTTATGAGCCAATGTTTTCAATATACAGGGAATATTTATGAGCCAATGTTCTCAATATACAGGAATATTTATAGCCAATGTTCTCAATATCAGGAATATTTATGAGCCAATAGTTCTCCAATATGCGGGGAATATTTATGAGCCAATGTTCTCAATATCAGGGAATATTTATGAGCCAATGTTCTCAATATACAGGGAATATTTATGAGCCAATGTTTCCAATATGCAGGGAATATTTATGAGCCAATGTTCTTAATATGCAGGAATATTTATGAGCCAATGTTCTTAATATACAGGAATATTTATAGTCAATGTTCTCAATATACAGTGAATATTTATAGCCAATGTTCTCAATATACAGGAATATTTATGAGCCAAGTTCTCAATATACAGGGAATATTTATGAGCCAATGTTCTCCAATATACAGGAATATTTATGAGCATGTTCTCAATATAGATTTAACCAATGTTTACAATTGGGAATATTTATGAGCCAATGTTCTTAATATACAGGGAATATTTATGAGTCAATGTTCTCCAATATACAGGAATATTTATGAGGCAATGTTCTCCAATATACAGAGAATATTTATAGCCAATGTTCTCAATATACAGGAATATTTATGAGCCAATGTTCTCCAATATGCAGGAAAAATGACTACCAAAGTTTAAAAAATGAATTTTTGACCCCCGTTCACCGCTAATGGTCTTTCCCAACTCTTCGTGTCTGTTTAAATGTAAAAAATACTTCCATTTTCTCATTCTTACTGTGGTAACATCTGCATGACATTCAAACACTTACTGCAGACCTGCCTGATATATGATAGCAAACAGAAGCACATGCAGGAAAGAATTGAACCTGTACCACTAGCATACGAAGCGAATTCCCTAACAATTACACTACTCCGCTCTCATGTAGGTAAGTAAAAAAAAGGTAAAGGAACCCTTTCATACCTCGTGGTATATATGGCAATACAGTGTTAGGCCTGTATTTTCATTGACCGTCGGCACACGATGGGTGATCTGGTTAGCATCACTCCCAGACCACCAGCCTTGAGAAGCGAGTTCACTAACAACTACGCTACCGCGGCTCTCCATGTTAGGCCCATACTGTTCTTTTACCAACTGCAGATGATGAGTTATGTTAATATTCCATACAAACGAAGGTAAGGAAAGATACTCTTCAACGTTTTCTGGTAGAGACTTGAGTATCTGTTGGGTCTGTCTGGAGTGCTATAATGTTTGTTAAATAAGTAATAACCCATTCTTGAGGTGATGTAAGTTTGTATGGTGTACCTTTAATCTTACTACCAACACTAGAATCTCTGAATAAACACTTAGAATCTTGGTATCAAACTTTAATTTTTGGACAAACTGTAGAAACTATGAACCAATACGTAGTATTATTGTAGGGTAACGAGCGCGCTGACTTTCTTGCAAACAATGCCCCAATTCAAGCGGGCAGAAGTATGGACAAAGTCGATGTCATAAATGTGGTATGCTCTCATTTTAGTGGATATGGGCGAGTCTCAGACACTGGAATGAGTCCGAGAATTAGGAGTTAAGTTTGGACATGCCAGACAGTGTCGTCTTCGTGGTAGAGAGAGAAGATATAGTAATCTACTTCTCATGGATACGGTGAGCTAATGGACTTTGGGATGGCTGCTGCAGTGGAGGACAGAGCACAGATGGGAATGTCCATTGTGCAATGACTTCGATTGCATAACATAACATAACATAACATAAGATAGCTTAGTACTAATACTAGAATCTCTGAACAAACACATATAATGTTGGTACTCACAGTAGAATCTCTCTATGAACAGTCCTACACAGATTCCATAGAAGAGAACAATGAAAAATATGTGATGTCTATAGTTCTCTATGAAGTGTTGCACCATTTTGACCTTAGCCTTGACAGGAGTGTAGTGATCTCGCACAGCCTCAAACCTTTTCACAGCACCAGATCTTCCTCCATCCATACCAGATAAAGATGTTGTTGATCCACGTCTACGCATTTCCATCTCAGAACTGAAAGAGAAATGGCAATCATATCAATTTTCTTTGTCTAGCACTCACCAGGCTAAGAAATGTCATATCAATTTTTTGTCTACGCATTTCCATCTCAGAACTGAAAGTGAAATGGCAATCATATCAATTGTCTTTTTCTTAGAATGCTAGATATATCGACTGCTTGCTAAACCACTCTTTGTGATTTCTAATGTGATAACAAATGAGGTGCTTTTGAAACGAACGGACCGTGCATCCTTAGAGACCATCATTAAGAGACAAAGATGGAGATGGTTTGGACATGTATGTCGTATGCCAGTGGGGGCATTGGCTAGGACAGCTCTCAGGTGGATAGCGTATGGGAAGAGAAGGCCTGGACGTCCAAAGGAAACATGAAGAAGAACGGAGAAGAGAGAGTTGAAGGAGTGTGGCCTGACGTGGGAGGCGGTTAGCAGAACGGCAACAGTAGAAATCTCTTGTGGAAGCCTTATGTGTTTATCAGGACACGAAGGAGATATAAATAGATACCAGATAAAGATGTTGTTGATCCACGTCTACATATCTCCATTTCAGAGCTGACAAAAATATGGCAGCCATATCAATTTCTTTCTGTCTACTTCAAACGCTTCATATCGACCACTTGTTAAATCACTCTTTGTGATTTGTATGTGATCTGAGCTTCTTCAAACGCTTCATATTGCCCACTTGTTAAATAAGTCATAGTTCTGATAACTTGATTTATTTTTAACTAACAAAGATCTATTATTTGAAGGGTTCAATTTCAACACAGGACATATTTCTTATTGTCTGTATCCAAAATACTGGGAGCACGATTACATCTACGTTGAGATCCAACTATTACTCAAAGAAAATTGTTCCGAGACACAAACCACATACTTTTGTGCTCAACGTGAACACCGTACTTCAATGCTACGGAGATCCCATGGACATCTTAAATACTGATTAAACCACACTATCACATTGAGAAGTCGGACTGGAAGAATTGCAAGACAGGCACTGTTTTGGAACCCACAGGGAAAGAAGAGTAGGAGAAAGCCTAGACATACATGGAGAAGAGAGTTGGAGACTGATATTAAAAGGATAGGTACAATTTGGAAACAGTTGGAAGGGATGGCAAGAGAGAGTAAGAGCTGGAAGAAGTTTGTTGAAGACCTGTGCTCCGTTGGGAGCTGAATGAAAGGTGCAGAAGAAGAAACCACACTCTGTAATTATAACCTACAATCTCTACCCTCCTCTCAAAATGAAATAATTCTTACCCATTAGTTGTATTTGTCTTCTTAGGGTACTTTGTCTTTGCTGGTATCACCTTTGATAATCCTGGAAGAAAGAAACATGGAGACATGTCTAGTATCATTCAGTACACAATCAACTAATGTCATCATATAAATATATATAGATTTCTTGTCTGTTTGGTAGGAGATTAAAGCCACATTAAGCCAAGTCGCGCTCTTTTCAACTCAAAGATGAACATTGTTTAGGTTTATCAAAGCCTATAGACCAACAAACATGAAACATTTCAATTAGCTCTTCTAGGAGAATCCATGATAATAAATATATATATATATATTCTTCTCGCATAGTTATATAAAAAGGGGTTTTAAAGCCGAAGGATTGACTTCATTGCACTGGGTTTTATCCCATATGGCTCGGGCCCTCTCCGGGAAAGGGCACACCACTTGCCAAAAGTATTGCACAAAAATATTTAAAAATATGAATGATTTCTTTAGACCATATTAGATCTTCTTCAGTAATCCAGAGGCACTTGAGTTCTTGTCCCTTCGGCCCAATGCTATGTAGTAGTCTTTACATGTGTTTGTTAAGTTGTTCTTTTGTTCCGTATAATGTGCTCAATTTATCTGTCCTTGAAGGAAGGAGTATCTTCCTGACATCATCTTGTGCTTGGCACCTGAAGAGGTGGTGGTGAACAGTTTCATGATGATATGTACAAAGCTGGCACTCTGGAGTGTGCTGTGGACACTTTTAGTTCATAATCATCATCATCAGGTGCCATGCCGGCTGGCGTAGACAATCACGGATCACAAATCTCTCTCTCTGGTGTTTGCTATCTCAGATGATGATGCTCTTCTGTGCCATGAAGTCAGGCTATCCACAATTTTCTCGCTCTGTCTTCCTCTGTCTCGTCTACCCCCGATTTTACTGGTTGTCACAATGTGTTCTAAACCTTCCCTTCTCACCACTTTTAGATAAACAACTTGTGGACAGACAACACAGACAGACTGAACACATCCTGCAAGATTGTCCCCTGATGAATCAACTGAGGAAAGAACACTGGCCAACAGAGACAGACATCAACACAAAGTTGTTTGGGAGCTTTGAATTGAACTAACAAATACAACAGCATATATCCAGAGAACCGGACTCATTGTGTAGACATTAAACATCAGCAAACGAGACGTAGAAGAAGGAGATCAACAACTAATATTGATCAAGTTTCAAGTAAGACTCACCCTTCCAATCAAAAGATGCGTTTGAAAGTTTATCCATCTGAGGGGAGAGAAGTTGGCAAAAGTCTTCAAAAGAGTACTTCTCCTTGGGTCCGATTCCAGATTGTTGGCACAAGGAACTGACCAGCAGGTCAACGTTATCATGTGTCAGGTCACTTTGAGCCAGTTCCAGAAGAGATCTAATGTCAAGATAATATAAACAAGATTTAATGAATGAAACTTCTAGTAACAAAATCATAGTTTCTGAAACTAGTGTTATCGATATATGGAAGACTGCAGTAAAACTATGTAGCAATGGCGAAACATCGAATAACAAAGTACTGTAGTTTTACACAATACAAAAACAATAATAATACACAGCAACGTTTCGACCAAAAGGCTTTTATCAAGTAAACGATACGTCAGGAGAGACGAATTTCACAGCACACTACATATAGACTACGCCAGAAACATTTCTGAAAATAATAAAAACGTAAAAACAAAGTACTGTAGTTTTACAAAAATACAAAAACAATAACAATACACAGCATTTTGTTTTTTTTTGGTTTTTGTATAACAACAGTACTTTGTTTTTACGTGTTTCGTCATTGCTACATAGTTTTACTGCAATTTTCCCTTATATTGAAAATAACAACAGTCATGATCTTTCTGAAAGAGTGTACAATACAGAGAGTTGCAGTAGCGTAGTTGTTACTGAGCTCTCACTTCTTAGAGGCATGGTACAGGTTCAATTCCATAGTGGGCGTAGAATAGTTTCCTGACTGTAGCAGCTCTCAGGTCAACCTAGCCTCAATTTGGTATCAGAAAAGGCACTGAGAAATAAAGGCGGCAGTCATGATGTTGCCCACATCACACATCATGTGCCGAAGGTAAAAAATACGGGTCTAATATCAGTTTTCCAATGTACTTTGAGGTACGAAAGATGGTTCCTTGCGATACAACAGCCTTGTTCATGAATGAATGTACACATTTACTTGTCTATAGAAAAGCTCAAAATACAGCAACAGCATTCAACTATGAATGTGTGTATACATTTCTTTAAAATACTATTTTTGTAATGTCTCTACTGTGGCTACTAGCTGGTACATCATCAACATGACATATACTGAAGCAGGATCAGTCAAGATATGCACTATACAGTTGCCAAGCTGACATATTTAATTTGGGGGGTGCATATGTTTCTAACAATGGTTAAAATTAGAATAGCTGATGCTCTAAAGTTTAAACTGCAATTTGAATAAATATTTCAGTCATTGATCATGGTTCAATTATGCCAACTGTTCGGCTGGAGATTACCTGATCATGTCATCAGCATTTAATTGGTAAAACAAGTTTTATTTGATATGTCTCAAAGATAATCAATTAAAGGGGTCTCTATGACGTGAAGATTCAGTGCTCACTTCTCAGCATTTATTTGATAAAACAAGTTTTATTTGATATGTCTCAAAGATAATCAATTAAAGGGATCTCTATGACGTGAAGATTCAGTGCTCACTTCTCGTTCCAAAGTTCCTGTTGCACTCTGTTCCAAAGTTACTCTGTTCACTCTGTCCGAAAGTACTGTCACCTCTGTTCCAAGCTCTCTGTTCACACTCTGTTCCAAAGTTACTCTGTTCACACTCTGTTCCAAAGTTACTCTGTTCACACTCTGTTCCAAAGTTACTCTGTTCACACTCTGTTCCAAAGGTACTCTGTTCGCTTCCTTGTGAAGTGATCTGGATATTTTCCCAGAGATTCCTGATCTCAGTGTAGGTGAGATTGAGTTCCTAGTCCTATCGAAGAAGGACGATAAAACGTACGTCCAGTGTTCAAGTTGAGCATGTAAAAGAACCCTTGGCAGTTGAAAAATGAGAAAGCGGACTGGAAAGCTGCAGCCCGGGTAAAATTCATTAGAATGATAAAAAATTATATTCCTACAAAATATTTTGCCTGCTTCAATATTACATCGAGGACCCTTGCAGGTGCTACGGAGTTCGTGAACTGCTGCTGAGGCTGAGATCTTCATGAGTAAGAAATATATTAGATCACACATGGTTACTCACCAAAGTGCAAGAACGATGGTCTTATCAATCAATCAATCAATCAATCAATCAATCAATAATCAATCAAATCAATCAATCAATCAATCAATCAATCAATCAAACATAATAAATTAGCAAATATGTGAGATCCTAACATATGTTGGATCTAGCTTAAGTTGGAAAATGAATCAAGATATACAATGTAATTTCAATGCATTTGAAAATAGATGTCTGTAAAAAACAATGACCAAAAAAAAATGGCAGTTTCAGAAGTAATAAAATCAGAGAAATATCTGGTCAACTACTATAAATAGTAACAACTGTTATAAGAAAGAGAAGAAGGCGATTTGTTGGGTATACCTTGAGAAGAAATAATCACAGAATCACAAAGCAGGCATTGAAGAGGGAGGCAAAGGGTTCAGGAAAGAGTGGACGCCCTAGGAAAACGTCCGATATAAACTTTACTGAGAAAGGCCAAAATAGACTTAATTCCATTCAGAAGATTGAGTGAGTTGTCCAGGACAGAGCGATATGGAGAAATTATTTGCAGGCCCTATGTAACATATAATGATACGTAAGGAATATTATAACAATAATACATTTATGAGATGTCTGATATATTCGTTTTATACTGGGGTTAGAGACTCTCTTGTTGCAAGTTGTACTAAATATATTTGACAATCTTCTTCTTCTTCAGCGATCTCTGGCCATGCGCTTAGTTTACTGTGGACCACAACATGGGTAGTCAGCTTCAGGAATGTCAGGTTTCTGCATAGCTTAGATTTTAAGTCGACGGGGTGTGGCCACAAGTTGCGTGCTTCTCATCTTACACAGAAGAGGACAGTCTTGCAGGAACAAATCAAGAGAATGAATTTTTGAACTTTACATATTCAGAATGCCAGACAACTTCCACTCTCGCAAAAGTGTAAATTATCATGCCAAGGAATTTCTTACAGAGTGAGCGATATAGTGAGGGAGACAAGGAGTTTCTTACAGAGTGAGCGATATAGTGAGGGAGACAAGGAGTTTCTTACAGAGTGAGTGATATAGTGAGGGAGACAAGGAGTCTTACAGTTAAGTCGACGGGTGTAGACAAGGGCTTCTCACTTACAGAAGAGGCAGCTGCAGGAACAATCAAGAGATGAATTTACTTACAGTGTTAGAGCGAATCAAGGAAGTGTAATTATAATGCAAAGTGTTTTACAGTGTGAGCAATATAGTGAGGGAGACAAGAGTTTCTTACAGAGTGAGCTATATAGTGAGGAGACAAGGAGTTTCTTACAGGTAGTGTAGTGAGGGAGATAAGGAGTTTCTACAGGTGAGCGATATAGTGAGGGAGAAAGATAAAATTGGAAATAGAAAGCCTATTAGTAATAAAGGAATGTTACCTAAACATTTGTCCAATCTGCTTCAAACTCATGTACCCTGTACCATCCATATCATACATGTAAAACATTGTTTGCAATTTGTCCTGGATGGAACCTGCAGAGTAATCAATATTTGTAAAAAAACATTCTCAGATTTTTTAATGGGATAGAGATAATTAACAAACAAACAGGAAGTATGGAACTACAAATGTGGCACAAAATAATTATAATATGTTTATCATCAAATAGTTTGTCATTAACAGAACTTTGTCACCCTGAACGTCTTTCAGAATTTCGCTATCTCTCATAGACCAGGTTTTACATCTCTGCAACTATAATGCTCAAATCATTTGTTACAATGTCGCCCATGTGGAGCCGGGGCCTGCACGGGAATGTAAAGAATAGTACCACTGCCACCTACAAGGCATGTCGTAGAAGGCGACCGATGTAGGGCCTAGGAAGCTACCTAGTAAAAAAGCGTAGCAGAAATCGGATGTGCTGGCCTACTTGTAGGCGCAGAACGTACAATCGTTCTTAGGCTCAGATCAAATACAAATCACAAAGAGTGGTTAACAGGTGATCGTTGTGGAGCGTTTGAAGAAGAAGAAGAGGAATAAGAAGAGAAGAAACATTATAACAATTTATGTATTCTAATATTATAACAAGTTATGTATTCTAACATTATAACAATTTATGTATTCTAATATTATAACAATTTATGTATTCTAACATTATAACAATTTATGTATTCTAATATTATTACAAGTTATGTATTCTAATATTATAACAATTTATGTATTCTAATATTATAACAATTTATGTATTCTAATATTATAACAATTTATGTATTCTAACATTAAAAATATGTATTTAAACATTAACAATTTTGTCAAAATTTTAAACAATTTATGTATCTAACATTATACAAATTTATGTATTCTAATAGTTACAGTAGTTTCTAATATTATAACATAATGCTCTAAAAATTATACAATTCCATGTGATTCTAACATTAAAAATTTTTGTATCTCACATCATAACAAGGTATGTTTTTAACAACCAATTTATGTATAACTTTACATTAGTAAAAAAAAATGTATCAAAATCAATTATGTGTCTAACTTTAGCAGATATGTACTGAACAATAAAAATTTATTAGCTCAGATTCAAATACAAATACACAAGATGAGTCTAACATGATCATTTGACGTTTAAATATAAAATTGAGATCTAAATATAAAATTTATGAAATATTATAACAATTTATGTATTCTAACATTATTACAAGTTATGTATTCTAATATTAGAAATCATTTATTTCCCAATTTATGATCTACTATCAATTTATTTTCTTAACTTGTCAACATATGTTTATATTTTCGTTAAAGTTGTCTAATATTGATCATTTTCTTGCCCAACTTGTCTACTATGTTTTATTTTCTTGCCCAACTTGTCAACTATGTTTTATTTTCTTGCCCAACTTGTCTACTATGTTTTATTTTCTTGCCCAACTTGTCAACTATGTTTTATCTCTCAAGTTACAAACTTATACAGACAAACACAGTGCTTTTAAAATGTGTAGATTTCTGTGCAAGAATATCACCAGGTCAATGTTTAAGGCTAGTATTGGTACTACAGTCTGCAGCTTTATACCTACCTTTTGAGAAGAGAACTACAGCATTGAGAAACTCTCTGAAGGAGATGTAACCATTCCTGTCAGAATCGATTAAGCTGAAAAAATGTTCTACAAAGTCTGAGTTGGGCTTGACTGCCATTGCCTCTGCAAACTCTTCTTTGGAGAGCTCAATCTGAGGATCACAAGGAAAGTTTGATTAAATCGTGTCATTTCCATTACAGGATGTTGCCAGTAACCACAGTAAACGAGTCATTCATTTTCTAGACACCACTTATACGTTCAGTAGTTTGTCATTTTTTTTCTGAACGGTGAGGTCTAATTTTACCTTTTGTAAAAATTCCCACAAAAACGAATTTGCTTCCAAACTGCCTGCAGCGGAGTTTGAGCTTGGGTTGTGATTGAACACAAGGAAAGTTATCATGAGAATAACACTGAGTGCACGATTTATATTGTATTCAATTGTACCAGGGGTCCTGTGGCATAGAGACTAGGTGCTTGACTCTCGTTCCTAAAGTACCTGGTTCACTTCCTCGTGGAGCCATCAGGAAATGTTTCCAGAAATCCCTGATCTCATTGTAGTGGAGGTCAAATTCCTAGTTCTATCGGAGACAGACGATAAAACGCAGGTTCTGTTTTCAAGTTGAGCATGGTAAAGAACCCTTGGCAGTTTAAAATTGAAAGATCAGACCTGAAAGCGCTGCAGGAACATTGAAAGATCAGACCTGAGCGCTGCACGGCAAAATTGAAAGATCAGACCTGAAAGCTGCACGGCAATGAAGATCAGACTGGCGCTGCGGCAAAATTGAAAGATCAGACCTGAAAGCTGCACGGCAATGAAGATCAGACCTGAGCGCTGCACAAATTGAAAGATCAGACCTGAAAGCGCTGCGGGCAAATGAAGATCAGACCTGAAAGCCGCTGACGGAAATTGAAAGATCAGACTGGCGCTGCAGGGAAATTGAAGATCAGACTGAAGCCGCTGCACGGGCAAAATTGAAAGATCAGACTGCCTGCAGAAAATTGAAAGATCAGATAACGCTGCACGCAATTGAAACACAAATTGCACGAAAAAGATCAGACCTGGAAAGCGCTGCACGGGCAAAATTGAAGATCAGACCTGGTGAGCAAAATTGAAAGATCAGACTGAAAGCGCTGCACGGGCAAAATTGAAAGATCAGACCTGAAAGCGCTGCACGGGCAAAATTCATTAGAAACATTAAAAAAACTAAAATTCCTACAAAATATTTTTACCATCTTCTAAATTACACGGGGGACCCTCGCCAGTGCTACAGAGTTCATGCACTGTCGCTGAGATCTTCCTGTGTAAGAAAGAGATTAGATCACACATGGCTACTCACCGAAGTGCAATAATGATTGTTCTATCAGTCAATAGCACAATATTTGTCTTCTGAGCTCAATTTCACATATTTAGATAAAGAAACTGATAGATAAGTTATCTCTATGAATCTAGTCTTCAACAGGGAAGCCTTGAAAGTGCCTTAAAATTTCAACATCACTGTAATCTCCTGGGGTCAGATTTGCGACCTAAGGTAAGTCTGCACTGCTATTGGAAGTTGTATGGTCTTTTGGAATGTCATCATTATCAGGTGCAGTGTCAGCTGGCATAGGCGACAATGAATCTCCACAAATCTCTGTCTCTGGTGTTTGCTATCATCTCAGATGTTGATGCTCTTCCGTGCCATCAAAAATTGTCTCTCTCTGTCGACCTCTGTCTCGTCTCCCCTCGATTTTACCGGTTGTCAAACGTGTTCTAACCCGTCTCCTTCTGATTACAAGTCGCACAATGATGATTGCCTCTTTCTTATATTGATAATAAGCTTTCTCTGTGTCTTATCTCATTTAACCACTCAACATTTGTCATTTTAGCAATCCATGGGATTTTGCAATGTACACTGGTCTTTTTAATTTTTTCTTTCTGATGTTCTCGTTCCGTCTGATTCCTTTCCGTTTCCAGTGAAAACATCAGGAATGTTACCATGCTTTCCATTTCCAGTGAAACATAGGATTACCTTTTAATTTCCAGTGAAACATAGGGTTACCTTTCCGTTTCCAGTGGAACATGGGGTTACCTTTCCGTTTCCAGTGGAACATGGGGTTACCATTCCGTTTCCAGTGGAACATAGGGTTACCTTTCCGTTTCCAGTGGAACATGGGGTTACCTTTCCGTTTTCCAGTGAACATAGGATTACCTTTCGTTTCCAGTGGAACATAGGATTACCTTTCCGTTTCTAGTGTAACATAGGGATACAACTAATCCCTAACATTGATATTAGTTTTTCAATTCTTAATTCACAATGGAATATAATAATAATTCCTCTTGTACCGTTATACATTACATAGGCCCTGCAAGTAATTTCTCCATACCGCTATATCCTGGGCAACTCGCTCAATCTCATCTATGGAACTGAGACCGATATTTCTTGCCTCTCTCAGCAAAGTTCGTTTCAGGGTCTTTTAGGTCGTCTTCTCTTTCTTGAACCCTTTGCATCCCACTTCAATGCCTGCTTTGATATTCTTTGATCAATTCTCCTCAAGGTGTGTCCAACATATCTCCATCTTCTCTTTCTTATAACAGTTGTCACTAGTGGTTGACCAGATATATCTCTGATTTCATCACTTCTCCAGAATTCGTTCCATTTTATATTCATTATTTTTCACAGACATCTATTTTCAAATGCATTCACCTTGCTTTCTATATCTTTAGTCATTTTCCAACTCTCGCTGGCATATGTTAGAATTGATACATAGAATAGAATGGAATATAATAGTGCTGAAACTGATTATAACACTGCTCATTTCATTTTCTTAAAAGTGTCACTGTTTATACTGTAACAAAACTGTGTCACTGTTCCATTTTTCTTATTGCAGTTACTGTAACAAAAACTGTATTTCTTATTGCATAACAAACTGTTTGAAATTTGGGTCCTAGTTCTAACCCAACCACAAACAGCCTTGGAGACAAACTGTTTAACAGACCATAGATTTGTACAGAAAGTTTGTTGATACTGTCAAGGAAAGAGAACTCCATCTTGATATTACTACATCTACTGAGTTATACTGCAGAATTCTGTCAGATCTGACGGATCATAAGGGGAGGCTATAAGAGTTGAATCATGTCCACGCTATTTAGTGTAGGCCATTTTTTGATATACTTGAAGTTCAGTGTTCTATTTGATTGATTGGACCATTATCATTACATTTCGGTGAAAAAACCACTTGTGCTTCGACCTCTTTCTTACATATAAAGATCTCAACGACAGTGCATGACATCCGTAGCACCGATGTGAATCCCCGATGTAATTTCAAAGATGTTAAAAATGTGTGCAACAATTTAATTATAATCTTGTTAATTGATTTTGAAGGAAGCAACTTTGCAGCCTACATTTATCAATTTTAACCTGACAAGAGTTCTGTAACCTACCAGCTAGCCCAATTGTTAAGGCACCCAAAAATTTCACTGACAGTTAAACAACAGATGATCAACAGCATTTTCGTACCTACTTTGTGTTACCAGAGCCAAACATGGACAATAAGCAACGCGCAGTCACAAAAAATAACTACATGTGAAATGCGTTGCCTGCTAAAAGTTACCAACAACACCAGAAAAGATAGAGTCACCAACATCAGCATAAGAAAGAAAGATGGCACAGAACTGTGCTTGAATTACATAGATAAACAAAGAATGAAATGGTTTGGCCACTTAATAAGAATACATCCAAACTCTACAATATACAGAGTCTTCTACAACAGAACATCAGGGAAGAGGGCGAGAGGAAGACCACGAAAAAGATGGTTAGATGGCATCCTGTCAAAGAGCAAATATAACAATCACCCAAGCCACCAGAACAGTGCAAGACAAAAACAGAAAACCACGACACTAGGCAACAACCCGGTAGCAGTGGGACGACACTGGGCAACAACCCGATAGCAGTGTGACGACAATGGGCAACAACCCGATAGCAGTGTGACGACAATGGGCAACAACCCGATAGCAGTGTGACGACAATGGGCAACAACCCGATAGCAGTGTGACGACAATGGGCAACAACCCGATAGCAGTGTGACGACACTGGGCAACAACCCGATAGCAGTGTGACGACAATGGGCAACAACCCGATAGCAGTGTGACGACATGGGCAACAACCCGATAGCAGTGTGGCGACACTGGGCAACAACCCGATAGCAGTGTGACGACAATGGGCAACAACCCGATAGCAGTGTGACGACAATGGGCAACAACCCGATAGCAGTGTGACGACAATGGGCACACCCGATAGCAGTGTGCGACAATGGGCAACAACCCGATAGCAGTGTGACGACAATGGGCAACAACCCGATAGCAGTGTGACGACAATGGGCAACAACCCGATAGCAGTGTGACGACAATGGGCAACAACCCGATAGCAGTGTGACGACAATGGGCAACAACCCGATAGCAGTGTGACGACAATGGGCAACAACCCGATAGCAGTGTGACGACAATGGGCAACAACCCGATAGCAGTGTGACGACAATGGGCAACAACCCGATAGCAGTGTGACGACAATGGGCAACAACCCGATAGCAGTGTGACGACAATGGGCAACAACCCGATAGCAGTGTGACGACAATGGGCAACAACCCGATAGCAGTGTGACGACAATGGGCAACAACCCGATAGCAGTGTGACGACAATGGGCAACAACCCGATAGCAGTGTGACGACAATGGGCAACAACCCGATAGCAGTGTGACGACAGTGGGCAACAACCCGATAGCAGTGTGACGACAATGGGCAACAACCCGATAGCAGTGTGACGACAATGGGCAACAACCCGGTAGCAGTGTGACGACAATGGGCAACAACCCGGTAGCAGTGTGGCCAAAAAAAAGGAGAAAAAGGGTTCTTTTACATACTCAACTTGAACACAGGATGTGTTTCATCATTCATTGCCGATAGGACTAGAAACTTGATTTCACTTACATTGAGTTCAGGGATCTCTCGAAAAATATTCAAATTATTCCATGTGGGAAACAATCTGAGTATCTTTAGCGTAAGAGGCAAGCACTTTACCTCAACGCCACAGAGACCTGGCAGTGTTCTGTGCAGTCTAAAGATGTCAATCTTCAGAAAGCAAGGCAAGTGGCTCGAGCAATTTATTTCAGAGACCCACCACCCCAACCCTATAAAACTTTAAATCTTCTCATACCTCCAGTATCTCCTGGCTATGTTTCTTCATGTCCACTTGTTCACTATCCAAACTTGGGTCATAGTCCATCTGGAAGGCCTGGAGAATAAAATGCTACAATCAGAACATTAGTGCAATCAAATTATTACTTGGATTCTCCAAAAGGAATTAATTCTTATTTTTCATGTTTGTTGGACTACACGCTCTGATATAACCTTCTTTCCTTCTTTTTCTTTGAACGCTCGATATTGAGCACTTATTATCCACTCTGTGTGATTTGTATGTGATCTGAGTCTAAGATTGGTTGTACATTATGCCAGTTATGCGCATACAAGTAGGCCAGCACATCCAATTTCTGTGATATTGTTTAGTTACTAGGGTAGCTCCCCCTAGGTCCTACATCAGTCGCTTCTGCAGGTTGCATGATACATGTAAGATACATGCAAGATACATGTTTTGTAGGTCGCAGTGGTACTATTAATTGCTTCCCTTGCGGGCCCCGGCACCACACTGACGTCTGATATAACCAAAACAAGGTTAGTCCTTAGGTTGAAATAGGTGTGCCTCGGCTTAAAGAAGCTTTAATCCCCTACATAACAAAACACATCAGTGCAATCAGAACCATATAAGGGTGTACAACAGGGAAATATTACCAGACAAAGAAACAGAAACTTACAAAGTGAGAAGAAACAAGCATAATAATTAGTCTTAGCAATCGCCCGTGCGTTTCTGGGGTCGTCAAGGAGAGCAAACAATAGTAACTCTGCGAAGTACAAGGCATGTCGACTGAGGTAGGGGCCTAGGGAAACTACCCTAAAAATAAAAAGCATCACAGAAATCAGACTCGCTGACCAGACTTTGGAAATGGCTGTCAATATTGGTGTAGCCCGAAAAGAACGACATACCAAATATGCAAAGAGATTGATTAATCAACATCGAACTGGCGTGTTGGGTCGCTGGACGTTGCTGGCTTTGCTGAGGCAGAGATCGAAGCACATATAGACATGTTCGGCGTGCTATGATGATAGTCCTCATATAACTGATAATTAATCAGAGAAATAGGATGGTCTGGCCCACTTGTAGGCGCATAACGGGCCCAATGTGAAATCGCTATTAGGATCAGATCACATACAAAACACAGTGGTTAACAAGTGGTTAACAAGTGGTTAACAAGTGGTTAACAAAGTGGTTAACGATATGGAGCATTCCAAGAAGAAGAAGCTATCTAACTACATCTGTCAAAAACACATTACCTCAGTGAAAACAGTTTTGAAAAACTTCTCCAGCATCTTGTTCCTTTTCTCTTTGGTTGTTGCAGCATTGCATAAGTCATGAAGTCTGAGTTCAATCACTGAGATGTCCACATTATTATTCTGGGCAAACCCACACAATATAGACACAAAGTCATTTCTCATGGGCTCTGAACAGAACTCCACAACCTGGAAATGAAATTTTTTTTAAGATTATTGAGCTACAAATCATTTCTACTTTCTTTAGTTAGTTTTGTTTCATCTGTAGTTATTTTTGTTCTATCTTTTTTATTTTGGTTCTATCTTTTGTTATTTTTGTTCTATATTTTGTTATTTGTGTTCATGTTAGTTATTTTTGTTCTATATTTTGTTATATTTCTTCAAAAAGTTATTTTTCTGATAACACGCTACACTAGTGAGAACATGCCGTGAAATTCCATAGTTTGAGACTAGTCTGGGCCAAAAATGTGTTGTGTGCACTCGGATCAGCTGAACTACAGGAAACCTTGATCCCTTACTTGGAGACCTAAATTACAAGTACCTCTGAATTTGGAGTAAGATTTGCCTGAACAGCGAAGGACGCTAGTAATAAAGAAAGCAAGCTTTCAAGTAAAAATCGGTCAGATATGCCATGAAAACATCTAAATTCTTAGAAAGAAAAATTGAAAATAAAATCATCACTATCAATGTAGCTTTCATCGCTATCACCATCAACATCAATTAATTGTAACAAACAACATTAGTAACATCATCAAATAATTGTAACAAACAACATTAGTAACAACATCAAATAATTGTAACAAACAACATTAGTAACAACATCAAATAATTGTAACAAACAACATTAGTAACAACATCAAATAATTGTAACAAACAACATTAGTAACATCAAATAATTGTAACAAACAACATTAGTAACAACATCAAATAATTGTAACAAACAACATTAGTAACAACATCAAATAATTGTAACAAACAACATTAGTAACAACATCAAATAATTGTAACAAACAACATTAGTAACATCATCAAATAATTGTAACAAACAACATTAGTAACAACATCAATAATTGTAACAAACAACATTAGTAACAATCAAATAATTGTAACAAACAACATTAGTAACAACATCAAATAATTGTAACAAACAACATTAGTAACAACATCAAATAATTGTAACAAACAACATTAGTAACAACATCAATTAATTGTAACAAACAACATTAGTAACAACATCAAATAATTGTAACAAACAACATTAGTAACATCAAATAATTGTAACAAACAACATTAGTAACATCATCAAATAATTGTAACACATAGTAACACATCATTAATTGTAACAAAAACATTATACTCAAATAATTGTAACAAACAACATTAGTAATAACATCAAATAATTTAACAAACAACATTATAGTACAACATCAAATAATTGTAACAAACAACATTAGTAACAGCATCAATATTACCAGGTCATATTCTCTTGGCAGAATGAGAGCCATAATATTTCTCTTCTTGTTGGAACTAATCTTGACCCCAATGGTTGCCTGAGTACTCATCTTGATTGTTCTTGTAGATAATAAGTTTAAGAGATGTAACACATATACTGGAGTATCTACATCAATAAGTTTAAGATATGTAACACATATACTGGTGTATCTACATCAATAAGTTTAAGAGATGTAACACATATACTAGTGTATCTACATCAATAAGTTTAAGAGATGTAACACATATACTAGTGTATCTACATCAATAAGTTTAAGAGATGTAACACATATACTAGTGTATCTACATCAATATTTATAAAGTGTTGTGGTCTCTGTGGCGTAGAGGTTAGATGCTCGTCTCTCATGCCAAAGGTACCAGGTTCGCTCCCTCGTGGAGCAATCTCTAGATATTTGTCCAGAGATTCCTGATCTTAGTGTAGATGAGATCAAGTTCCTAGTCCTCTTGTAGACGGACGATAAAACATAGGTCCCGTGTTGACTTTGAGCACGTAAAAGAACATTTGACAGTGTAAAATCGAGAAGTGCAGACTAGAAAGCCGCTGCTCTAGCAAAATTCATTAGGAAAGAATAAAAATAGAAATTCATACAAAAGTATCTTCACCATCTTCAAAATTACATCCGGGACACTCGGTGATGCTACGGAGTTCGTGCACTGTAGCTGAGATCTTCCTGTGTAAGAAAGAGATCGGGGCAAACATGGTTACTCACCGAAGTGCAATGATGATGGTCCTATCAATCAATCAACCGATCAATCAATCATTTATACAGGTGAAGGATTGACTTCACTGCATCGTTTTCCTATATGGATCCGCTCCTCTTGGCAGAAATGATATGACACCTGCCGAGAGTGAGACTGCACAAAACGCACACTCTTTAGCTCCAGAAACAATCCTACAAAAATCTCAGTAAAAATTGAACATGTGACTAGGTATGGATTTAAACCTACAGCCTTCAGAACGCCATACAAACGTTTTAACCGTTTCGCCATAGAGACTCGTTTAACAACTTCGCTAGAAACTCCGATTAATATGTGAGCCAATTTAATGAGACACCAATTCAAGTGAAGCTACAGAGAGAGGTTTAAACACCAAAAAGTTGCAGACATTCATCAATAGATGTCTACGCAGGATACACCATCTGTGATGGTATGACAGGACCACAAACAGGAGCTGTGGGATAGAGCAGGGCAGCGGCAAGTGGAACAAAAGATAAGGAGGAGAAGGTGGCGATGGATATAACACACACTGAGGAATCCCCTGCCAGCATCACGAGACAGGCTCTCCGATGGAACCTCCAGGGCAGTAGAGGTAAAGGAAGACCCAGGAACACCTGGAGATGGAAGTTGGAGACGGAATGCAAAAAAATGGGGGAGTGGAGAAATCTGAAAAAGATGGCTATAGATGGAGTGCGATGGACGTCCTTGGTTGCGGATCTATGCTTCCTTAGGGACAAAGGAGAGGTTAACCAAATAGTTAAATAGAGTAGTGTTTCGAAGGAAATGTTCTGTTTGATCTTGATAAGGTCAAGTAATTTTTGAGTAAAGACTGCACATGCAGTCAACTCACACAAAATAAGTCAGAAGCGCCAGGCTTCACTTCTCATTCACATTGAAATTCACTTCTTACACAGCACAGAACATATCGAATAGAACAATAAATTCCTAATGGCCCTAATCAATTTCTAACTGTAAAAACTTCTAAAATATATATGTTATACATGTTAAATGTATTATAATGCTATGTATACATTTGATTATCATTATCGTTTCATCCTCTTTTTACATTTCGATTTTTCAAATTTATTTTGTCTTCAATAACATATTTTCATTTTGCGGTGAAAAATACTGTTTATAAGGCGCACACAAAAGCCTATTCTAGAAATTGTATCCTGACAATGTGAGGCAAACATGATTATATAAAAAAAAGAAGGAAGAATTTTAATTTTAGGACCTAGGAATTTATTGTCTGGCAGTATATGTTATTTCTGGCTTATAGTCAGTCTGAATTTCTTTGCTTCTTTTGTATTCTTTGTTTGATAAAGGCCTTTTGGTAGAAACGTTGCTCTATATTGCTTTTGAACTTTGCAATACTATATTACTTTGTTTTTACGTGTTTCACAAATTCTAGCAAGTAATCACCCCTTACCTGAGATGAGTTCCGGTGGTGGCAAAGATTTCTAAACATCCTTTTGTTGTCAAGTGAAGTTCAATGGGACGGCCTGGTAGATGAGGACCCCTCCACTCCAAGCCATCATGAACTGCAATTGATAAATGTCATCTGATGATTCACATTTTTAGATATTGTAAGTAGCTAACTACTTCTAATATTGTGATGTTTGATTGTATGTATTACAATTGTTATGTATTACTATTTCTAACATTATGATGTATTATATTTGGCTTTGTTTGTCTTTACAGATGGTCAATTGGCAAGTGCTCTTCTGTAACAACTTCTAAGTTTGCGCTTGTCTCTCTTGACTTTTGCCTAGTCTAGGCAGCCGATTTGGGAATGTGCCTAGCCCATTTTGCTCAAACTTCCTGTCTACCTTACTGTTTCATCCAAAGGAAAGACAAAGTCTTCACGTTTGGAGTCAAGCAGGGGATGCTAGCAGATGGAATGGAATACACACACAACCATCAACTGCCTTAGGGTCCCTCCTTCCGGATTTGTGGTCATGGTTAACCCATCTAGCCTTTTGAAATAACCGTGCTGACCCACAATGCAGTGGAGGTTTTCTATCAGGGTTTACTTCCCTAACTTTTAGCTCCCACGAGCCCTCCTCCACATGACAGTATGTTTAACAGTTGTAGATGGTACCGTCTACTGTCATAACATCTGATCTGACAGTGGGTTTAACAGTTGTAGATGGTACCGCCTACTGCCATAACATCTGATCTGACAGTGTGTTTAACAGTTGTAGATGGTACCGCCTACTCCATAACTGCAGATCAAACATCTGATCTGACAGTGGTTTAACAGTTGCAGATGGTACTGCCTACTGTCATAACGTAGTAGATGAAACATCTGATCTGACAGTGGGTTTAACAGTTGCAGATGGTACTGCCTACTGTCATAACATTGCAGATGAAACATCTGATCTGACAAGGATATATTGCTACTTCTAATATTGCGATGTATTACTTACTTGTAAGGTGTTAACTTCTACTACATTCTACTACCTTCCACCATCACAACTACACAATTACTGCTGTTCTACTACATTCTACTACTTCCACTCATCCACAACTACATCAATTACTGCTGTTCTACTACATTCTACTACCTTTCACCATCCACAACTACATCAATTACTGCTGTTCTACTACATTCTACTACCTTCCACCATCCACAACTACAACAATTACTGCTGTTCCTATCTACTATTCCACCATCACAACTACATCATTCCTGTCTACTCATCACACTTCACCATCCACAACTACAAATTACTGCTGTTCTACTTTCTACTACTTTACCATCCACTACATAATCTGCTGTTCTACAATTCTACTACCTTCCATCACAACTACATCAATTACTGCTGTTCTAACATTCTACTACCTTCCACCATCACAACTACAACAATTACTGTGTTCTATCATTCTACTACTTCCACCATCACAATCATCAATTAGTGTTCTACTACATTCTACTACTTTCACATCACAACTCATCAATTACTGCTGTTCTACTACATTCTACTACCTTTCACCATCCACAACTACATCAATTACTGCTGTTCTACTACATTCTACACTTTCACCATCCACAACTACAACAATTACTGCTGTTCTACTCTTCTACTCCTTCCATCCACACTCACAATTCCGTTCTCTACTTCTACTACCTTTCACATCACACTCATCAATTACTGTGTTCTACTACATTCTACTCCTTACCATCCACAACTACAACAATTACTGCTGTTCTACACTTCTACTACTTACCATCCACACTACATCAATTACTGTGTTCTACTACATTCTACTACCTTCACCATCCACAACTACATCAATTACCTGTTCTACACATTCTACCTTCACCATCCACAACTCATCAATTACTGCTGTTCTACAATTCTACTACCTTTCACCATCACAACTACAACAATTACTGCTGTTCTACACATTACTACCTTCACCATCCACAACTACAACAATTACTCTGTTCTACTACTCTACCTTCACCATCACAATACATCAATTACTTGTTCTAATTCTACTACCTTCCACCATCACAACTACAACAATTACTGCTGTTCTACTACATTCTACTACTTCCACCATCAACTCATCATTACTGTTCTACTACATTCTACTACCTTTCACCATCACAACTACATCAATTACTGCTGTTCACTACATTCTACACCTTCACATCCACAACTACAACAATTACTGCTGTTCTACTATTTTACTACCTTTCACCATCCACAACTACAACAATTACTGGCAAACAGATCATTAAAGAGAACTTGTGAAGAAGGAAAGTGTTTGGGACTGAGACTAAACACTTCTTGTGGGAGAAAACGAAGCTGACCTACACAAGTAAGGTAGTATACACAATAGGGCCTAATTTCAACAGGGGTTCAACATTAATCGTTCTTGTCAAAGATCAATTATATATCACAATAAGAATGATCAAATTGGTCGCACCAAAGAACGAACGCGAAGAAGAAGATTGCTGCGACATTCCAAGAGGCTATAGAGCTGTGTCACTGAATAAGTGTTTCACTGCTCCGTTGCTGGGTGTTTTTACATTATTACATTTCAGAGAGTCACACCAGAAACTTTGATTACAACTACCAGTAACCTAAGTTTTTACATAACCAAAAGGGGAAGTGGTCTTTGTGGCCAAGTGGTTAAGATACTGCCTTGCATTCTGAAGGTTGTGGGCTCAAATCCAGATCCCGTCCTTGAGTTCACAATTTCCAGAGACCCTGGGATTGTTTATGACAGAGTTCATATTTTGGGCGACACTCTTGGCAGGTTATTTTTGCCAAGCGGAGCGTGGTCATATGGGAAAACGTGGTACACTGCAGTCAATCCTTTGCCTCTAGACAGTGGAGCATCTCGTCGAATGGATTAGAGCGCGGGCTCCCATTCAGGAGACCCTGGTTCAATCTCCGGTAAGGCCAAGGAGTATTATTTCTGTCGGGGACAAAAAGAAAAAAACCCTAACCTGAACAGTATCATGGCGACTGCACTAGCCATGCGACCATTAAATTCTACAGGATTATGTCTCCCTGTCCTACAGCATCCTAAAAAGCGGTATTACAAGCAGTAACGATAGACATTTAAAGACAACCAACTTTGACCACAACTACTACAAATTTTACCACTACTATCAACAACATATGTTGCTGTTTGAACTTATTTATTCCCTTAATCTTCTTCTTCTTCTCAAGACCACCTACACTGTTGGGGCCCTCACATCATTCACTGATAGACAAACTTACCAGACATACTACATTCACTGATAGACAAACTTACCAGACATACTACATTCACTGATAGACAAACTTACCAGACATACTACATTCACTGATAGACAAACTTACCAGACATACTACATTCACTGATAGACAAACTTACCAGACATACTACATTCACTGATAGACAAACTTACCAGACATACTACATTCACTGATAGACAAACTTATCAGACATACTACATTCACTGATGTACAAACTTATCAGACATACTACATTCACTGATAGACAAACTTACCAGACATACTACATTCACTGATGGACAAACTTACCAGACATACTACATTCACTGATGGACAAACTTACCAGACATACTACATTCACTGATAGACAAACTTACCAGACATACTACATTCACTGATAGACAAACTTACCAGACATACTACATTCACTGATAGACAAACTTACCAGACATACTACATTCACTGATAGACAAACTTACCAGACATACTACATTCACTGATAGACAAACTTACCAGACATACTACATTCACTGATAGACAACAGACATACTACATTCACTGATAGACAAACTTACCAGACATACTACATGACAGAGATCTCCGTAGGTTTCTTCTCTTCTCCTTCTCTGATTTCAAGATGCTCAGTCTCCTCTTGTGTCTCCACTTCTTACACTTGGCCAGCACGTACGCAGCCAGGATACATACTGAAAGTTATGTCAAGATAGAGAATTATAACTTGAAATCATGTCATCTCATTTCATTGAAATTTTGAATTATGTCATTTCATTGAAATTTAGAAATTTCAAGCCATGTTATGATCTTTCATTAAAATTTGAAATCATGTCATCACATTTAATAAAAATGTAGAATCATGTGATAATCTTTCATTGAAATTTGTAATCCTACCATCTTCTTCTTCTTCTCTTCCATCATTTACTTATTTATAGAAGTGTTTGGATGTTGGAGGGGTTGAATGTAATGATCTTGTGTGTGCTTGTTTTAAGGCACTTTCTAAACTGTTATTAAGGCTATTCTTGATGCTGTTAACTCCATATTTAACATGGTTTTCCTCTTTCTCTGTACTTGTTATACTTTTCTGTGTCCCTTTCTATGGTAGACGATACCAGGGCATTCTTGTCAGGTGTCCAAACTATTTAACTTGGTGTTCTTTTATGAATTGTTCTTTCATCACAGAGAGTTTCAAAACAAGAGAACAACAAGTTATGATATTACAATTGACTCACATATGGGAAGTAATCCAAGGCAGGTCCAGATGATTATATATGCGATTTCACTCCCTTGGAAGAAATCGTAACCATGGTGTTGTGGACATTGTTCTAGATTCGATTCATTGAAAATCACCCTCTTGCCACAGAATGGGGCTGTTAAAGAGATCATATTAATTATCACATGTCTGTCTAAATCTCTGTGTGTTTATATTTGTTTGTATGTCTGTTTATATTTGTCTGTATATCCACCAGTCTGTCTTGCATGCAAATCAATATATGTATATCTACTTGTATATATTTTAATACGTATAGGTGTGAAGCATGGACATTTAATAACGCAGTGGAAAAACATATATGTGCTTTTGAATATAAGTGTTGCAGAAGAGTCTTTCGTATATCATGGACCGAGAAGAGAACAAATAGATATATCCAGAAAGAACTTAAAATCAAAGTAAACTGGCTGATGCTACAAATAAGAAAGAGAAAATAGAGGTTTTTGGACATATAAAAAGACATAAAGAGCTGGAGAAGACCATCATGGAAGGAGGCATACCGGCAAAGAGAAGTAGAGGAAGACCACGGAAAATATTGATTCAGGATGTAACTGATGGTTTGAACATGACGGCTGCAGAGGCAGGACATCTGGCATATGAGAGAGAGAAATTCCGGAAGACTGTTGGGGTGGCAAAATTCTGCTCAGGACAAGCTATTTGATGATGATGTTGATGATATCTATTCATTTATCTGTCTGTCAAATCTGTTTTGTCTGTCTATGACATGTGTGAGTAAACTTACATTCTGTGAGGGAGAAGACATCTTCTGGGATCTGTGACATGTCACTGCTAATGGTTAGAGCAAAGATCTTAGATAGGGTAATGTTGCGCAACTCCTGAATCTCAGTCTCTGAGAACAATCTGAGGGATATCATAGACATACATTACCCAGCAACACTTCTCTCACTCATAAAGTCATCATTCTACACTTCTCTCTCTCTCATAAAGTTATAATTCTACACTTCTCTCTCTCACTCATAAAGTCATCATTCTACACTTCTCTCTCTCTCATAAAGTCATCATTCTACACTTCTCTCTCTCTCTCTCATAAAGTCATCATTCTACACTTTCTCTCTCTCTCTCTCTCTCACTCAGTCATCATTCTACACTTCTCTCTCTCTCATAAAGTCATCATTCTACACTTCTCTCTCTCTCACTCATAAAGTCATCATTCTACACTCTCTCTCTCTCTCTCACTCATAAATTCATCATTCTACACTTCACTCTCTCTCTCTCATGAAGTCATCATTCTACACTTCTCTCTCTCTCTCTCTCTCTCATAAAGTCATCATTCTACACTTCTCTCTCTCTCACTCATAAAGTCATCATCTACACTTCTCTCTCTCTACTCAAAGTCATCATTCTACACTTTCTCTACTCATAAAGTCATCATTCTACACTTATCTCTCTCTCTCTCTCATAAAGTCATCATTCTACACTTCTCTCTCTCTCTCTCTCTCTCATAAAGTCATCATTCTACACTTCTCTCTCTCTCTCTTCATCTTCTCTCTCCCCTCACTTAAAGTCATCATTCTACACTTCTCTCTCTCTCTATAAAGTCATCATTCTACATCTCTTCTTCTCTCTCTCTCTCATAAAGCTCATTCTACTTCTTCTCTTCCCCATAAAGTCTCATTTTCATATCTTTCCAATATGAAACTTCTCTGATTTATATTTAAAAAGGGGGCGCAGGCTTGTCGTGACTCTTTACCTTTCTCTCAACTCTTACGCCTTCATCGCCTCTGTAGCGAGAACGATGATTTTCTCGATAAAGCTCACGAGATGCTTGATTTCTTCCGCATGCGCCTATACCCGGAGAATGTGCTTACATCTGCCATGCATCGGGTTCAGCTCATTGCTCGCCAGAAGGCCCTTTCCAACCAACATAGAACTTCCAATTCTGACAGGGTTAAACTTATCTTAACTTTCCACCTTCATAGTTCCCTGGTGAAAAAGGTCTTATTCCATCATCTCCTATTCTTCAGTCCGATCCTGAGACACGTTCAGTCTTCCAACACTATCCTTTGGTGGCGTACAGACGGGACAAAAGTCTTAAGGATATGTTGGTGCACAGTCGCCTCAAGCCTAATATCCAGAGTCACTTTGGTACCATCCAGTGTGGCCGTCGACGCTGCTATACGTGTGCATATGTAATACAGACTCGCACTGTTTCTTTTCCAAAAGCCACGTATGTTATTCAAGACAGTTTCACGTGTGAGTCCCGTAATATCATCTATGCCATCACCTGCAAACGGTGCAACAAAGCCTATATTGGCGAGACCGGTAAGAGGCTCAGTGACCGATTTGCCCAACACTTGCGCGATATACGCCAATGCTCTGTCACCCTGTAGCCACTCATTTCAATGATACTGGCCATTCAGGAGCTTGTGATGTCCAGGTCACAGCCATCCGATCATGTTCCTCTGATGATCGCAGTCGATTTTCCCTGGAGAACCGTTTTATTTCGTTGTATGGCACCTTGCGACCTCTTGGACTCAACGCATTACATTCCTATGCTTCTTAGTACTTTCTCATCTCATGCCTTGTAATCTATATGTGTATTTGCTTCATATATATAGTTATATTTTCACTTGATTGTTTATTGTTTCTCTTCTTTTCAACATCTGGTTTTGTGTTGAACTCATTTCGTTATTCGTTTTTATTCCGAGGTTTTCATTAGATAGGTTTGAATGTTTCCATATGTAATCATCCATTTGTAGTGTTCCTCGAAATCCGTCATTCTTGTTGTATCGTTTGCTTGATAAAGGCCTTTGGGTCGAAACGTTGCTGTATATCGTCACTGCTTCTGTATTTTGTAAAACTATAGTACTTTATTTTTTCCTTGTTTCGCTAATTTATATTTACATGTTTGCTCTTATTCCATTTTTCTTTTGCAAAAATGTTACATCTTTATTCACTATATATTTTGTTCTCAGTGCTTCTTCTTTATGCCCATTTTGTTCTGTGCTTCTTTTATGCCCATTTTGTTCTGTGTCTTCTTTTATGCCCATTTGTTCTCATATTCTCAGTGCCTTCTTCTTTATGCCCATTTTGTTCTCATGTTCTCAGTGCCTTCTTCTTTCTGCCCATTTTGTTCTCATGTTCTCAGTGCCTTCTTCTTTCTGCCCATTTTGTTCACATATTCTCAGTGCCTTCTTCTTTCTGCCCATTTTGTTCACATGTTCTCAGTGCCTTCTTCTTTCTGCCCATTTTGTTCACATATTCTCAGTGCCTTCTTCTTTCTGCCCATTTTGTTCACATGTTCTCAGTGCCTTCTTCTTTCTGCCCATTTTGTTCACATGTTCTCAGTGCCTTCTTCTTTCTGCCCATTTTGTTCCAAATATTACAAAATCAAGATTGCATGTTTACAAGAATTAGGTTATAACCATGAGACGTTTTATAAATAAATCAACACAATCCCAGTAATAATGTGCAAACAAACTCAAGGATATCAACAGTAAATATATTCTCAAGTAGAACATATGACAAACAATGAGCAAGAAACACAGCTACATCTGCAACAATGGTCACTACAACATCAATGACAAAGTTTAATTAACAGATACAACCAAATCACCCAACAATAACAACATGAATTCTTTAATAAATCATACCCGTTGGCAGTATTCTCAAACCAGAACCGATCTCCATCCCTCAAACGGATAAACTGGTCATACAGTATGTGGCTAAACAGCTCTCCAGGACCGTCTGGAGTGGACTCCATCATGCCTCCAACAAACATGTCAACGGTCGATAGGTTCCCCTTGTGGACATTTCTAAACGCATCAATTAGCTAAGGAGATATAAAAGAAATGCCTACAATGGTTCAGTGTTTAAAAAAGATATTGTGTTAATCAATAAAGACAAAGTATGTTATTCGATCGACGTCATGGCACATTGGATTATTAAGCATTCCCATTCGTTCTGCGTCCTATGCTGCAGCAGCCATCCTAAGTCGACTTGCTCACCGTACCCATGAGAAGTTGATTAGTATATCTTATTTCTCTACCACGAAGACGACTCTGTCTGGCATGTTCAAACTTAATTCCTAATTCTGGCACTCATTCCAGTGTCTGAGATTCGCCCATATCACATAAATGAGAGCGTGCCTAATTGATTTTATCGGCTATGTCCACACTTCTGCCCGCTTGAGTAAGGGACATTGTTTGCAAGAAAGTCAGTTCGTTCGTTACCAGGCATACAGCATGTCCAGGTGTTTGAAGTCAAGTCATTTTCTTGAGATGTGATCTCAGAATGATGTCTACCCATTCCGCGCGCAGACTTCGGATTCAATTCTTTCATCTAGTCTGACATAATTCTTTCATCTCTAGTCTGACATAATTCTACGAGTATAAGATATGTAGCCCCGATTAGGAATTTTATATCAACGGTTAATTTCTGATTTCAAAGCACTTATTCCAACGTGTTTACCTTAGTCTGGTTTCAACAGTTCTGAGATTAGTGTTCAAATCCTGATTATTTTCTTCTTCCGTATGCGATTTGCGCATTAGTAGAACTCGAGTTTGTTGTGCTAGTTAGTAACCTACAGACCAGTATACCAGCACATGTGGTTTGTGCATGTTTTTCTCTGTTCGTGCTCGAGTACCGTCGTAGAAATAACATTTTTAAAAAATCGGACCTTGGGGATTTCACAACACAACCGTATTCTTTTTTTTTTTAAAAAGTAATGAGCACGTTCTTATACCAAGTAATCTTTGAGGAAGTACAGAGTTTATGACAATATTTAATTGTGATCAAAGACGTACGATGAGTCATTTTCTAATTCTGTTCTGGAATCCTATTTTGCCTCACAGCGTCAGGATAAGAAAGGATTTATAGAACGGGCCTTTGTGTTCGTTTCATAAACAGTGTTTACCGTCGCTTCTGTTATCTCTGAATCCACCTTTTACGTGGACGGCCGTGTGCCCTGTATTGTGCTTGTCACCTTTATTTTTCAGTATTGTCAATTGTCTGCCTGTAAAGATTTAAAAGGCCAAACACATATAATTTTTAGCAAGGCCATTTTTGTTCCTTTTTAAAAATCTCCTTCATCCCATATTCATTCATATCTTGTTAACAGTGAACAGAGATATTCAAAACTTCACACTTTCTATTCTCTTTCCGTTGATTAAAATATCTTTTCTCATGCTTGTTTTATGCGTTGTCATTATTTTTGTTTTCTGCCAAATTGACGTATATATTATATTAAGATTTGTTACGATCTAAGTTCTGCTATAGTTAGAAACACTGGGAAATTTTATCATGAATCTACACTTCTAAAACCACTAAGAGATTGGGACTATCAACAACTGCACTTAGACACTAATATATTTTACTACCAAAATATTGTACATCAGATATTGTGATTTGTAATACTGATAATACATTCACTTTTAGTTTGAATTAATTTAATTGTACTTTTTATAAGACTATAGGTGGCTTCGATCTCCTCAGTAAAATCTTCAACAGCATTCGATTAACGACTAGTATAGCCAGATCAATGTTGATTGATGAGTCTACTCATGCGTTTGTTATGCTGCTCTTTTCTGGCATTATATTCAATTCAAGCTCTTCCAATCAAGATATTAATGTAGATTCATCATCATCAGGTGCCGTGCCGGCTTGCGTAGGCGATCATGGATCTCCACAACTCTCTGTCGTTGATGTTTGCTATCGTCTCAGATGTTGACGCTCTACCGTGCCATGAAGTCAGGCTATCCAAAATTTTCTCGCTGTCCTCCTCTGTGTCGTCTCCCTTGATTTTACCGGTTGTCACAATGTGTTCTAAGCCCCTCCTTCTCCTCACATGCCCGAAAAATGATAACTGCCTCTTTATTATATTAATGATAAGCTTTCTCTGTATCTTGATCTCATTCAACACCTCAACATTAGTCATTTTAGCAGTCCATGGGATTCTGATCATTCTTCTGTAAAACCAAATTTCTGTGGCCCTCAGAGACTTTCAATCTGTGTGTTCATTGTCCATGACTCGCATCCGTCGATATTAGTAACAAATCTACATAAACAAATGTAGATTAGTTTAGATTAAAATCCTCTTGACAACATAAACAAATGTAGATTAGTTTAGATTAAAATCCTCTTGGCAACCATACTCTATGAGGGCGCTCAGAATGTTATCTTTATCCATTGGATGACTTGCCGATATTGTGGTAGAGACAGCTAGTATCCACTGTCACATTGACATCGACAAACATGTACCACAGAACGAAGATAAATGTTATTCTACAAATTATTGACACTTATAGTGAATCAGTTCATTGTTTAGTCACTAAACCAGCATCCACCATGCGGATTATACTCAATGTATCACACAGTACTGTCTGATTGGTAGTAACACGTAATAACAAAACACCGTAGTTTGACAAAATCAATGACAATACACAGCAACATTTCGTCTAAAAGGCCTTTATCAAGAAAACGATACAACAGGAGTGACGAATTTCACAGCACACTACATATCCTGTAGTCTCCATCTATATTGATTGGCAGTAAATTTACTGTTTGATTTCTCCACCATGGAGTATAGAACTCCTTCTTTATTGTCTCTAATCCTGTTTTCACCTTACAACATCAGGATACAAAGAGATTTTTAGAACGAGATTTTATGAGCGCTTTATAAATAATGTTTTTCGTCATCTCTGTTACCTCCGAGTTCCATCTTTTGCACGGACAACCTTTTGCTTTGTATCCCATGTATCGGAGTGGCATTCATCTTTGAGGTGTACTGTCTGTTGATGATCTGCTTATGTGACCGAAACATTTAATTTGTTGTTTCTGATGAAGTTCAAAACTGATGTTGTACCCACTTTTTCCTAATGTCTTAATTTCTAAACCGGCATCTTCTTAAAACTCCCAGCATTCTGCGTAGACACTTCATCTCTGTCGTGGTTAGTTTTCTTATATCGTTTGATGTCAGTGTCCATGTTTGTCACTGATAGCATAATATTGGGAGAAAGATTGTGTTGTTCAACTCTCGTTTAGTGTTTGCAATGCTTACGTAAGATCAACTATTAAAACCAGGAAGTAATGTAGTTTAAACAAAGTATACGATCATACTAAATAAACGTTTGTACTAAAAGAATTTCATCAAACAAACACACAAAAGAACCATTGGCAGATTAAAATGAAGAAGAGCAGGCTGGAAAGCCGCTGCCCATCCAAAAAATATTTCCACCGTCTTCTAAATTACATCGGGGACCCTCATTGGTGCTGTCGAGTTCATGCACTGCCGATGAGATCTTCATGAGTAGGTTGGAGATCGAGGCACATATAGTTACTCACCGAAGTGCAATGATGATGATCCTTTCAATCAGTTAATCAATCAATCAATCTTCTTGTTCTTCTTCTAACTACAGCAATTCTGAATTCTCGCTCTTTTTCCTATAGTGCAATGGGGGAGCCACGGAGAAAAAAGTATAATGAGTAGAAAACAAGAGAAAGACCACGCAAAAGTTGGAGCGACGGCATTAAGAACAGCCTTACAAAAATGAATATCAGTTTACAGCGTGCCTTAAAACAAGTACACACAAGATCACTACACCCCCCCTCCCAACACTTCTATAAAGAAGTAAATGGTGAAAGAGAAGAAGAAGCAGCAAAGGAAGCACCTGAGCTTTCTTGAAAATCCAGAAACTCCAACAGCTCCAGACGTGTAGTGCTATGCTTAGTGCTGCGGAGATTCCTACTCAGGTAGGGTCTATTGGTCATCACTGCGATCTCTCATTCCTAGTGCTGCGAGATTCCTACTCAGGTAGGGTCTATTGGTCATCACTGCAGTATTCTCTCATTCCTAGTGCAATGGGGAGATCCTACTCAGTGGGTCTATTGACGATCACTTCGCAGTCACACTTTGCCTCTTTGTGACATGGGAGTTTCCACCAGGTAGGGTCTATTGGTCATCACTGCAGTATTCTCTCATTCCTAGTGCTGCGGAGATTCCTACTCAGGTAGGGTCTATTGGTCATCACTGCAGTATTCTCTCATTCCTAGTGCAGATGGGGCCTAAAGCATCACTTATTGATCACGATGGGCATGTGATTGTAACCCAGAGAGTCACTTCCACGGGTGCTCTAGAACAACCACTCGTTGACCAGTCTTTGTGACCAATGTGTGATTATCGCCAGAGAGATTAATGAGCGACAACCTGCACGGACAGACGTTTGCGTTCACTAGAAACGATCAATCAATCAAACAATCAATCCAATCTAATCAATCAATCAATCAATCAATCAATCAATCAATCAATCAATCAACCAACCAATCAATCAATCAATCAATCAATCAATCAATCAATCAATCAAAAACAACCAATAATCAAACAATCAACAATAATCAATCAATCAATCAAAGATAAATGATACAAACAAGACAAACTATGATAGTACAGAAGTCAAAATACGGCCAGAAAACAAAGAATATAAATCTATTAGAAAAGCTATCTGATGTCTTACTGTGGATTGCTCAGGGCTAGTGCAGGATTAACACTTTCAAACTGGTCTTTCTCTAATCCCATATTGACTCTGACGGTGTTGTAGTCCGGGAGGCCATAATCTCTACCTTTCATGATAGTCAAAAGGACAGCGTCGTGGTTGGAGGATATAAGGCCCATAAAATTTACCTATAAGGAAGTAGTTTGGATATATATGTTTGTGGTTAGTTGGTACCTTTGAATCTTTGCAGACGATAATGTTTCATTTGTGCTATTCTTCTTCATGTTCTTCTTCTTCCAACGCTCAATATTGACCACTTGTTCAATCACTCTTTGTGATTTCTATGTGATCTGAGTCTAAGAGTGATCGTACGTTGTGCCAGTTGTGCTCATATAAGTAGGCCAGAACATTAGATTTCTGCGACGCTTTTTATTTATTAGGATAGTTTCCGTAGGCCCCTACCTAAAGTCGTTTCTTACATACCTTGTAGGTCGCAGTGTTACTATTCTTTGCTCTCCTTGCGAGCCCTGGCAACACACGGGTGAGACTTCACTGCACAAAACCACCACTCTCTGTTCTAACTCGTTACGACAAGGCACCCAGTTCACTGCACAACACCACTTGTTCTAACTCGACGACAAGGACCCAGTTATCATAACCACCACTTCGTTCTATCGTACAAGGCACCCAGTTCACTGCACAAACACACCACTTCTGTTCTAACTCGTTACACAAGCACCCAGTTCACTGCACAAACCCCTCTCTGTTCTAACTCGTTACGACAAAGCACTCCAGTTCACTGCACAACACCACTCTGTTCTAACTCGTTAGACAAGGCACCAGTTCACTGCACAACCACCACTGCGTTCAACTCGTACGACAAGGCACCAGTTACTGCACAAACCCACTTTGTTCTAACTATTACGACAAACACCCAGTTCACTGCACAAACCACCAACTTCTGTTCTAATCGTTAGCAAAGCACCGTTCACTGCACAAAACCACCACTCTCTGTTCTAACTCGTTACGACAAGGCACCCAGTTCACTGCACAAAACCACCACTCTCTGTTCTAACTCGTTACGACAAAGCACCCAGTTCACTGCACAAAACCACCACTCTCTGTTCTAACTCGTTACGACAAAGCACCCAGTTCACTGCACAAAACCACCACTCTCTGTTCTAACTCGTTACGACAAGGCACCCAGTTCACTGCACAAAACCACCACTCTCTGTTCTAACTCGTTACGACAAGGCACCCAGTTCACTGCACAAAACCACCACTCTCTGTTCTAACTCGTTACGACAAAGCACCCAGTTCACTGCACAAAACCACCACTCTCTGTTCTAACTCGTTACGACAAAGCACCCAGTTCACTGCACAAAACCACCACTCTCTGTTCTAACTCGTTACGACAAAGCACCCAGTTCACTGCACAAAACCACCACTCTCTGTTCTAACTCGTTACGACAAAGCACCCAGTTCACTGCAGTCTTCAATTGTACCGACACAGGATATGTATATTTTTATATCAACCGTATTGACAGAAACATTAAGCATGGCTGAATTTTTACACATTTATAATTTTCTTCCTTCTCTAGACATCCGACCGACGGGAGACTCATGCAGTCGCATCAACTCTGAGATCCTGCTTGTCTGTACTCAGTGTCGGATTAAGCCAGCACGGGGCCTGTAGCAACATGTTAGCAAGAGGCCCTAGGTTTTGTGTGATAATAAAATAAAACACAACTTTTACAAACAAATTTTTCTCGATTTAATGTGAGCAAATTTAGAGATAACACTAGACAAATCAATTTCTCTTAGTAAATTACATTCAATGCTCATTAAGAAGAGGTTATTTAGACGATCTTGTCCCATCATGTTCCTTAACTCACTTTTATACGCTTTAATGTCGAAAAAGAACGTTCTCCGCTTGCAAGCGTTCTAGAATTCGTTCCATAAAATGTTCGTTATTCCTGTTTCCAACTTACTCATCTTCAAAACTAGTCCGTACGCCTGATTACGACACTCTACCTTTTGATCTATGTTATTTGAGATGTTCTCCAAAACTTGTTTGATAGTTTTACAAGCTAAATATTTTCTGCTCTAGACGAGGGGCGTCCAGAAACGCGGGTCCCAGCATTTTCCTACTGCTATATAGCTAATCCGGTACTGTCTTTAGTGCGAACATCTCATACTATACGTGAATGCGCTTATCTTAATATCTAATGGTATGTTATTTCCCTTTGAGTCCACGCTCTAACCTATTCGCCAGACGTTACTATTGAACTAAATAAAGATGCTTTTCTAGCAGACAGTGAGAATCTGAGACAGACTTACTTCTGTAGTCCTCAACGACATACGTGTCAGAGTTTTCTGCATACTGAGCAGACAGACCTGTGAGAATTTCTGTTACACCGGTCTCATGAGTGTAGACAATATCCTGGGAAACAACAAAAGAATTCATTGTAACATGTCATCAATATATGCCATCTCTCTATCTTTTCTTCTTGACTCTCCATTTCTTTTAATTTTAACACGTTCAATGAATGTCCCTTTTAAAGGATACCACTTTCATTGAATGTCCCTTTTAAAGGATACCACTTTCATTGAATGTCCCTTTTAAAGGATACCACTTTCATTGAATGTCCCTTTTAAAGGATACCACTTTCTTAGAACAACTTGAAATTTGTTTTTAAAGAATACCGTTTTAACGCTTACAGTTTTAGATTGCACAATCTTCCAATCTTCTGAAATCTTTAATCTCTTCTCCAATCTCTTCCTCCAATCCTCTACATCTCTTCTCCAATCCTTCTCAACTCTTCCTTAAATTCTTCCCCAATCTCTTCCAAATCTCTTCATTAAATCTCTTCTCATCTCTTCCTCCAATCTCTTCCTTAAATCTCTTCCTCCAATCTCTTCCTAAATTTTTCCTCACCTTCTCAAATCTCTTGCTTAAATCTCTTCCTTAAATCTCTTCCTTAAATCTCTTCCTTCCACCTTTTCCTCCCACCCCCTCAAGTTTAGTCTCTGTCCCCATATACATACCATTGCCTTCCAGTACGTGTTACATAATCGGTTTGTCTTCCGTGGTTGACACTTATTGTCTCTGAGGACGGGATGGAAGCAGAGAATGGTTGTTTAACATGCAACATCTGACAAAGAGATACATTGGGCAGATGGACAGATAGACAGATTGACAGATGAATGAATGGAAAAAAAAATAGAAGATTAATTGATTGATAGAACCATCATCTTGACTGGAAATAAAAACGTGCGATCTTAGCAGAAGACCTCAGCTGCAGTGCACGAACCAGCACCTGGCGATGGTCCCGATGTAATGTTGAAGACGTAAAAGCTTTGTTGGTAAGAATGTTTAAAATTTTAATCTCTAATAATCAGACTGCGGCGTTCAGCCTGCTTTTCTCGATTGAACTGCCAAGAGTTATTTTATGTGCTCAAATTGAACAAGTTACTACGTTATCATCCATCTCGATAGGATAGGAACTGATCTCACTACACTGATCAGGGATTTGTAAATATCTACGTGGTCAGAGGAGTGAACTGTATCTTGGACATGAGAGACGAGTACAGCTCTACGCACAGAAGAAAGATTAAATAAAAAATGAAAAGACAAACAGATGACACAATGATCTTCTTCGTCAGCTTGCGACGTTTCAGATCGTTTGCCGTCGTTTGCCGTCGTCGTCTACATATTTACTGCAATCACTGATATGAAAAACTTCTTTCTTCTTGTCTCATATCCTACTTTGTCTCACAGCGTCATTATAAGAAGGAATTTATAGAATGAGTTTTTGTGTGCGCTTCATAAACAGTGTTGTTCGCCGTCACTGTTATATCTGAGTCCACCTTTTGCATGGACGTCCTTTTGCTTTCTATCCAGTGTATCGAAGTAACATTGATCATTGAGGCGCAGTGTCTGTTGGTAATCTTCTTACGTGCACGAATCATTTAAATTTGTAGTTTCATGATGCTGTTCAGTATTGATGTTGTATCCACTTTTTTCCTGATGTTTTCATTTCTGAACTGGTCTTTTTTTGTTACTTCCAGCATTTTGCGCAGAAACTTCATCTCTGTCGTGACTAGTTTTCTTCTATCGTTTGATGTTAGGGTCCAAGTTTAGCACTGATAGCATCATGTTGGGAGAAAGACTATGTTGTACAATGCTCTTTTAGTGTTCATGATGACACATGCAGCGCCGGATTAGCCTAGTAGCAGAAGTAGCAAATGCTACGGGCCCGCGCTTCTGGGGCCCGGCCAATGTGGAAGAGATGAAAAGGAAATAAATAACCACGATGCTATATAAAAAACAAGCAAGCTGTCTGAATTTTTTAGTGTCGTGTGTGATGGTGCTGAATCCAAAGAACTGAAGCAGAAAATACAGAAGTCGCATATCACTGTCTAGTAGATGAAGGCAGATGAACTCCAAATATTGTCAGCTCTTATCAAGAGGATTTGGAAGAAAGCCTAGGCGACGAACTTGTACAGTTCGTTGAAGTGCAATTTTAGAAACTTGTAATGGAAAATTCATTAGAGTCGTGTTTCCCAAATGTAGAAATAGTTTTACTAGTTTACTGGTCTTTAATGATTACTAACTGCAGCGGAGAACGTTCTTTTTCAACATTAAAACATATAAAAAGGGAGTTAAGGAACATGATGGGACAAGATCGTCTAAATAACCTCCTCACCTTAATGAACATTGAATGTAATTTACTTAGAGAAATTGATTTGTCTAGTATTATCTCTAAATTTGCTCATTTTAAATCGAAACAAGTTTGTTTGTAAAAGTTGTGTTTTATTACTTATTATCATACAAAACCTAGGGCCCGCGCTGACCTAATCCGGCACTGGACACATGGTGACACATTTACATTTCAAATTATCAACACTCCAATCAGTACAGTCATTATGATCAACACTCTCAATTTTCATCAGTACCATGCTTCCAATTACATCAATCACAATACCCATAACTGCAACTACTACAACTATTATGTCCATCACTGCAACTTCTACAATTATTATGTCCAGTACTCCAACTACTAGAATTATTATGATCCGTACTGCAACCACTACAATCAATATAAGCAACACTCCAACAAATGCAATCATCCCGACAATAAATCCAACCACTACAATCCTCATGACTAGAACACCAACTTTCACAATCATTATTTCAATCACTACCAGGTCCAACAAACACCACATACAAAAAACACAACATTCCATCTTACATCTGATAAATGCCGGAAGGTATCAATGTCATCATGTATTGGATAGCACCAGCATCAAAGATGTCAGTTACATCACTCTTTATCCAAGGTTTGTAACCTGTTCCCCGTGTGTGAGACGAATTACAAATGAAATACATACATCAAGGTGTTGAACATGTTATTAAAAATACATCAAACAATATGTAAAAGAAATGAACTATTGTATAAGTTAGAATAGAATGATTGTCTATTGTCTATTCTCTATTGTCTATTCCCAGGTGGAAGATGTAGTTGGCTGTCCACTCTTGCCGTTAAGCGTAGGGATGGCAGCTTTAATTTGTGTTCTAGGGCCAGATGACTCGCCCTTGTTGTGTTATATCCGTGTTTATGTAGTGTGGTCTTGATATTGTCTATCCATCTTTTCTTAATCCTCCCTTAGCTCTAGTACCCGATCTCTTTTTACTGTATTCTGTTATTGATGGTTGGTTTTATTTCATTCTCATTAGATGTCCAAACCACTGCATTTGTTGTCTTTCAATGTATTCGGTGCATGAAGTTATGCCCACTCTGCTTCTGATGTCCTCATTAGAATAGAATGATAAAGTCTATCAAGTAGAAAAATCTGTTTTTCGTTGCCATCAGTGCCAAGCCTGGACACTGACATCAAATGATAGAAGAAAACTAGTCACGTCAGAGATGAAGTGTCTAGGCAGAATGTTGGGTGTAACAAGAAGAGACCGGTTGAGAAATGAAGACATCAGGAAAAAGTGGGTACAACATCAATACTGAACTTCATCAAAGAAACAACAACATATCAATAGGTAGATTAACCAACACATAAGTAGATTACCAATAGTGCACCTCAAAGAGCAATGTGACTCCGTCCGATACAATGGATACAAAGCAAAAGACCTGCCACGCAAAAGGTGGACTCAGAGATAACAGAGGCGACGAAAGACACTATTTATGAAGCGCACACAAGGGCTCGTTGTAGAAATCTCTTATCCTGACTCTGTGAGGCAAGAGAGGATTGAAGAAAAGAAAGAAAGAACATCGACGTCATTGTTATCATCACCATCATCATCGACGTCACTATTACACCTACAATATGTTATCACCATCATCCTCGACGTCACTATTACACCTACAATATGTTATCACCATCATCCTCGACGTCACTATTATACCTACAATATGTTATCACCATCATCCTCGACGTCACTATTACACCTACAATATGTTATCACCATCATCCTCGACGTCACTATTATACCTACAATATGTTATCACCATCATCCTCGACGTCACTATTACACCTACAATATGTTATCACCATCATCCTCGACGTCACTATTACACCTACAATATGTTATCACCATCATCCTCGACGTCACTATTATACCTACAATATGTTATCACCATCATCATCAACGTCACTATTATACCTACAATATGTTATCACCATCATCCTCGACGTCACTATTATACCTACAATATGTTATCATCATCATCCTCGACGTCACTATTATACCTACAATATGTTATCATCATCATCCTCGACGTCACTATTATACCTACAATATGTTATCATCATCATCCTCGACGTCACTATTATACCTACAATATGTTATCACCATCATCCACAACGTCACTATTATACCTACAATATGTTATCGCCATCATCATTGACGTCACTATTATACCTACAATATGTCATCACCATCATCCACAACGTCACTATTATACCTACAATATGTTATCGCCAACATCATCGACGTCACTATTATACCTACAATAGGTGTCTTATTTATTTTACTAATTCTACTCTTGATCTTCACTTTTTGTACATTACAAGTTTTTGTTTACTTTTCCTAGAATTAACCCTTTCACACTGTCACGTTTTTTTTTTCTACTTTTGGATATGGGTCCATTCATATTGCATTATATTATTGAATACACCAGTTTACTGGCTTTGCGTTATCTGAAAGAGAATACATATTCCTATTGGCAATGAGTACTGGTGTTCTAATGCACTTTGCAAGGTCTTATTCATTTCTGTCATTCCATCTTTTGCGTGGTCTTCCTCTTGCTCTGTACTCGTTATACTTTTTTTGTGTGGCTCTCTGTGGTAGGCAATACCAGGGCATTCTTGTCAGGTGTCCAAACCATTTAATCTGTTGTTTTTTATGAATTGCATGACTGGTTTCTCCTCCAGTCTTCTTCTAATTTCTTCATTTCTAATTTTGTCTCTTATTGTCACACATGCAGCTCTTCTAAGACACCTCATCTCTGTCGTTATGATTTTCCGCTCATTAGCTTCTGTTATTGGCCATGTTTGACACTGGTAACATAGCGTTGGTGAGAAAGTCGTTCTTCTGAGATTTGCTTTAGTTGTTAGCGGTATCTCTTTATGTGACAACAGTTAACTTTTGTGCATCGATTGTTGATTTCCTTATCGATGCTTCCGTCTGCAGTGAAAATTGCTCCTAAGTATTTGGCCTTGTTGGTTTGTTTTATTTCTGTTCTAGAGTTTTATTGTAAGCTTCCAATACCTGTCATCTGTACATTGTCATTTATTACTATTGTAGTGTTAAGCTTTAATTCTTACCTGTGTAAGGTGGTTAAGCTTTAATTCTTACCTGTGTAAGGTGGTTAAGCTTTAATTCTTACCTGTGTAAGGTGGTAAATCTTTCTCTATCAGCTTTGGAAGCCAGTCATAGACAATCAGTTTCTGAGGAAAAGGTTAAAGGTTGAATTCATCAGCAGCAGATATAAATAGATTCTTCTTCTTCGAACGCTCCATTTCGACCCACTTGTTAAGCCACTTTTTATGATTTGTATCTGATCTGAACCTAGTAGCGATTGCGACGTTGTACCAGTTATGCATCTACAAGTAGTCCAGCACATCCGATTTCTGCGATGCTTTTATTTACTAGGTACCTTCCTAGGCCCCTACCTCAGACGTCTCTTACGACATGCCTTGTAGGTTTGCAGTGTTACTATTCTTTGCTCCCTTTGCAGACTCCGGCAACACATGGACGTATTTGATTTGACAGAAATGATAGTAAGAGGTGAAGAGATAAGGAACGAGTGAGGAAAGATATAAAGTCAATGAGAAAGAGAGAGAGAAAGAGAGAGAGAGAAGGAGAAAGACCCAAGGATAAGGTGGAGATATGTAATGAAATAGTGAACAAGGGAGATAGACAATGTTGAAACATATTGACAAACAAGTTATCTTACTTGTAATGAGCCAATAACCCATCGTCTAGATTTCTCAAACACTTCATCGCCAGACATCCAAGAGTTCTTGTTCTTGATATTCTCAGCTATAGCGTTGTGGTACCGGTAAAACATAATACTAAGTGCTAGTATTGCAGGATTTTCAAACGCGTCCTCGTCTCCCATGCCTGTAGGAAAGTGACAGCAACAGTGACATGGTTATTACTGGTTATTTCGTCTTAAATATTCCAGAACAACACGCTTATCGACACTGTTCGATCGAATCTGAATTGATTATTCAACAGTCGACGCTGTTTATGAAAGACACGGTTTAGTGAAGTTATTTTTTGGAGAACTAACTGGCTGTGTTCTTAAAACGCTCGTCTGTAGAGCTAGACAATGGGTGCCGTAAGCTCGTCTGTAGAGCTAGACAATGGGTGCCGTAAGCTCGTCTGTAGAGCTAGACAATGGGTGCCGTAAGCTCGTCTGTAGAGCTAGACAATGGGTGCCGTAAGCTCGTCTGTAGAGCTAGACAATGGGTGCCGTAAGCTCGTCTGTAGAGCTAGACAATGGGTGCCGTAAGCTTGTCTGTAGAGCTAGACAATGGGTGCCGTAAGCTTGTCTGTAGAGCTAGGCAATGGGTGCTGTAAGCTTGTCTGTAGAGCTAGACAATGGGTGCTGTAAGCTTGTCTGTAGAGCTAGACAATGGGTGCCGTAAGCTCGTCTGTAGAGCTAGACAATGGGTGCCGTAAGCTCGTCTGTAGAGCTAGACAATGGGTGCTGTAAGCTTGTCTGTAGCGCTAGACAATGGGTGCCGTAAGCTCGTCTGTAGAGCTAGCCAATGGGTGCCGTAAGCTCGTCTGTAGAGCTAGCCAATGGGTGCCGTAAGCTCGTCTGTAGAGCTAGACAATGGGTGCCGTAAGCTCGTCTGTAGAGCTAGACAATGGGTGCCGTAAGCTCGTCTGTAGAGCTAGACAATGGGTGCCGTAAGCTTGTCTGTAGAGCTAGGCAATGGGTGCTGTAAGCTTGTCTGTAGAGCTAGACAATGGGTGCTGTAAGCTTGTCTGTAGCGCTAGACAATGGGTGCCGTAAGTTTGTCTGTGAGTAGAAAGCTAGACACAAATTGTAGATGGCATGTGCTAAGTTGTCTGTAGAGCAGCAATGGTCCTGCTGTCTGTAGAGCTAGACAATGGGTCCGTAAGCTCGTCTGTAGAGCTAGGCAATGGGTGCCGTAAGCTCGTCTGTAGAGCTAGACAATGGTGCCTAAAAAGGGTTTAGGTTCTGAATCGTATTTGGTATTAGCTTTTCTCTGAGAGCTTTCATATTTGTTCGCTGTCTGTTTAAACGATCATGTTTATGGGTTCGAGTGCTTTTCCTGCAGTCTGAAACTCTCTTTTTTCTCTGGTTATTAATGGTAGTGGTTAGAACCACAGTTTGCTCAGACCGTCCATCTCAGACGGGAAATCTGAAATTCCAATTGAAGTGGGCTGCCTTTTACATATGTTTGATATGTGGACTTCGATAACACAGCGGCCATCGAGCTCATGTAAAAATTCTAGGAAATGAGACGACAACCGTTGCGTGACCTCGCATTCCAGTATTGTTGTATAGAGAAGTCATTTAAATGCTAAATCAAGGTTATATTATGTTACAAGTTAAGTTAAACAACATTAATATCAGTTTTATTTATATTTTTCATAAATAAAAAACCTTGGACTCATAGCATTGAGAAAAATGCAAAAAAGTTTACAGTGTTCGATCAAACATATACAATAACCAGCCTCCATTAAACAGGAATTTTCGACTTCCCTTCTAAGTTAGTCGGCCTTATATTTCTGATGCCACGGTTTGATAGATCTTTGCAAGTTCTATTACAGTTTTACACAATTCTATTAGCTCATGACAACTTATTAATGACAAGTCTTAATAATACTGATGTGTATTAGTCTTAAGTTTAATTTCTAACACATTATAACATTTTATCTGCGTGTTATGTTTAAAAAAAAAATGTCTTCATCTAACAATAGTGGAATTCAACGGTTTCGTAACGTTAGTAGTCTGAGTTCCGGGAATTTCCACTCGAGCTGGATGGTCGTAACACAACAAGGTGCAGTGTTTAAACAATTTGAAAAATGAAAAACGTAGCATATTCTTTACAGGACCTTGTCACCAACCGCAGTAAATGAGTTGCTGATTTTCTAGGCACCACTTATACGTTGAGTACTTTTCTAATGTTTTTGTAACGCTGAGGTCTATTTTTACCGTACGTACAAATAGACCTCAGCGTAGTTTAAACGCAACGGAGTTTAAACCAGGTACTCGAGCTCACTATTGCTTTAGCTACTATGCTTTAGTGTCAATTATAGTAACGGTACTCATTCCCCTTACCCCTCCCTCCTCAGCACACACAAACAGAGAATACAAAAACTGTAAAGTTTAAACAAAAGAACTAAAGGAACTCTTTCATACCATGTGGTATATTGGGTAATACAGTATTAGGCCTGTATTTTTCATTGACAGTCGGCACACGATGGGTGATGTGGTCACCATCACGTCTGCCACTTTTATTTCCCAGTGCTTTTCCTGGTACCCAAGTTGAGGCTGGGTTGACCTGAGAGACGTTACAGTTGGAAAAATATTCTACGTCTACTGTACCAAGCAAGAAAATGTATCAAATTTTATAAGAAAGCGCCGCTGGAACTACATCGGCCACACACTTAGAATGGATGAGAGAAGACTCCCTTACCAATCCCTCATATGGACACCAGAGGGAAAAAGAAAACGAGGAAGACCAAGAGAGACTCTGCGTAGAACCATCACCAGAGAAGGCTCAACGATGGGCCTAGTAAACATTAAAGACTTAAAACAAATAGCAACGAATCGCGAGACATGGAGAGCTATGACCTCTGCCCTATGCGCCGCCCACAGGCCCAAGAGGAAAGACTAACTAACTAACTGTAGAATTGAACACGAACAACTAGCCTAAAAAGCGAGTGCACTAACAACTGCGCTACTGCGGCTTTCATACAAAAACTGTAGTATCAGACTATAGCTGTCTATAAGTACTAGTAGCATTAACCCTTTCGCTATTCTGAGCCGTCACAGTGGCTCGTTGTATTTCTAAAGAGTACACAAAGTCAGTATACAGGTTAACTCAACGTACTTCTTTCTTTTTCTTCTTCACATTTCAACTCCCAACGGACCACAGATCTTCAACACACTTCTTCCAGCTCTTCCTCTCTCCTGCCATTCCTTCCAATTCTTTCCATGTTTTACCTATCCTTTTAATACTAGCCTTCAACTTTCTTCTTCAGGTATGTCTAGACCTACCCCTACTTCTCTTTCCGTGCGGGTTTCAAAACAGTGTTTGTCTTGCAATGCTTCCAGTCGGTCTTTTCAATGTGTCTCATCCATCGCCGGCGTCTCTTCCTTAGCTCTTTCTTCACTGGTATCTTCTTAGTTCTTTCTATGAGTTCCTTGTTTGTAATCTTATCATACCATCCTCAGTCCCTCTATTCTACGTAAACATCCTTTTATGAAGTCTTCTATTCTACGTAAACATCCTTTTATGAAGTCTTCTATTCTACGTAAATATCCTTTTATGAAGTCTTCTATTCTACGTAAACATCCTTTTATGAAGTCTTCTATTCTACGTAAACATCCTTTTATGAAGTCTTCTATTCTACGTAAACATCCTTTTATGAAGTCTTCTATTCTACGTAAACATCCTTTTATGAAGGTCTGTTCGTCCGAGTGGTTACCGGTGCCCAAATTTGAGGTGTATAGAATAGAACTACTGTTACCTGCCACGCATGTCATAAGAGGCGACTAAGGAGGTTTGGATGAAATCGGATGCATGTGTCCTAAACGTGTACAAGTCTATGCGTTTAAGGGCCTACCAAACCAATATGCAACGTATACACGTTCTTGGCAAAGATCAAACATATCACAAAGAGTGATTAAAATTGGTTGTAAAGAACGAACGCAAAGAAGAAAAAGAATTTCTGTAGTTTTGTCATATTACTTAAATAGAAAGACGTCGGAAGGTAAGAAAAAGTACGGAGTTGAAGGGTTACAAAAATTACGGAGTTGAAGGGTTACAAAAATTACGGAGTTGAAGGGTTACAAAAAGTTGACGGAGTTGAAGGGTTACAAAAAGTTGACGGAGTTGAAGGGTTACAAAAAGTTGACGGAGTTGAAGGGTTACAAAAATTAACTTCATATTCGAACGTTCCATATCAACAACTGGTTAAACCACTCTTTGTGATCTGTATGTGATCCGAGCCTAAGAGCGATTGAACGTTGTGCCAGTTATACGGCTACAAGTAGTAGGCCAGTACATGCGATTTCTGCGCTTTTTTATTTACTAGGGTAGCTTCCGTAGGCCCCTACGTCAGTCACCTCTTACGATATGTCTTGTAGGTCGAAGTATTACTATTCTTTGCTCCCCTTCCGAGCTAGAGAAATACACGCGTGAGGAAATAAACAAGTAACCATATCTCTTTAACTCAAACATATGATACTTCTTCTTCTGCATTCTCACTAAATTGGAATTTCGGATTCTCTAATAAAGGCCGACGTCTGCCTCAGATTGTCAACCACGTCATACAGTTTGTCTTGGGCGCTGGTATAAGTGGGTAACCTCTTTCTTCTCAGATCTGCATACTGGGGGCAGTTCTGTAAGATATAAACAGATACAAGAATTACTTACGCCAAAGTTCCTCCGATTTGTTGTACTTATAAGAAAAAGAATTGTAAGGTAATCCAACATCATTTCTTAGAGGGAATTTGCCCCACTTGTCCTCGCATCCCATTTTGCCGGTATTAGGTTCCCGTAGAAACTCTGTTCTGACCAAACTGTTTCCGTACAAGAAACTTCCATCGATAAAACTTGATTGCCAATTGATCTGTAACAGAAAATGTAGTCATAGGAGGAAGGTAATATATCAGAAATCAGAAAATGGAAACTGAGGATCGAAACACAATGTTCAATTACGTTTTTATGTTACACTTTATCTTCTCTTACTACCAACATCACGGATATCACAGCTTCTACTACTACTGCTGCTGCTACTACTGCCGCTGCTGCTACTACTACTGCTGCTGTTACTACCGCTGCTTCTACTACTAGTGCTGCAACTACTACTGCTGCTGTTACTACCGCTGCTTCTACTACTAGTGCTGCTGCTACTACTTACTGCTGCTGTTACTACCGCAGCTTCTACTACTACTACTACCGCTGCTGCTACTACTACTGCTGCTACTACTACTGCTTCTACTACTACTACTACTACCGCTGCTGCTACTACTACTACCGCTGCTGCTACTACTGCTGCTGTTACTACCGCTGCTTCTACTACTAGTGCTGCTGCTACTACTACTGCTACTAATACTACTACTAGTACTGCTACTTTAACCTTACTACTATTGTTGCTACTACTACTACTACAGCTACTATTACAGCAACAACTGCTACTTTACCTTTACTACTACTGCTGATTCTACTGCTGCTACTATTACTACAACAACTCTTACTGCTACTACTACTGCTGCTACTACTACTGCTACTACTATTAAAACTACTACTACTACTGTTACTGCAACGACAGCTACGTTACGCTTACTACTACTGCTACTACTACAACAACAACAACTACTACTACTGGTGCAGCTATTACAACTGCTACTACTACGACTGCTACTTTACCCGCACTACTACTACTACTACTACTACTACTACTACTACTACTACTACTACTACAACTACTTGCTGCTGCAATTACTCATAACTATTAACAACTAACTACTGTCCACTACTCCTACTACTAATTCTACTACTACTGCTGATGCTACTCAAAACAGCTATCTACTACTCCTACTACCAACACTGCTACAACCCTTACTACCATTACTACTACCACCTCTACTACAAGCACCATCACCACCACTACTACTACTATTGCTACTACTATCTACTACCCCAACTACTACCCATACTACAACTCATACTACTTCTACAACCCCTACTACTACTACTACTACTACCATTACTACTACTACTACTACTACCATTACTACTACTACTACTCTACTACTACCACCATCACCACCACCTCCAGTGTCTTTTCTTCACGTCTTGGTGAACAGAGATCTGTCTCGTTCTCCTCATAAGCTCATAGTTTCTGACAAGACGAATTCAGGAGAAGAGATGAAATCAGAGAAATGTCTGGTCAACCTTAACAAGAAGAAGATGGAGATATGTTAGACAAACATTGAGAATAAAAGATCAAAGAATACCAAAAGCAGACATTGAAGGGGAGGACAAAGGGTTAAATTAAGAGAGGACGCGCTAGGAAAACCCTAATTCAAACTTTGATGAGAGAGGCAAGAAATATCAGTCTCAATTTCATAGAAGATGTTGCGTTATTTGATCGACGTCAAGGCACTTTTTCATTCCCGCACGTGCTCCGTCCTCCACTGCAGCAGCCATCCCAAAGTCTCATCCCCTGCAGCAGCCATCCCAAAGTCTCCTCCCCTGCAGCAGCCATCCTAAAGTCCACTATCTCACCGTGTGAAATGAGAAGTTGACTAGAATATCTTCTCTTTCGATCCCGAAGACGACATTGTCTGGCATGTCCAAACTTAACACTCGTCCATATCACATAATTGAGCGCGCACCGCATGGATGATTACTCCAAGGAAGAGATTGGGCGAGTTGCCAAGGACAGAGAAATTACATGCAGACCATATGTAACGTATAACGGCACGAGATGAATATTATACATAACTGTTGGATTGGTCAATTTTTATTATACATTTTCTATTCAGACAGTCGCTTAATAGTTAGAGTCTCCTACATACCTGTCTTCTTGGATTATTTGGGGACTGCCCGGAAGTCTTCTCATAGGATGATCTCTCATATGGCATTGTCTTATCTCCTTCTGCATTGGCGTCAAAGTCTGGATCACCCCGTGGGACCAGCACATTTAGTATCTCCACAGGGCACGTGACCTCATCTGTATGAAGGATTTCGTGCTGTACAATCTGGCCTTGAAAATAAATACAAAAAATAAAATGACAGCATTCGGAACAACGGTTCTCTTGTTATTTGAACGATCACCAACAAATGTGTTGTTTACTTTTAATTCTCTTTCTAATTTTTGGGCGAGATCTCTAGAGATTTTGTAAAACCAGTTAGACTCCAACTCTCAGCGGGGTTATGCAATGCCATGAGGTAGGGACCCTACTCATAGTTGGGGGTCTAATAATCATAGCTGGTTACCCTACTCTTGGTTGGGGTCCCATACTCATAAGTGTGGTCTCATAATCCGAACGCCGTTTTGGCGCGACCGTTTTGGCGCGACCGTTTTGGCGCGACCGTTTTGGCGCAGGATTTTTTGGCGCAGAGCCGTTTTGGCGTAATTTAAAAATAACTTCATATTTAACTTAATGTTTATAAATAACTGTTTTCAATAAATTATAAATTTTTAATAAATCCAATGCAATGCAAAATATATCAATTAAAAAACGTTTAACGAATACTGTTAAATATTTTACTTTTAGCCAATGCAAATAATCAACTTATAAAACTTGAATAAAGTTTAACGAATCTTGTTCAATATTTTACCTTTAATAAGATTTCCGAAAGTCCGTGTTTTTAATCCATCCAAAAATTATGCGCAATTCCTCTCAGTTTCAGTTTGGAATATCTTCATTGCACTCCGGACATGTCCATAGGTGCTCCGATCTCCTTCGCAATATCTCTATCAGCGTCCAGCGACTGACCGTACCAGTTCGATTTTGATTGATATGCCTACTCGTATACCTGTTGTACCGTTCTTTTCTTGCCACACCAATCTTCAAACCCAGTTCTCGCAATCTAGTAGTTGACGTGGATTGGTTTAGATGAAGGTCGCCAGAACTTCTTGGAATGGTCTGCACTGAACTTATCGAACACATAAAAGTATCCTTCGTGATTCAACTTTTCTTTGCCACGCTTTGACGGAACATTTTCCATTTTAATGGGTTCACAGAATTATAATAATAGTATGTGATAAATTTATCTAATTCTACTTATTTTGAGATTGAGTCTAGAACATTCTTACACTTTTATAGACTAAAAGCGCACGTGTGATTAGGCAGAAGCGGCAAATACCGGATTAGGTCACTTTACGGGTAAACGGGTCAAGCTATTAACATTTGGAAGGGGCAGGATTTCTGACATTTACGATGGACAAGATATGACACTCAGTCTGTCAGCGTATCAATTCTCGATCATCTCAAATGAAACGGCTGATGATATAATTCAGACACCTGGCATTTGTTCCAATAAACGCTGATATATAAGTATATTGTTTCATTAGAGTTAATATACATGTACACTCAAAATTAAAATAATATTAAGGTTATTGAAATTTATTGAGGAATCTGTGCGCTAAAACGTCCTGCGCCAAAACGTCCTGCGCCAAAACGTCCTGCGCCAAAACGGTCGCGCCAAAACGGCGGCACCAAAACGGCGGCGCCAAAACGTCACGTACCGCTCATAATCATAGCTGGGGTTTCATAATCATAGATGTGGCTGCCCTACTCATAGTTGTGGTCCACTGACTGTTACAGTGTAACAAAGTACAAACACATGAAATGAAAAATGAAAATCGGGGCATATCCTTTACAGGACGTAGCCATCAATCACAGTAAACGAGTCGTTGATTTTCTAGGCACCACTTATACGTTCAGTAGTTTGTCATTGCTTTCTGAACGGTGAGGTCTATTTTTACCTTTGTAAAATTCCCACGGAAACAAATTTGTTTCCAAACTTGCCCACCGTGGGTTTGAACCAGGTACGCTTGGGTTTGTGATCGAGCTCACTACCGCTTGAGCTACAGACGCTCACGTCAATAGACACAAAGCACAACAACAAAAGATATACATACCAAAAAATGCGAATAGTGCCGTTAAGTTTCTTTTGTTTGGAATACCAGATCTTCCAGCAAGATTGCCAAAAAGTTCATTGCTGATTCGCCTCGGATTTGCACGATCCCAACCGAGGGCGGTAAGTTTCATCCTCGTATGTTGGAGTAATGTTTCTTTCTAAAGGTCGACCTAAAAATATATAAATATAAAAAATAATAACAATCTAATTTATGATAAATTAGAAAAATGTTATTAGTCTCTGAACTGATGTCATTGCATTCCAGGCAAACCGATAGGTTGTTATAATATGTAACTCCAATGTTAAAGCAATTCTGCTGTTTGGGTGAGAAACACGGGCAATGATTGTATATATATATATACGAGGGGAAATCAATAAGTAAGCCACAAATGGCTGTAGAAAAATAACTAAACATGATAACAACTTGAAACCAGTTTATTTTTATACATACATTGTTCCTTTATTTCTCAACATAATTTCCACCAACATTGATGCACTTATCCCATCGTTTTATCAATCCTTCCAAACCGGCTGCATAGAACTGCGGGCTGTTTTCTAAACCACGTTTTCACTTCACATTCAACTTCGGCGTCATTCACGATATGTCTCCCGCCAAGGTGGGTTTTCAGTGGACCAAAAAGGTGGAAATCGTTAGGGACTAAGTCGGGACTGTAAGGTTGATGTTCCAGAACTTTCCACCGTAGTTGGTTAATTTTCTCCTGAGTTAATCGAGCCGTATATGGTCTGGCATTGTCACGAAGAAGCAACACTCCTGTAGTCAGCAGTCCTGGGCATTTTTTCGAATTGCATCATGAAGCATCGATAGAACTTCACAGTATGATTAAGAATTCACATTGTCACCTTTCTTCTTGAAATTGGTTAAAAGCACTCCTTGACAATCCCAGAACACCGTCAGCATGACTTTCCTTGCTCATGGCGTAACCTTGAATTTTTGACACAAGGCGAAGAAAGATGTTTCCACTGTATTGAAGCACGCTTTGATTCGGGCTGGTAGTGATGCACCCATGATTCATCCTCAGTAACAATCCTGTTCAGCATGTCTTCTCCTTCATCTTCGTATCGACAGAGATGATGCAAGGACAGGCCAAATCGGTTCATTTTGTGTTCCTCCTTCAATTGTCTGGGTACCAACATTGAGCACACTTTCTTCAATTGAAAGAAGAAAGGTGACAATGTGAATTCTTAATCATACTGTGAATTCACTTCGAAGAACCTGATCACAAATACAATTTAAGTAATTGTTTAAGTGTAGAAATTAAAGAAAGCCGTACAAAAATGGGACCATGTGCTACTAACATCAAAGTCCAAAACATGGTTAACATGAAACCCGACAGTATCATTCTGTTGGTGATTGCCTACTAGCTTCTAGAATATTACAGATACTCGATTTTCATCATCATCATCATCATCATCATCATCATCATCATCATCATCATCATATAATAATACTTTTCTCTTGTACTGTTTACGTTACATAGGGCCTGAAAGCACTTTCTCCATACCGCTCTATCCTAGGCAACTCGCTCAATTTCCTTCATGGAACTGAGACCGATATTTCTTGCCTCTCTCAGCAAAGTTCGTTTCAGGGTCTCCTTAGGTCGTCCTCTCTTTCCTGAACCCTCTGCATCCCACTTCAATGCCTGCTTTGATATTCTTTAGTCATTTCTTCTCAAAGTATGCCCAACATATCTCCATCTTCTCTTTCTTATAACAGTTGTTACTAGTGGTTGACCAGACATTTCTCTGATCTCATCACTTCTCCTGAATTCGTTCCATTTTATATTCATAATTTTTCGCATACATCTACTTTCAAATGCATTAACTTGCTTTCTATATCGTTAGTCATTTTCCAACTCTCGCTGGCATATGTTACATCATATAACTACAATAGAAGTACTACAGCTGGCATATGTTACATCATATAACTACAATAGAAGTACTACAGCTGGCATATGTTACATCCTATAACTACAATAGAAGTGCTATAGCTGGCATATGTTACATCATATAACTACAATAGAAGTGCTACAGCTGGCATATGTTACATCATATAACTACAATAGAAGTGCTACAGCTGGCATATGTTACATCATATAACTACAACAGAAGTACTACAGCTGGCATATGTTACATCATATAACTACAATAGAAGTGCTACAGCTGGCATATGTTACATCATATAACTACAATAGAAGTGCTACAGCTGGCATATGTTACATCATATAACTACAATAGAAGTACTACAAAGTAACATTTAGAAAGAGAAAGTTAAGCACATAGATGAATTGCGGTTGGCGATATCTAGCAATCAAAATAAAAGGCTAAACAAGCCGAAGAAGAAGAAGAAGAATAAGCTGAAGAGTTAAAATCACTACAACAAATACGTAAAATTATGTTGATTGTGTTTCTCAGGAAAGACAAACAAAGAAGATAACATTCATGAAAACCTACCCACGCCTCCCCACGATGGGTTCAATGGGTTGTTGTACCATCCATCAAACCTCTGTACAGGAATGTCCTTAATCATGTTTCCTGCAACATATAACAACATGGTTACAGTATGGTGGTCCTGGTTGTTATTGGACAAGCTTATAATAGTGGTTGTTTGGTTGCCAATAGGTTGCGCACCGTGTGGTGATGGACTAAGAGCGAGTCCAACCTTCTGCATTGTAGGTCAATAAAATAAGGCTAAAGTTGGGCAGCCTGACAAAACGCTGTAGACGACGGATGCACAATGTGCAACGCAATTCATTTTACGAGGACATCGACAAGTATACGAAAAAAGTGTAGTGGTCAACAGGAGTCTCGACTGACGACAGAAGTGATAGATCCTAGCCTCCGAACCAGGATACAGTTAGAAGGAACAAGCACTAGTTAAAATACATGGCCAATCCCCATATCAGTCCAAGACAAGCTATACGGAGATGTACATGGACTCCGGTTGACCATTACTTTAAAAGTATACACATCGATGTCTGAAAAATGTTAGCAGAAGAAGAAGAAGAAGCTATGGTTGTGGTAGTAGTAGAAGAATTGATTCTGGTAGTAGTGTCTGGGTGGGACGGATTAGCGGAATAAGTAAAGCGTTTGCTTATCGATTCAGACACAAGAGGGTTGTGAGTTCAATACTACACTTTACGTTCCACATGTGAGGAAAGGAATCGGTCCTCCTACCTCCTGCTCACTAGGGTCTAGAAATGTGAAGGGACAGTGACTTCATACTCTAAAGCAATGGTTCTCAATCTTCCTAATGCCACGACCCTTTAATACAGTTCCTCATGTTGTGGTGACCCCCAACCATACAATCGTAATGTAAATATCTGATATGCAGGATGTATTTTCATTGTTACAAATTGAACATAATTAAAGCTGAGTGATTAGTCACAAAAACAACATGTAATTATATATTGTGAAATATTTATATCTAATTATGATAAATATGTGTTTTCCGATGGTCTTATGCAACCCCTGCGAAATGGTCGTTCGACCCACAAAGGGTCCTACCCACAGGTTGAGAACCACTACTTCAATAGTTCTAAAGTCTGAAAAGGTTACGGGTCACTTTATTTTATAGTAGTGTATGAAATAAATATTTTGTATGGTAATAACTTAGGGACTAAAGGCATTTGCGAAGTGATACAATTGTGACAGACAGACATGATAACGTAGTGGTTAGTCACTTAGCAGGTAGTCCATTAGCTTCGTCAGAACGTAGTTCCGGGATCAATTCTACAGTAGTTGTAGGATATTTTTCCAACTTAAACAGCCGACATTTCGATCCAGCCTTAAATGGGTACAAAAGAAATGCTGACAGGTAAATGTAGTTGGCGTGATGTCGATCACGTCATCCGTTGTGTGTTGTTGGTCAATGACAAATACGGATCTAACATCGTATTCCCTCCAATATATTTCATTTTATAAAGGCGCTATAGCGAAGTGGTTAAGACGTTTGTCTGTTGTTCTGAAGGTTGTGGCTTGAATCCAGTCCGAGTGAAATGTGCAATTTTTTTTCCATGAGAGCCTTAAGATTGTTGCTGGAGCTACGGAGTACGTGCTTTGTGCAACACTCTCGACAGATGGCGTGTTATTTCTGCAGTGCAATGAATTCAATCCATTGCATTTAGAACTATTGGATTGTTCACTGACATATCTACAAATGCGATGTTTAAGGTATTTCGGAGCGGAGGGGCTGGGATAGTAAATGTGTTCAACAATAGCACGGTGTGGTAATACAAGTATTACATAGTAGTCGATCTGAGTTATGTTGTGATAGATATGTGAAGGTGCAACCATTACGTTGTGATAAATATGTGACAGTAAAGATGTTACATATTGGAACAGTGATAGCAAGGGTAATCAATAGTGGAGACTGTGAAAGTAAGGGTATTACATAGTGGGGACTGTGAAAGTAAGGGTATTACATAGTGGAGACTGTGAAAGTAAGGGTATTACATAGTGGAGACTGTGAAAGTAAGGGTATTATATAGTGGATATAGTGGAGACTGTAAAAGTAAGGGTATTACATAGTGGAGACTGAAAGTAAGGGTATCACATAGTGGAGACTGTGAAAGTAAGGGTATTACATAGTGGAGACTGTGAAAGTAAGGGTATTATATAGTGGAGATTTAAAAGTAAGAGGTATTACATAGTGGAGACTGTGAAAGTAAAGGTATTACATAGTGGAGACTGTGAAATTTAATTTTGAAGATGATGTAGATATTTATGTAGGAATTTAATTTTCAATATCTTCTAATCAATTTGACCTGGGCAGCGGCTTTCCAGCTGTTCTCGATTTTGAATTGCCAAGGGTTCTCTAACGTACTCAAATTGAATACGGAACCTACGTTTTATCGTCCGTCTCCGATCAACCTACACTGAGATCAGACATTTCTGGAAAAATATCCAGATGGCTCCAGGATGGAGCGAGCGAACCTAGTATCTTTGGCACGAGAAACGAGTACTTAACATCTACGCCATCGAGAAAGATAGTAGAGTCTGTGAAAGTACGAGTACTTAACATCTACGCCATCGAGAAAGATAGTAGAGTCTGTGAAAGTAAGAGTACTTAACATCTACGCCACCAAGAAAGATAGTAGAGTCTATGAAAGTAAGAGTACTTAACATCTACGCCATCGAGAAAGATAGTAGAGTCTGTGAAAGTAAGAGTACTTAACATCTACGCCATCGAGAAAGATAGTAGAGTCTGTGAAAGTAAGAGTACTTAACATCTACGCCATCGAGAAAGATAGTAGAGTCTGTGAAAGTAAGAGTACTTAACATCTACGCCATCGAGAAAGATAGTAGAGTCTGTGAAAGTAAGAGTACTTAACATCTACGCCATCGAGAAAGATAGTAGAGTCTGTGAAAGTAAGAGTACTTAACATCTACGCCATCGAGAAAGATAGTAGAGTCTGTGAAAGTAAGAGTACTTAACATCTACGCCATCGAGAAAGTAAGAGTACTTAACATCTACGCCATCGAGAAAGATAGTAGAGTCTGTGAAAGTAAGAGAAGTAAATCTTAACATCTACGCCATCGAGAAGAGTAAGTCGAAGTGACTTAACATCTACGCCATCGAGAAAGATAGTAGAGTCTGTGAAAGTAAGAGTACTTAACATCTACGCCATCGAGAAAGATAGTAGAGTCTGTGAAAGTAAGAGTACTTAACATCTACGCCATCGAGAAAGATAGTAGAGTCTGTGAGAAAGTACTTAACATCTAGCATCAGAAGATAGTAGAGTCTTGAAAGTAATCTAACATCTACGCCATCAAGAAAGATAGTAGAGTCTGTGAAAGTAAGAGTACTTAACATCTACGCCATCGAGAAAGATAGTAGAGTCTGTGAAAGTAAGAGTACTTAACATCTACGCCATCGAGAAAGATAGTAGAGTCTGTGAAAGTAAGAGTACTTAACATCTACGCCATCGAGAAAGATAGTAGAGTCTGTGAAAGTAAGAGTACTTAACATCTACGCCATCGAGAAAGATAGTAGAGTCTGTGAAAGTAAGAGTACTTAACATCTACGCCATCGAGAAAGATAGTAGAGTCTGTGAAAGTAAGAGTACTTAACATCTACGCCATCGAGAAAGATAGTAGAGTCTGTGAAAGTAAGAGTACTTAACATCTACGCCATCGAGAAAGATAGTAGAGTCTGTGAAAGTAAGAGTACTTAACATCTACGCCATCGAGAAAGATAGTAGAGTCTGTGAAAGTAAGAGTACTTAACATCTACGCCATCGAGAAAGTAGTAGAGTCTGTGAAAGTAGATTACTACCATTACGAATGAAGAAAGATAGAGGTTGTAAAGTAGGTTTGAACGATCACTTTGAAGAATTCTTGCTGGGTGAAGAAACATGTTGGGTTGAAACTGTCGAATCGAATTTCTTGCTGGATGAAGAAACACTGTGGTTGAAACTAATGTTGGTCGAGTCTCGGCTGTAAGTTGTCTAAATGTTGTGTACAATGACTGGTTGCTTGGAAGTTCTGGAAGGAAAAAAAAAGGGAGAAAAATATTCAACATAAGAATATCAGTAAATGAAGGTTTATTGGAACCAACTGACAACTTTGGAAAATAATTTTTGAATACACTTATGAGTGAATGATGGTGTCATCATTATCATCTTCATCATCATCATCATCTTCATCATCATCATCTTCATCATCATCATCATCTTCATCATCATCATCATCATCATCATCATCCTCATCTTCATTGTGATGGAGTGAGTGATGTATGCAGTATGAGTGCTGGGAGTAATCTAAATGGTCTGAAGACAAAGGATTGTCTTCATTGCACTGGGTTTTACCCCATATGGCTCTGTCCCTCTCCGCAGAAATGGCATGCCACCTGTCAAGAATATTGCACAAAGCTCGAACTCCGTAGTTCCGGCAACAATTCTAAGATCACCGTAAAAATGCATTCGGGAACAGAACGGCGCGGTCCAGATTCGAACTCACGACCTTATAATCGCAAAGCAACGACTTAGCAACAGAGATACCTTACCACAACATGACATCACCAAAAACTATGAATAAACCAGAGATTTGTCACACGAAAACAAACAATGAAGTGAGAAATAGAACATCAGGATCACTAGACAAACGATCTATATAGTCATCTCCTCAGAAAAACAAAAGTCATGACACAGAATACACATGTTACAACAAACTGAGATACTCTCTATTCAATAAGCTAAAGATTTAAACTTCTGATAAATATGACTATCGCACTGATAACATGACGTCTGATGACTTTGTACACAGTTGTCCAGCGTATGATGTACAGAGAAGATTGAAAGGGCCATCACCAAAGCCATTGCTTGACGTGCTTTTTGAAGACCTCAATAACAAATGGCGGACCACTGCTTTCTTTGAGAATATTAAATTGGACGTAAAAGAACGAAAAATGATAAAAACGTTTCTCAAGAATAAAAATCTCAAATGCCATTTCATTGTTTATTGAAAATATGATTGTCATTGTCGCCAAGAAGTGACACTTAATAATGACATGAATATCTCTTCTGTTTAGTATGTCTTACGCTGGGGGGTCGACAGTATAAAACGAAATGACGTACTGGTCTTAAAGTGCGTATGGTTGGCCATTATAAGGTGTAGGGTGTCAACACTGAAATTATGAACAATTTGGAATATCTTGACACCGTAATTAACAAGAATGGAGACTGTAGAAAAGATGTCAGAAAGGAGACTGGTCATGACACTTCAGAGGGTGATTAATATGACGAAAATATTCACAGCATCAAGACAACAAGAAAACAAAATTAAAACTTCAAGGACATACATTTTGTTTCCGGTGACAACATACGGGTGGGAATCATGCATTATTGAAAATGTTAACGTTAACAGGGAGGGTCTATGGAAGATCATGGAAAAATTTGGATGCTCAGTGAAATTCATCAAGATCGTCCAACAGTTTCACGAGGGCATGATGGCACGTGTACTTGACGAAGGGAGCTGTCGGAAGCCTTCCATGTCACCAACGGCGTCAAACAGGGCTGTGTACTGGCCCCAACACTCTTCAGCATGATGTTTGCTGCCATGCTCACGGATGTCTTTTGGGAAGGCGACGAACATGGGGTAAAGATTAGATACAGGACAGACGGTAATCTATTCAATCTTCGGAGGTTAAAATCCTCCACCAAGGTAAACGAATTAACTATCTCAAACCTGTTGTTTGCTGATGACTGCGCCCTCGCTACCAACTCTGTGGAAGAAATGCAAACTTACATGGACAAGTTCTCAATGGCCTGTGATAGGTTTGGCCTCACCATTAACACCAAAAACAGAGGTCATGTTCCAGCCCGCCCCTAGAGAACAGTATTACGATCCATTCATCAACATTAAACACCAGCGTCTCCAGTCAACGGACAACTTTGCTTATCTTGGCAGCCTCCTATCCAGATCGGCAAACATAGATTCTAAGGTCCACAATAGGATATCCAAAGCCAGTGCTGCGTTCGGAAGGTTACGTGTCACTGTGTGGGAACGGAAGGGGATAAGCATAGTCACAAAGCTGAAAGTTTACCAGGCCATAGTGCTAACCACGCTGCTGTACGCAAGCGAGACATGGACAGTGTATAGCAGACACGCAAGAAAATTAAACCATTTCCATACAAGCTGTCTACGCAGAATACTAAAAATAAACTGGCAGCACAAAATTTCAGACAGCGAAGTCCTCACAAGAGCAAAGATCCCAAGCGTCAACACCCTGTTGCAGAAGGCCCAACTGAGATGGGTCGGTCACGTTGCTCGAATGCCTGATAAACGCATCCCAAAACAGTTGATGTATGGCGAGCTTGAAGGGGCAGACGTTTAGCTGGTGGACAGAAAAACGCTTTAAAGACACTCTTAAAGTGTCTCTGAAATGCTTCGATATAGACAATACGTGCTGGGAATCCTTGCGCAAGATCGCCAAATGTGGCGCTGTAACAACAAAAGAGGAACCCGAATAGCTGAGAATCATCGTATTGTCGAGTCACAGAGAAAACGAGCTGCGCGAAAAGACAGAGCACACAACACGCACATGTCTAACCTTGATCATGTATGCCCCACCTGTGATCGGGGATTCTGTTCTAGGATTGGACTCTACAGTCACCTCCGCACACACCAGAGAGGTGCAACAGAACACGTCTGAGATTGTTGTCATCATCGCTTGCGATGGACGGCTATTATTATTATTGAAAAGGAAAATCGGGGCATATCCTTTTAAGGACGTATCCATCAATCACAGTAAACGAGTTGTTGATTTTCTAGGCACCACTTATACGATCAGTAGTTTGCCATTGCTTTCAGTAGTTTGCTATGGATTATTACGTAAACAATAAATAAGAAAACAGAGTATTGTGAAAAAAAAAGTATACAGAAAAATTGTTAGAACTTCCCGGACAAATACGAAGCAAATATAGAAATTGTACACGACCTGAACATGGAAGAACATTGGTTTATAAACAATGTTATGTTTCTGAAACTGAAAGATTCTGTCGCATTAAACGTCACAGTGGTTTAGAGAGAGAGAAAGAAAGAAAGAGAGAGAGAAAGAGAGAGAGAGAGGGAGAGAGAGAAGGAAGAAGAGAGCAATAATTGATGACGTGGTGACTGGCAGAGGACAAACAAGACCACGTTGCAACTTACATTAAGGATTCCAAAACATTATATAGGGACACAATTATTTACAAGATGTGTTTGATTTTATATGCGTGTAATTTTTGGTAGAATACAAGTGAATTAAAGAAACTTGAACTTTCAACTTTGCACATCTTGATATACGAAATAGTATTCTGGTGCTTAACATTAAAAAACAAACTGATAATATATTTTGTTGGTTATTGGTTACTAAACTGACGTCATTGCACTCCGGGCAGACCCATAGGTACTCAGTATTCCCCAACAGATAACGAAGATTATGCATACTGATGGTTCACATGGTCGCTGATTAAACACACTCCTAACTCTGCCCCTAAGGCATCCAGTTCTACTAGTACACCGGGTAACTCCAAACTGTCTACATAGTTCAGTCCATTCAACATCTATTTTAGTGTCCTCATCCAACAGACAGTAGCGAAGAGACCGAAGAACATCCCCGTATCCATCTTCAACTCCCCAACAATCGATGCTGTTGATGCTAGCCTGTCCGCTCTCTCATTACCGAAGATTTGGTTCGAGTATCCTTCATTACAAATATGGTTTAAATGTGCGTGAACTAAGAGTTAAAGGGAAACAACTACGAGTCACTGCTATCAAAGAAAATAAATTATATTATTGGAACTTGCAGTATCATGTTCTGAAATCAAAACTCATTGACGAGTTTGTAATCGATCTTGAATGCTGTAACGTCGGTTATAGCAAATTTGTAACTATTTAATTCTGTTTTTATTTGCTTTGTGTAGTTAGTAAATGTACCCCCACCTCCCAGTAAACGGAATATAATAATTCCCTCATACCGTTTATACATCGCATGGTGCCTGCAAGTAATTTATCTATACCGCTCTATCCTGGGCAACTCACTGAATCTCCTCCACTGAACTGAGACCGATATTTCTTGCCTCTCTCAGCAAAGTTTGTTTCAGGGTCTCTTTAGGTCGTCCTCTCTTTCTTGAACCCTTTGCATCCCACTTCAATGCCTGCTTTGATATTCTTTGATAATTTCTTTTCAAGGTGTGTCCAACATATCCCAATCTTCTTTTTCTTATAGCAGTTGTTACTAGTGACCTGTTACCCATGAAACGTTCTTCGTAGTAAATTATGTGGTTCTAGTGTAATTCATCGGAAAACTACAGACCTTTATAAAAGGATGTTTGCCTAGAATAGAGGGACTGAGATGGTATGATAAGATTACGAACAAGGAACTCAAGCAGATACCAGTGGAGAAAGAGCTAAGGAAGAGACGCTGGTGGATAAGACAAACATTGAGAAGACCAACCGGAAGCATTGCAAGACAGGCACTGTTTTGGAACTCGCAGGAAAGAGAAGTAAGGGAAACCCTAGACATACCTGGAAAAGAGAGCAGGAGACTGATATGAAAATGATAGGTAAAACATGCAAAGAATTGGAAGGGACGACAGGAGAGAGGAAGAAGTTTGTTGAAGACCTGTGCTCCGTTGGGAGTTGAAAGGTGAAGAAGAAGTATAATTGAATAAATACTACAATTTATTCTGTTGACATCTAATCTGGGAACATATTATAAGGAGGACAGGTTTTTGTATATACGGAGAAAAAAGAGTATCAAATAGTCTACAGCCGAAAGACTGACATCATTGCACCGAGTTTTTACCCCATATGGTTCGATCTTTATCCGCAGTCATGACACACCAACTACCGAGAGTACTGAACAAAGCGCGATTTCCGTAGCTCCGGAAAGAATCCTAGAGGTCTCTGAAAAAATGCACTCTTGAAATGGAGGGCGTGGTCAAGATTCGAACCTACGACCATCGGAACGCAAGGTAAAGGCTTAACTACTTAATCACAGAGACCAGCACATAGAGTATGCATTCACATAAAGTAGAAACAAATGATATAGATGGCAGAAACACGGTATCCGATTAGTGGTAACACAAGGCAGTGAAATACAAAGATTAGTGGTAACACAAGACAGTCAAGTACAAAGATTAGTGGTAACACAAGGCAGTGAATACAAAGATTAGTGGTAACACAAGACAGTCAAGTACAAAGATTAGTGGTAACACAAGACAGTGAATACAAAGATTAGTGGTAACACAAGACAGTCAAGTACAAAGATTAGTGGTAACGCAAGGCAGTGAATACAAAGATTAGTGGTAACACAAGACAGTCAAGTACAAAGATTAGTGGTAACGCAAGGCAGTGAATACAAAGATTAGTGGTAACACAAGACAGTCAAGTACAAAGATTAGTGGTAACGAAAGGCAGTGAATACAAAGATTAGTGGTAACGCAAGGCAGTGAATACAAAGATTAGTGGTAACGCAAGGCAGTGAATACAAAGATTAGTGGTAACGCAAGGCAGTGAATACAAAGATTAGTGGTAACACAAGACAGTCAAGTACAAAGATTAGTGGTAACGCAAGGCAGTGAATACAAAGATTAGTGGTAACACAAGACAGTCAAGTACAAAGATTAGTGGTAACACAAGACAGCCAAGTACAAAGATTAGTGGTAACACAAGACAGTCAAGTACAAAGATTAGTGGTAACGCAAGGCAGTGAATACAAAGATTAGTGGTAACACAAGACAGCCAAGTACAAAGATTAGTGGTAACACAAGGCGGTGAAGTTCAAAGAATAAATTAAAACGTGCCGGTTAAAGGAAGTATTAGAAAGCAAGTGAAACAAATTAAGTTCACTTTCACAAGAATCAGATAATTCTCTTAAACGCACTCTCGCTCTCTTTCTCTCTGCATTTTAAACCCGGATTGGGACATAGGTCCTCAACCCACACATGCCAAGTCTTTCTATCTCTAGCTATCTCCTGCAGCTCCCTCCAGCTCTTCTTTATATTATTGATATCTGCCTCCAAATTCCGTCACAATGTATTTCTCGGCCTCCCCTTCTTTCGCTGTCCATGCGGGTTCCAACCGTAAATTAATAGTCGTTGTAGTTTACAACACATGGATAAGAAGAACTTTTTTTTCCCGGAAGAACCCCATGGGAAGCAACGGAAGCCAATTATATGTGTTGGAGGGAATGGCTATGCCAGGGGCATACAGCCATGTCCCCGCGCAGAAGCCTCATACAGACAAGTAGCCCTAGTTTAGAGTAGTGGGTAAGATACATTATATTAGTTGAGACTATGTGTTGCACTCTCTAAGCAGAAGCGCAACACATAACAACGAGACATGACGTAGAAACAAGGATAGGTAGTTAGGAAGGGACGGAAAAGAGGAGACAAGATGGGTGCATTCATTGTGTGTCAAGTAATAATAATAAAGGTAAATGCAATGATTCCACCTTGTTCGTTGTTATATTCGTGTGTCCTTAGAAAGTACTGCCCCTACTACAATTTGGTGTCAGAAATTCCAAACACGATCTGCCCTAGGTACTTGCTAGTACCAGTATCATTCAGTGGACCAGAACTATATAAGTACACCAGAACTATGGGAGTACACACATTTTGATATTTATTTACGACTTTCCTCCTTGCTCAGCTGTGGTCTGGATCGTCCATTTCAAGTTCTTCTTACTTCGTCAATCTAGGGCACTGACGATAGTCCATCACTGGATTCGCTGTTGCATGTACATCTTTGCACACAAACTGGTATTATTATGGTGAGAGAATTACGTGTGAGCTCAATTACTGCTAAGACGAACGACTTGGGAACACGACTGGGGTCCGCTGTTCGGACCTTCCTTCTTGAACTCTCTGGACTCATTAAGTATTAACGTCAATTACTGCTTCAATCAACTAACCAGGGGCTCGACGCTGGTCTCGGTGCAACTGATGTCCTACCCTGCTCTTCAGCTAGGTAGAACAATTTAATTATTGTGATATACAGAACTTTTACACTAGTTGGATCACGGTGTTTTTTTATTGAACATTTTACACAATTACTGTCCATTTAATACAACTGCTGACCCGCGAACTAACAGGGTGGCCAAACAGTTCAGGGTGGTTACTATTTACGTTCTTTAATAACTAGTATATATTTGTTGTCTTTGCAGTGTTATTTTGCTATACAGGTATTATGGCATACCGCAACACCAGAGGACATCGGTTTGGTGACGACACTGGCCTCCCAGCGGAAGGGGTGCACTCCCTCCACGCACGGGCTCCAAGAGGATGCGCCCGTGTCGATACCCGTGTCCAGTCATACTTCTGACGGTCTCAGTAGAGATCAGGCGTCCATACCGCAGCCGTTTTTCCACCCCACCACGACTACACCAACAAAAGCCCGCCCCCACATTCGTCCCAATTTGCGGCCAGACCCCCCATACTGACCATACGACGCCTTGGGGACAAATTGGGGCCATCTGTGGAGGAGTTTGCTAAAGATGTCCGCAGATATTGGCGGCACTACCGACTCGACGAGGATGATAAGTTGGATTCCATACTGGAGAATGTTGCGGATGAGATCAAGTGTGAGGTTAGGATTCATATGCTATCCGACAACAACCCGGACACGCTGCTAGGCAAACTTCTTAGAGAGTGCAACACATAGTCTCAACTAATATAATATATCTTACCCACTACTCTAAACTAGGGCTACTTGTCTGTATGAGGCTCTCTGCGAGGGGGACATGGCTGTATGCCCCTGGCATAGCCATTCCCTCCAACATAAATATTATTAACTTATGGAATTGCGACTATGTAATGTTGAACTAAATATGTAAAATATTTGGGGTTTTTATTTATTTCCTTTGGGATTGTTGGGTGGATTTTAATACCTCCTAGAGGTTAATGGATTATTACACTTGTTTTAAATATTGTATTTGAAATTTGAATTTGCATTTTGCTTTCCATTAATAACTTGTTTTTGTTGTTCTTTGGTCAATATTTGCAGACAGGGGCTTGGTACCCACGACAGGGACTGGCGACCGCATGTGTATGATATCTCATCACCCCCAGACTCACGCCATGTAAGGATAGGATGTTACAATACAGCCACCTTACATTTCCTAAAGCTTATAAACACTTTCCAGAGCAACAGACGAGTTGATGGGTCGCATTTAATTATGTGTGGTGACTGAGTCCCATTTAATTCATACAACTTTTGTCGTTGCCTCTCATCACTTAAGGTGATGGTGTTTGGATACATGATCCAGTAGGGAGGTCAGTAGAGCCATTTCTCGGAGCATAGACGAGTTGATGGGTCGCATTTAATTATGTGTGGTGACTGAGTCCCATTTAATTCAATCAACTATCGTCATGACTCCAGACTTGGACCGTAACAGGAACCTGGCCCCAGGACCATACCCGTTAGCGGTGGTTCAATCTGCCGGGACGTCAGAAACTGGAATGGGGGTGTTGGAGGAATGGCTATGCCAGGGCATACAGCCATGTCCCCGCGCAGAGAGCCTCATACAGACAAGTAGCCCTAGTTTAGAGTAGTGGGTAAGATATATTATATTAGTTGAGACTATGTGTTGCACTCTCTAAGCAGAAGCGCAACACATAACAACGAGACATGACGTAGAAACAAGGATAGGTAGTTAGGAAGGGACGGAAAAAGGAGAGACAAGATGGGTGCATTCATTGTGTGTCAAGTAATAATAATAAAGATAAATGCAATGATTCCACCTTGTTCGTTGTTATATTCGTGTGTCCTTAGAAAGTACTGCCCCTACTACATATGATCAATAAATAGAAAGTGTACAAGTATTAGGAGCTTCCGGAAAAACAAATTAACAAAAACAGGATTCGAACTAATGACCCTGATTTCTTACGGCATCACTTGCCCAGCCTAGCAATACGAGTGTTCTAACAAACACAACCACTGAGCCATTGATTTCTTACGGCATCACTTGCCCAGCCTAGCAATACGAGTGTTCTAACAAACACAACCACTGAGCCATTGATTTCTTACGGCATCACTTGCCCAGCCTAGCAATACGAGTGTTCTAACAAACACAACCACTGAGCCATTGATTTCTTACGGCATCACTTGCCCAGCCTAGCAATACGAGTGTTCTAACAAACACAACCACTGAGCCATTGATTTCTTACGGCATCACTTGCCCAGCCTAGCAATACGAGTGTTCTAACAAACACAACCAGTGAGCCATTGATTTCTTACGGCATCACTTGCCCAGCTCTAGGACAATACGAGTGTTCTAACAAACACAACCAGTGAGCCATTCAAATAAGGATAGTAGTACAGGGATATCATAGTTTTATTTAACAAAAAAAAAAAAAAAAAAGGAAGGAATATAAATATTTGTAACAGATCTCAATTTAGAGATTATATATTTTTTCTAAAAACTTTCCAAACTGGATATTGTGTAGTAGATTCCAGTTTAGAGATTACACAATTACTTCTATCCATTGATTGATTGATTGGGTCATTATTATTGCACTTCGGTGAGCAAAATGTGTGCTCGAACTCTTTCTTAAAACAGCAAGATCTCAGCTGCAGTGCACGAAGTCTGTAGTAACGGCGAGCATCCCCGATGTAATTTTGAAAATGGTGAAGATATTTATGTACGAATTTTATTGTTAATCTTTTTGGCATGAATTACCGTTCTACACCACATGATGAATTACCGTTCTACACCACATGATGAATTACCGTTCTACACCTCATGATGAATTACCGTTCTACACCGCATGATGAATTACCGTTCTACACCACATGATGAATTACCGTTCTACACCACATGATGAATTACCGTTCTACACCACATGATGAATTACCGTTCTACACCATATGATGAATTACCGTTCTACACCACATGATGAATTACCATTCTACACCACATGATGAATTACCGTTCTACACCTCATGATGAATTACCGTTCTACACCTCATGATGAATTACCGTTCTACACCGCATGATGAATTACCGTTCTACACCGCATGATGAATTACCGTTCTACACCGCATGATGAATTACCGTTCTACACCGCATGATGAATTACCGTTCTACACCACATGATGAATTACCGTTCTACACCACATGATGAATTACCGTTCTACACCGCATGATGAATTACCGTTCTACACCGCATAAAAACCAGTAATGACAGTTTTATTGTATAACCCGATAACAAACAATTGTGAAATATTTACGCTCAGATAATATATATTGTTCGAAAACATCCGAAACATAAATAATTGCGACAAATTCTACAACATACATTATACATATGTCTTTAAAACTCAGGAGAGCCGGAGTAGTGCAGTTGTTTGTCAACTCGCTACTTACGCTAGTAGTACAGGTTCAACTCTACAGTGGGCATGACATTATTTCCGACCGCAACGGCTCTCAAGTCGAACTAGTCTCAAATGGGTACTAGAAAAAGCACTGTGAAGTAAAGCTAGCCGACGTGAAGTTGACCACATCACTCATCGTGTTCCGACTTTCAATGAAAAATAAATTGCCTAACACTGTATTACTCAATATGCCTCGAAGTATGAAACAGGGTTCTTTTACACCCCCTCCTTTTTTAAAACTCTAAAACTACCGGTTCATGAAAATGTATGCAATATTACAACTCAAAAGTTATACAATTTGCTATTAGAAAAACATGTTAAAAAGCACCAGAATATACGAGTACTTGTTGTGTGAGAGATTCAAACCTTTAGAGTTAGAGCATACAATTCTCTTCAAACACATTCTTCAGTTACTCAGGAATATGATGAAATATTTTAACTTATAGATGAAGGAATTCTCAGGAATATGATGAAATATTTTAACTTATAGATGAAGGAATTCTCAGGAATATGATGAAATATTTTAACTTATAGATGAAGGAATTCTCAGGAATATGATGAAATATTTTAACTTATAGATGAAGGAATTCTCAGGAATATGATGAAATATTTTTAGATGAAGATCTCAGATATGATGAAATATTAAATAGATGAAGAATTCTCAGGAATATGATGAAATATTTTAACTTATAGATGAAGGAATTCAAGAAAATTTGTCAAAAACTCAATATCAGATTTTGCCCGTGTGTTGCCGTGGCTCTCAAGGGGAGCAAAGAATAGCAACACTGCGACCTGTACAAGGCATGTCGTAATAGGCGATGAGGAAAGGCCTAGCGAAGCTACCCTAGTAAATAAAAATCGTCGCAGAAATCGGCTTGCCTAACTTGTAGGCGCATAACTAACGCAAGATATAATAGCTCTTAGGCTCAGATTACATACATATCACAAAGAGTAGTTTAACAAGTGGTCGATATAGAGGGTTCGTAAAAGAAGAAGAAGATCGTATCACATTCAAAACGATGTATCAGCAGTTAATAAGAACTTGTCTGTAACACCTTGTTTGGAAATGTTATATTTTGTTCTTGAATGTTTGTGTTATGATACACGATTGTTTTTGTCTTTGATCTGTCCCCAGGAGGATGATAGAATTGGTTGTCCGCTCTTGTCGTTAAGCGTAGGGGTGTGAGCTTTAATTTGTGTTCCAGGTCCAGATGAGTTGTTCTTGTTGTGTTATATCAGTGTTTATTTAGTTTGGTCTTGATATTGTCTATCCATCTTTTTCTTGACCTTCCCTTGGCTCTAGTACCTAATCTCTTTTTATTTATGCTGTTATTGTTGGTTGCTTGTATTTCAATCTCATTAAATGTCTAAACCACTGCATTTGTTGTCATAGGGAATAGGCAAGTTCTCAGAAACCTTTCTTGTATTTCTTTGTTTGATTGATGCTATCAAATCATTAAACAATGATTAGACACATTGAATAACAATTGTATCAATTATGACATGAAAATCAATAACACTAAAACCAAAATAATGAATATGGGAAGAAAACATAATAGACTAGGCATCCATGTCAATGGCACTACAATAAACCAAGTGAAAGAATTCAAATACTTAGGAAGCATATTCACAGAAGACGGAAGAATAGATAAAGAGATAGAGGCTAGAGTTAAAAAATCAAATGATGTAACCTACCAGCTAGCCCCATTGTTAAGGCACCCACAAATTTCACAGGCAGCAAAGCAACATGTGAACAACATCATTTTCATGTCTACTCTGTGGTACTAAGACCAAACATGGACAATGAGCAAAGCGTAGTCACAAAAAATAACTACATTTGAAATGCCATGCTTACTAAAAGCTACCAACAACACCAGAAAAGACAGTCACACCAACATCAACATAAGCAAGAAAGTTGGCACAGAACCTTGCTTGAATTACATTGAGAAACAAATAATGAAGTAGTTCAGCCATTTAATAAGAATGCAACCAAACTCCACAGTATACAGACTTTTCTATAACAGAACATCAAGAAAGAAAGCGAGAGGAAGACCACCAAAAAGATGGTAAGATGGTTAGATGGCATAGGAGAATCCTATCAAAAGATGGTAGAGGATGGTTAGATGAGATAGGAGAATCCTATCAAAAAGCAAAATTACTATCACACATGCCACTAGAACAGCGCAAGACAAAAACAGAAAAACACGACACTGGGCAATAGCCCGGTAACAGTGTAACGTCAAAAGAAGAAAGAAGAACAATTGTCTTGTACAAATAAAATAGTATTCATTAATGTACACAATTGTTTTGTTTCCAATAAAATTATATTATATTACATGTATATTATATTTCATTTGTTTTGTACAAATAAAATTATATTATTTAATTTACACATTTGTCTTGTACAAATACAATTCGATTAATTAATGTACACATTTTTCTTGTACTAATAAAATAATAGTAATCATTGTACACATTTGCTTTTTAATACACATAAAATAAAATTAATTAATGTACACACTTGACTTGTACAAATAAAATAATATTAATCAATGTACACACTTGATTTGTACAAATAAAATAAAATAAATAATGTACACACTCGACTTGTACAAAAAATCTCGTAATTGTGGCGAAGATCAAAGTGTAATGGTCGCCGCCGGAAGGTGGGGGCCTTCATAAAACGCCAAACGGCACAATCAAATACACTTAAATAAACTCTGAGCAGCTCTCATTCGAAAGTATGTCGACACTCAGAGTTTACACTTTCAACTGTACTGGATCCACTCGTTGTGGTACTTTCATGGAAGGGCCCAATTAAAAAACTCAAATATTAGTCAATGTACACAGGTGTCTTAGTCAATGTACACAGGTGTCTTAGTCAATGTACACAGGTGTCTTAGTCAATGTACACAGGTGTCTTAGTCAATGTACACAGGTGTCTTAGTCAATGTACACAGGTGTCTAAGTCAATGTACACAGGTGTCTTAGTCAATGTACACAGGTGTCTTAGTCAATGTACACAGGTGTCTTAGTCAATGTACACAGGTGTCTTAGTCAATGTACACAGGTGTCTTAGTCAATGTACACAGGTGTCTTAGTCAATGTACACAGGTGTCTTAGTCAATGTACACAGGTGTCTTAGTCAATGTACACAGGTGTCTTAGTCAATGTACACAGGTGTCTTAGTCAATGTACACAGGTGTCTTAGTCAATGTACACATGTGTCTTAGTCAATGTACACAGGTGTCTTAGTCTAAAAACTGACAAGATTTCTCATGTACTATATCAACAACTAATATTAGCCATTGGGGACAGGAATACCAAGAAAAAGTTGGTTTGATGGAGTTACAGACATCTTAAAACTCCACAATATCACAACATATCAAGCGACCGAGCGTGCATTATCTCGGAACCGATCATCAGTTAAACCTGTTACGTCTAACGGCAAAATACCCCCCAAAACAACAGAGATGGACAAAAGAAAGAAAGAGGGGGACAATATGCACCTACATGAGACGTGCACCTACATGAGACATGCACCTACATGAGACATGCACCTACATGAGACATGCACCTACATGAGACATGCACCTACATGAGACGTGCACCTACATGAGACATGCACCTACATGAGACGTGCACCTACATGAGACATGCACCTACATGAGACATGCACCTACATGAGACATGCACCTACATGAGACATGCACCTACATGAGACGTGCACCTACATGAGACGTGCACCTACATGAGACATGCACCTACATGAGACGTTTACTTGATTAATGAGACATGCACCTACATGAGACGTATTGCTTGATTAGATGAAACATGCACCTACATGAGACGTATTGCTTGATTAGATGAGACATGCACCTACATGAGACGTATTGCTTGATTAGATGAGACATGCACCTACATGAGACGTATTGCTTGATTAGATGAGACATGCACCTACATGAGACGTATTGCTTGATTAGATGAGACATGCACCTACATGAGACGTATTGCTTGATTAGATGAGACATGCACCTACATGAGACGTATTGCTTGATTAGATGAGACATGCACCTACATGAGACGTATTGCTTGATTAGATGAGACATGCACCTACATGAGACGTATTGCTTGATTAGATGAGACATGCACCTACATGAGACATGCACCTACATGAGACGTATTGCTTGATTAGATGAGACATGCACCTACATGAGACGTACTGCGATTAGATGCACTACATGAACAGCCTACATGAGACGTATTGCTTAATTAGATGAGACATGCACCTACATGAGACGTATTGCTTGATTAGATGAGACATGCACCTACATGAGACGTATTGCTTGATTAGATGAGACATGCACCTACATGAGACGTATTGCTTGATTAGATGAAACATGCACCTACATGAGACGTATTGCTTGATTAGATGAGACATGCACCTACATGAGACGTATTGCTTGATTAGATGAGACATGCACCTACATGAGACGTATTGCTTGATTAGATGAAACATGCACCTACATGAGACGTATTGCTTGATTAGATGAGACTGCACCTACATGAGACGTAATGCTTGATTAGATGAGACATGCACCTACATGAGACGTATTGCTTGATTAGATGAGACATGCACCTACATGAGACGTATTGCTTGATTAGATGAGACATGCACCTACATGAGACGTATTGCTTGATTAGATGAGACATGCACCTACATGAGACGTATTGCTTGATTAGATGAGACATGCACCTACATGAGACGTATTGCTTGATTAGATGAGACATGCACCTACATGAGACGTATTGCTTGATTAGATGAGCCATGCACCTACATGAGGCGTATTGCTTGATTAGATGAGTCTAGTATTCAAAGGATGAGTGAAATTTCCCTCCCACCACAACGGCTATCAGGTCAACCCAGCCTTCCCTGTCGTTACTACTTGTAGTACAGTTTTCTAGATCGGTGTAGCACAGGTAGGATGAGAGTCTGATGAATTTAATGACAGCATGGCTAGTGCAGTCGTTGCGAAGCTGTTCAGGTTATAATTTTTCATTATGCCCACAACAGAAAAAAATAATTGGCCTTACCGTGAATTGAACACGGGTCTCCCGCATAGGAGCCGTGCTCTAACCCACTCAACCAGATGCTCCCAGCCTCAATCAGTACTATAAACGTACCGAGAAATAAAGATGACTAACCTGAAATGGACCACATCACTCATCGTGTGCCGATAGTTAATGAAAAATACGTGCCCACATCGTTATTCCCCTTCACGATATAAAAATGGATTCCTCTAGCAAGTATTCATAAGTATATAGGAATAAGAAGGCGGTATATTGACTCTATGAACATTAACTGATATTTTCTTTTCTTATTGACTTTATTGAGCGTCTGTAGCTTAATCGGTATTAAGCTCGATCACAACCCAAGCGTACCTGGTTCAAACTCCGCGTCGGGCAAGTTTGGGAAAAAAATTAGTTCCCTTGGATTTTTACGAAAGGTAAAAATAGATCTCATCGTTCAGAAAGCAATGACAAAATACTGAACGTGTAAGTGGTGCCTAGAAAATCAACGACTTGTTTACTATGGTTGATGGCTACGTCCTGTAAAGGAAACACTACGATTTTCGATTGATTATTGTTAAGTCGGTTTAGTTGAAGTAGCAGCGAACTTGATTTCGGCACCAGGATTGCTATTTAAAGTATTCAGTATATATATGAAACTGCAGTAAACTATGCTGTATTTGTCATTGTTTTGTAATTTGTAAAACTACAGTACTTTGTAATTACGTGTTTTATTTAAAGTAAAACGTCTGAGAACATGTATATTCCTTGTGGCAACATATGGATATGAATAATACAAACATTAAAGAACAAAATTAAAGCTTTTGAAATAAGGTGTTACAGGAAAATTCTTAGAACATCCTGGACAGATAAGAGAAGAAAACAAAGACATCCTTCAAGACTTGCATATCAAGGAGCATTAGCTCATAAATAACATCATGTCCGGAAGATGAAATATTTTGGCCACATTAAACGTCACAGTGGTTTAGAGAGAACGGTCATGAAAGACATGGTTCCTGAAGTAATGAGGCAGGCGACGACCAAGACGAAGGTGACAGCAGGGCATCACATAAACCTTGAACATGATGTTGGAGAAGGCGGGAGAACGTGCTACAGACAGAGAGTTATTAAGGTGGGCTGGGATGAAAGCGACGTTCAACAAGGGACATGCTATTACTTGAACATGACGATGGAGGTGGCGGGAGAACGTGCTACAGACAGAAGGTTATTAAGGTGGGCTGGGATGAAAGCGACGTTCAAACAAGGGACATGCTATTACTTGAACATGACGATGGAGGTGGCGGGAGAACTTGTTAGAGACACGTTCTACAAGGTACATTGCTACTACTTGCTTGTTAATTAATTGATGAGTATAGTTGATTATCTGTCTCATATCCAAACTGAAAATTGGTATTTAGCAAGTAGCTAAACACGTAAACACAAAGTACTACAGTTTTACAAAATACATAAACAGTGACGATAAACAGTTTATCGTCACTGTTTATGTATTTTGTAAAACTGTAGTACTGTGTTTTTACGTGTTTACCTATTTTTCCAAGTTTTACTGCAGTCTCCACCTTTTCGATATTTAGCAAGTATTGACGGGAAAATCGGAATAGGTGTCGAAGCTACTTTGATTACCCTTTCGCTGTGACTTTCAGTTAACTAAAAGTGACCGAACAATTGTGGATCACCAGATGTGAATGAATATAAATGACATATATTTACTTGTCTTCTTCTTCTTCTTCTATTCCTTGTTCACCTCCGAGGAGATATAGGTTCACAACCAGGTGGCCTTGCAAGCTCTTCGTGTACGAGGATGTGTTTGTTTCACTTGTATAAATATGATTTATATTTGAATACGTTTGATTATGTATCGATGCCTTGTTTTGAACAGTTTTCGCTCGCTCGTATGGTACCATCGGTGCAGATTCCGAAGTGCCAGGGATAGATCACTATCTCAGTAGTTTTGAAATTTATTTCAAATACATCTCTCAATTCAGAAAACCGAGTACGGATTTTAAAAAAAAAATTTATAAAAAAAAAATATTGCCATTGCATTGCTGTGCTTATGAGCACATAAACGTATGTATGCACGTGCGCGTTTTTAATAAATTGCACACGAATGAGATGTGTGAATAAGTTGTGAGAAAAAGTTAACCTTTGTGTGGAAGTGCAAGTTTTCATAAATATTAAGTATTTTCCTATTATTCCTTCCAAATATTTATTTTCCCATCTTTCCCGTTTTGTTCAACTTCTCATCTATTTTTTTCTAGATATCATTTTCGTATTTTTTGTTTGAAATAACAACAATTTATTTTCTCTTTTTTTCGTTTTATTCTTCCTATATTTTTACACATAATTATTTTCGTATTTTTGTTCAAATCTGCTAATTTTCCTTGTTTTTGTTTCATTTCTGATCTATTTTTAAGTTTAATTGTTCTGTTTTTTTTTATTACTCTCAATACTTCTTTATTCTTTCTGTTTCTGTTAAATTGTTTATTTATTTCGATGTACAATTTTCATTTTTTTCCCACAATATAATACCCCTTTTTTTAATATTTGGTTTTGTGTCATTACTAAAGGTATTTTAAGTATGTTTATTTTTCACTGAATTTTTCCAAATATTTATTTTCCTTTCCTCTGTTTTGTTTTTCTTTCAATCTTTATTTTCTTGTTATCTTCTTCATCGATATCTGGTCATGCGCTTACTTTACTGTTGACCATAAACTGGGTAGTAAGCTGCATGTCTGTATTTTCATCTCATTCCCAAATTGTATCTAGTGATGAGTAGATTTGTTTTTAATTATGTTTTTAACTTGAAATCATCTCTTCTTTAGTGATGTAAAGTTTTTTTCTTATACAATTACTATGTATTTTCTTAAACGTTTACCATGTATTTTCTTATACAATTACCACGTTTTTTCTTATCAAATTACCATGTATTTTCTTATACAATTACTATGTATTTTCTTATACAATTACTATGTATTTTCTTATACAATTACCATGTATTTTCTTATCAAATTACCATGTATTTTCTTATACAATTACCACGTATTTTCTTATCAAATTACCACGTTTTTTCTTATACAATTACTATGTATTTTCTTATACAATTACCATGTATTTTCTTATACAATTACCACGTTTTTTCTTATCAAATTACCATGTATTATCTTATACAATTACTATGTATTTTCTTATACAATTACCATGTATTTTCTTATACAATTACCATGTATTTTCTTATCAAATTACCATGTATTTTCTTATACAATTACCACGTATTTTCTTATCAAATTACCACGTTTTTTCTTATACAATTACTATGTATTTTCTTATACAATTACCATGTATTTTCTTATACAATTACCACGTTTTTTCTTATCAAATTACCATGTATTATCTTCAAAATTACTATGTATTTTCTTATACAATTACCATGTATTTTCTTATCAAATTACCATGTATTTTCTTATACAATTACTATGTATTTTCTTATACAATTACTATGTATTTTCTTATACAATTACCATGTATTTTCTTATCAAATTACCATGTATTTTCTTATACAATTACCACGTATTTTCTTATCAAATTACCACGTTTTTTCTTATACAATTACTATGTATTTTCTTATACAATTACCATGTATTTTCTTATACAATTACCACGTTTTTTCTTATCAAATTACCATGTATTATCTTATACAATTACTATGTATTTTCTTATACAATTACCATGTATTTTCTTATACAATTACTATGTATTTTCTTATACAATTACCATGTATTTTCTTATACAATTACTATGTATTTTCTTATACAATTACCATGTATTTTCTTATACAATTACTATGTATTTTCTTATACAATTACCATGTTTTTTTTTTAACCAATTACCACGTTTAAAAAAAAATAAAATTACCACGTTTTTTTCTTATACAATTACCACGTTTTTTAAAATAAAATTACTATGTATGTTGTTTTCGCGTAGATAGATCAGTGTTTATAAAATATTTGTAAAATATTTTAAATCAATGTAAAATATTGATATATTTTGTCCCGAAATCAAAAACTATTAATTTTGCTTGTAATATTAACCCATTCGACTTGTTGAGCCGATATACAGGCTAACTGAGTATACAATGCACTATACTAGCTAATACAGTATACAGTGCAATATAAATACGTCCGAAGATCGGACAAAATTACGAATTAATATTAGTATAAAATTATGCATTCATAAACAAATAAAATTATTGGCCTAATTGTTAGTGAATTCGCTTATTAGACTAGTGGTTGAGGTACAATTCCATAGTGGCTTGGATTATTTTTTCATCCGTAACGGCTTTTAGGTCTACCTCAATTGAGTACCAGAAAAAGCACTGAGAAGTCAATAGACTGAAGTGATGTTGACCACATCGCCCATTGTATGCTGACGGTCAATATAAAATGCTGGCCTAACACTGTATTATCCAATATTTCTGGAGGTATAAAAGGGTTCCTTTGACTGACTTATGAGACTTGATTGATTCAGACATCCAGATCTGTACACACACACACTCATCAAATATTCAACCACACATAATTTTACACACACACTCACAATTCATGAAGTAATTTTGCCCGTGTGTTGCCGGTGCTCGCAAGGGGAGCAAAGAATAGTAACACTGCTATCTACAAGGCATGTAGTAAGAGGCAGCTGAGGTAGGGGCATAGGTTTAGCTATCATAGTAAATAAAAAGCGTCGCATAATTCGGGTATGGTGGCATTCTTGTAGGCGTATAGCTGACATAGCGTACAATCGCTTTTAGGCTTGACAAAAATCGTGGCATATCCTTTACAGGACGTAGCCATCAACTGTAAACGAGTTGTTGATTTTCTAGGCACCACTTATACGCTCAGTAGTTTGCCATTGTTTTCTGAACGATGCGGTCCATAAAATCCCACGGAAACAAATTTGCTTTTTAGGCTTAAATGACATATAAATCACAAAGATTCGGTTTATAGCAAGTGGTTTGATATGGAGCGATCGAAGAAGAAGAAGCAGTTTATTGTGTTAATACTACCAGTATTCATAGATATTTATATTCTAATTGTATAGTTTATGTATGAGAGCCGCAGTGTATATTTAATGATAATAGTTATAATAAATCCTCTTATACCGCTATAAGTTACATAGGGCATGCAAGCAATTTCCCCATACCGCTCTATCCTGGATAACTCGCTCAATTTCCTCCATGGAACGGAGACCGATATTTCTTGCTTCTCTCAGCAAAGTTCGTTTCAGGGTCTCCTTAGGTCGTCCTCTCTTTCTTGAACCCTTTGCAATCCCCTTCAATGCCTGCTTTGATGTATCTAATGCTGTCGGACTATTGTGAAAAATTTATCAAAGTACCTAATATAGAGCAAGCTTCGTCTAAGATGAAGATAAAATCATTCGAGACTATACTTCACCATCTCAACTGCTACATATTCGAGACTATACTTCACCATCTCAACTGTTACACATTCGAGACAATACTTCACCATCTCAACTGTTACACATTCGAGACTATACTTCACCATCTCAACTGCTACACATTCGAGACTATACTTCACCATCTCAACTGCTACACATTCGAGACTATACTTCACCATCTCAACTGCTACACATTCGAGACAATACTTCACCATCTCAACTGCTACACATTCGAGACTATACTTCACCATCTCAACTGCTACACATTCGAGACAATACTTCACCATCTCAACTGCTACACATTCGAGACTATACTTCACCATCTCAACTGCTACACATTCGAGACAATACTTCACCATCTCAACTGCTAACAATCTGGACTATACTTCACATCTCAACTGTCATAACATTGGAGACTATACTTCACCATCTCAACTGCTAACATTCTGAGAACTATACTTAATTTGTGTTATTATTCACCATCTCAATGTTTATATCTTACATCAATCATATCAAATGCTTTTACTTACCTTTCAAATATTCCAATCTACAGATGATTGCAGAAATGAAATTGTAGGTTTTATTTGCAGTCACAACCCTATATCACTTATATTTGTGTTATTATTCTGTAGTACAATCATATCACTTATATTTGTGTTATTATTCTGTAGTAACAATCATATCACTTATATTTGTGTTATTATTCTGTAGTAACAATCATATCACTTATATTTGTTGCTATTTTGTAACAGCAATCATATCACTTATATTTGTGTTATTATTCTGTAGCAGCAATCATATCACTGAAACTGGTAAACACATGTGAACCTGCACTACTAAGAATAGTTTAAGTTGCAGAATGAGAATCAAACTAAAGCACACACCGTCTTCAAATATACCGTCTTAAAATATCACCTGCTGCAATTATTTATTTAAACTACAAATCCATACATTAACATTTAAATCCGCTCGCAAGAACTGTACAATTTAATTCTGAATATTTCCTGTGAATTAACAGCAAAATAATGAAACAGTATAGAAGTTTACAAACTTGACATGTTACTACTTCTTGAATCTATCTGTTGAATGTCTTAACGCAGGCCACAATTTGCCATCCCACCGACCTGTGTAGCCTCGGATTCGTACAGATCTAGGTCAAATAATATTGTAGCCCTGCCTCTTAAGTGAGAATGCGAGTGTTCCAACAGCAAAGGATCTAGCTTGTATTTATTGTTAAGTGCAGATTTACCTGGAGTACAGGGTAAATAATCAACGCCCCCATTCGTTGTCAATTTTTTGGAAGTACTTTTCTTTAGAAATGTTTTTTTAAATTTTGAAAGGTCATGGAGTTCACATTATTTTGTGCTGTACTTTGATGTAAAAATAGGGTACACGTGTTGCTTATAATTTAGTTGGATAATTACATTTTATATTATCTATTTACATAATTCTTTAGTTATTTTAGTTATTGGTTAGTGAACCGATCTTATATGACTCCTCACAGACTCATATGTGCGCAGTTTTCCACAGCTAATGTCGAAGGGTTTGCGTTTTGTAAGGGTTTCTTGTCTCGTTGGTTAACTCTATTCAAACCAATGATCACTATATATATATCTATTTCTCTAATCCTGTTTTGCATTTCGGCGTTAGGTCGAAAAAGGAGACGCCTGGGGCGAGTCTTCCTATGCGCCTTGTCTTGCTTTCTTGTCTCCAGTCCTGCTTTGCATCATAGCTTGAGGGTAAGAAGAAATTTCTAGAACGTTATTTTCTACTTGTACTTCATAAACAGTGTCTTTCGGTGTTAGACTGAAAAAGGAGATACCTGGAGCGAGCCCCATGTGTGCCTTGTCTTTCTTTTGTCCAGTCCTAATTTGTCTCACAGATTCAGGATAAGAAGAGATTTCTAGAAAGGGATTTTGCGTTCGCTTCATAAACAGTGTCTTTCGTCGTCTCTGTTATCTGAACTATAATTGTGTAAAAATGTGGGCGAATAAAATCACACAGAAATATAGTGATTTTTCACAAACAACACTTGCTTTCTCTTTACACTATACCGTCCATAGGGAAGCTACCCTAGTAAATAAAAAGCGTCGCAGAAATCGGATGTGCTGGCCTCTTATTTGTAGCATCAGTCAGTTTTCGTTGGTTTTTCCTTCTTTTGAATAGATCTTTTCTTTCTCTTCTCTGTCCATGATATACGGGAGGGCTCTTCTGTAACATACAGATGTCCATGATGTACGGGAGGGCTCTTCTGTAACATACAGATCATATAGAAATCACAGAGAGTGGTTTAACAAGTCGTCTATATGAAGCGTTCGAAGTAGAAGAAGTACTAAACCTTCCATGTTTTTATCCTAGTAATAGACTTTGCAAAAGCAGGCACTGAAAAGGAACAGTTCCACAACAGAATCTCACTGAGGGCAAACAAATATCTGTCATAGGGAATTACAAATATGCATGGAAGCATACAACAGGCAGCAATTACCTACAAGATCCCATCTTAAAGTTATATACATGGAAGCATACAACAGGCAGCAATTACCTACAAGATCCCATCTTAAAGTTATATACATGGAAGCATACAACAGGAAGCAATTACCTACAAGATCCCATCTTAAAGTTATATGCATGGAAGCATACAACAGGCAGCAATTACCTACAAGATCCCATCTTAAAGTTATAACACGTAAAACAAAGAGCAGCAATTACTAACAAAGCACTCATCTTTAAAACTTATATACAGGATAAAAACAGGAAGAAGTTCACTTTAAGACTCATCTTAGAAGATTACAATAAATCGGAACTATTACAACATTGCAAATTTGAGTGCAGCTCCTCATCTTAAGTTATATCAAAGCAACAACAGCCCTCTAATTACCACAGAATCCTCAACTGCAAGCCATTCAAGTGAAAGCATACAAAGGCTCCAATTCCTACAAGATCCTCAAGTCTAGTTATATCATTTGGAACAACAACAGTGAGAATAACCTACAAGATCCCATCTTTACATACATGGAAGCATACAACAGGCAGCATTACTACAAGATCCCATCTTAAAGTTATATACATGGAAGCATACAACAGGAAGCAATTACCTACAAGATCCCATCTTAAAGTTATATGCATGGAAGCATACAACAGGCAGCAATTACCTACAAGATCCCATCTTAAAGTTATATACATGGAAGCATACAACAGGCAGCAATTACCTACAAGACCTCATCTTAAAGTTATATACATGGAAGCATACAACAGGCAGCAATTACCTACAAGACCTCATCTTAAAGTTATATACATGGAAGCATACAACAGGCAGCAATTACCTACAAGACCTCATCTTAAAGTTATATGCATGGAAGCATACAACAGGCAGCAATTACCTACAAGATCCCATCTTAAAGTTATATACATGGAAGCATACAACAGGCAGCAATTACCTACAAGATCCCATCTTAAAGTTATATGCATGGAAACATACAACAGGCAGCAATTACCTACAAGATCCCATCTTAAAGTTATATACATGGAAGCATACAACAGGCAGCAATTACCTACAAGATCCCATCTTAAAGTTATATACATGGAAGCATACAACAGGCAGCAATTACCTACAAGATCCCATCTTAAAGTTATATACATGGAAGCATACAACAGGCAGCAATTACCTACAAGATCCCATCTTAAAGTTATATGCATGGAAACATACAACAGGCAGCAATTACCTACAAGATCCCATCTTAAAGTTATATACATGGAAGCATACAACAGGCAGCAATTACCTACAAGATCCCATCTTAAAGTTATATGCATGGAAACATACAACAGGCAGCAATTACCTACAAGATCCCATCTTAAAGTTATATACATGGAAGCATACAACAGGCAGCAATTACCTACAAGATCCCATCTTAAAGTTATGGCGAAACACGTAAAAACAAAGTATCGTAGTTTTACCCAAAAAAAATAATAATAACAAAGCACAGCAGCGTTTCGACCGAAAAACCTTTATCAAGTACAGGATAAAAAAGAAGTGAAGAAGTTCACTTCTTATACGACACACTTCAGATAGATTCAGACAATAAATTCCGAACTATTATTTCAACATTGCTATAAAGTTTGAGTGCAGTCTTCCCTTACATCTTAACGTTAGACAAAAACCAACAAACTGCCATCTTAAGTCTCACCACAGAACGCTGCAAACTGCAAGCCCATTTCCATAAGCTGAAATGCACATCTCAAAAGAGCTTCCAGATTCCTGAACATATCCTTCAAGTCTGCCCCCTCCTCAATAATTTGAGGTATCAAACATGGCACTGTGAGACTAATCTAACAGAGAAATTGTTGGTCGCCCCAGATAACCTCCTACGGACAATTGGATACATGGAGGCAGTTCATTGAAAGTCAACTATAAACTTATGGGCCTTTGGACACAGGTAAGAATTATGTGAAATCAGACCACAACTACACCACGTGACCTCGCATTCCAGTATTGTTGTAGATAGATGAATTCATTTTAAAATCAACACAACATGTTAAATCAAGGTTATATTATGCAACAAGTTAAGTTTAACAATAAGGAATATCAATATTATGAATACATGTCACCAATAAATGACCATATACTCACAGAATTGAGTAAAATTGCAAAAAAAGCTTGCAGTGTTGTATTAAACATATATAGATTGCATTGCAACCCCCCTGCCCCCCGCTCTGATCTAGGCAAGTGTTTCCCGTCAGTTGTCTGGCCTAGTTATCTATAGTTGGCTGTGGTTCATCTCACTGCTGAGCATAGGAACCTGATCGTAGAAGAAGAACAAGAAAGTAAAACATAAAACTCTTAGTTTCCCGTTTGGTTTATTTTCCGTACACAAGAAATTTTAATTGTCATGGGGTCTCATTGGTGAAGTGGTCAAACCGTTTTGATTGCGTTTCAAAGGCATAGGTTCGATTCTCGGGTGTGTCGTACTGTTCGTAGGTGCATTTGTTTCAGAATATGCCTACAGTTGTTTCAGGAGATACAATTGTGCAAAACATGACATGAAAATCCACAACACTAAAACAGAAATAATGAATATGGGAAGAAAACATAATAATCTAGACATCCATGTCAATGGCACTAAAATAAACTAAGTGAAAGAATTCAAATACTTAGGAAGCATATTCACAGAAGACGGAAAACTGGATAGAGAGATAGAGGCTAGAGTACAAAAGGCAAATGCTGTAACCTACCAGCTAGCCCCATTATTAAGGCACCCACAAATTTCACAGGCAGCTAAGCAACAGATGATCAACAACATTTTTATACCTACTTTGTGTTACCAGAGCCAAACATGGACATTGAGCAAAGCGCAGTCACAAAAAATAACTACATGTGAAATGCGTTGCCTGCGAAAAGTTACCAACAACACAAGAAAAGACAGAATCACCAACATCAGCATAAGAAAGAAAGTTGGCACAAAACCGTGCTTGAATTACATAGATAAACAAAGAATGAAGTGGTTTGGCCACTTAATAAGAATGCATCCAAACTCCACAGTATACAGAGTCTTCTACAACAGAACATCGGGAAAGAAGGCAAGAGGAAGACCACGGAAAAGATGGTTGGATGGCGTAGCAGAATCCTGTGAAAGAGCAAAGATAACAATCACACAAGCCACCAGAACAGCACAAGACAAAAACAGAGATCCACGACACTGGGCAACAACCTGGTAGCAGTGTGACGACAAAAGAAAGAAAGAAGAAGAAGATACGTGGGTTTTTGGTACAATACTCTCGGTAGAAAAGTTGCTCCAATTGATTGTCTCCTTTCATGAGGGCATGAAAGCCAGCATACAGTTCGATGGCAGCACATCTGATAGTTTCGAGGTTAAGAGTGGAGTCAAGCATAACTGTGTCCATGCCCCCACTCTCTTTGGCATCTTCTTCGCAGTCCTTTTGAACCACGCCTTATGGGACGCTGATGGTGATGTTTTCATCCACACTAGATCTGATGGTTCACTCTTTAACTTGACTCGCTTAAGAGCCAAGACAAAAACGACGGAAATTCTTCTGAAGGACCTCCTTTTCGCTGATGATGCTGCTGGCACAGAGCCTTGCTTGAATGACATAGATAAACAAAGAATGAAGTGGTTTGGCCACTTAATAAGAATGCATCCAAACTCCACAGTATACAGAGTCTTCTACAACAGAACATCAGGAAAAAGGCGAGAGGAAGACCACGAAAAAGATGGTTAGATGGAAGTGCAGAATCTTGTCAAAGAGCAAAAATAACAATCACCCAAGCCACCAGAACAGCGTAAGACAAAAACAGAAAACCACGACACTGTGCAGCAACCTGGTAGCAGTGTGACGACACTGTGCAACTACCCGGTAGCAGTGTGACGACACTGGACAACCGAGCAGTGGACGACACTGACAACCCGGTAGCAGTGTGACGACACTGGACAACAACCCGGTAGCAGTGTGACGACACTGGACAACAACCCGGTAGCAGTGTGACGGCACTGGACAACAACCCGGTAGCAGTGTGACGACAAAAGAAGAAGAAGAAGAAACAGTACTTTGTTTCTACGTGTTTGACATATTCTCATCATGAAGGCATGTCCAATTCATTGCCTCTTTTTTAGTTTCAGGTTTAGTTTAGAATATCTTCCTTGCACTCTTGGCATGTCTATAGGTGCCCCGATCTCCTTCGCAATATCTTCAACAGCGTCCAGCGACTAATCGTACCATTTCGATGTTGAATGATGCTCATATTTGTATCACACACATATTTGTGAGTGCCTAGAGAAGATAGATTAGGAGGGAATGGTGCCTGGTAGAAGAATGAAAGGAAGGCCTAGAAGACGATTAGTGCAAGATGTCATTGACGATCTGAGAGTAACTGCTGCTGACGCCGATCATCTTGCACAGAACAGAGAACAGCACATTAGGCCCTACTCATGTAACTGATGTGCTGTTCTTTCCTAGCCACTCAAATCTTCAAACTAATCTCTTGCAATCTAACATTCTTCGATGTCAAGACGGTATATATATTCTGGTTTGAATTTAAAAGATACAATCTTACATTTAAGCGCATTTTACAGGTACAGAAAGATAGGGTTACAACATGTTTTTTGTTGAATGTATTCATGAAATTGTGTGATATTTCTAAGTCAACATTAGGAGAGAAGACCCCTCGTGGTTTATCAACAAAAACTGACAAACAAAATAAGGATGTCAAAGAAATCTAGTGCGCACATGTCTGATATACCTTTCAGAAGTTGGTGACACATGAAGTAACAGTTATGTAGGGTGCTAACAATGGATGAGTTGTGGATAACATAGGAGGATGAAGCAAGAAATATATTGTGGATATGTTCACATGTGGATAGGTTAAGAAGTGGATAGGTTAATATGGGGATAAGCTCTTCTTTACTCAATCCGGTTTTGCCTCACAGTGTTAGGATTAGAAGTGGTTTCTAGAACGGGATTGTGTTTGTGTGCTTCATAAACAGTTTTTTTCACCGCCTCTGTTATTTCTGAGGCCCACCTTTTGCGTCGACTGTCTTTTACTTTGTATCTCATATATCGGAGTAACGTTCTCTTTGATGCACACTGTGTGTTGATAATCTGCTTACTTTGTATCTCATATATCGGAGTAACGTTCTCTTTCATGCACACTGTGTGTTGATAATCTGCTTACTTTGTATCTCATATATCGGAGTAACGTTCTCTTTCATGCACACTGTGTGTTGATAATCTGCTTACTTTGTATCTCATATATCAGAGTAACGTTCTCTTTCATGCACACTGTGTGTTGATAATCTGCTTACTTTGTATCTCATATATCGGAGTAACGTTCTCTTTCATGCACACTGTGTGTTGATAATCTGCTTACTTTGTATCTCATATATCGGAGTAACTTCTCTTTATGCACACTGTGTGTTGATAATCTGCTTACTTTGTATCTCATATATCGGAGTAACATTCTCTTTCATGCACACTGTGTGTTGATAATCTGCTTACTTTGTATCTCATATATCGGAGTAACATTCTCTTTGATGCACACTGTGTGTTGATAATCTGCTTACTTTGTATCTCATATATCGGAGTAACGTTCTCTTTCATGCACACTGTGTGTTGATAATCTGCTTACTTTGTATCTCATATATCGGAGTAACATTCTCTTTCATGCACACTGTGTGTTGATAATCTGCTTACTTTGTATCTCATATATCGGAGTAACGTTCTCTTTGATGCACACTGTGTGTTGATAATCTGCTTACTTTGTATCTCATATATCGGAGTAACGTTCTCTTTGATGCACACTGTGTGTTGATAATCTGCTTACTTTGTATCTCATATATCGGAGTAACGTTCTCTTTCATGCACACTGTGTGTTGATAATCTGCTTACTTTGTATCTCTATATCGAGTAACGTTCTCTTTATGCACACTGTGTGTTGATAATCGCTTACTTTGTATCTCATATATCGGAGTAACGTTCTCTTTCATGCACACTGTGTGTGATAATCTCTTACTTTGTATCTCATATCGGAGTAACGTTCTCTTCATGCACACTGTGTGTTGATAATCTGCTTACTTTGTATCAAATCAGTAATCAATGATAACTGTTACGTCTATAATCGATGCAACACTGTGTGTTGATAATTGCTTACTTTGTATCTCATATATCGGAGTAACGTTCTCTTTGATGCACACTGTGTGTTGATAATCTGCTTACTTTGTATCTAATATGAGAACTTTTAGACTGTTGTTGATAATCTGCGTTGATATAATACGAGTAGTTTTTATGAAAGTCTGTTAAAGACTGTTGTATCATAAAGAGACATTATATAAAGAGACGTTATATAAAGAGAAGTTTATGATAAAGAGAAGTTGATAAAGCTGTTTATAAAGACGTTTATAAAGAGACAGTTATATAAAGAGACGTTATATAAAGAAGACAGTTGATATAAAGAGACAGTTATATAAAGAGACAGTTATATAAAGAGACGGTTGATAAACGTTTAAAGAGACGTTATGCTTGTATAAAGAGACAGTATATAAAGAACGTTATAAAGAGACTGTTATATAAAGAGACGGTTAGTATAAAGAGACGGTTATATAAAGAACGTTTATAAAGAACTGTTAGTATAAAGAGACAATAAAGAGTTATATAAAGAGACTGTGTATAAAAGAGACGTTTATAAAGAGACTAAGAGCTATAAAGAGCGTTATATAAAGAGACGTTTATAAAGAGACTGTTGTATAAAGATTGACGGTTTATAAAGAGACTTATAAGAGACGGTTATATAAAGAGACTGTTGTATAAAGAGACGTTGATAAAGAGACGTTATATAAAGAGACGTTTGTATAAAGAACTGCTGTCTAAGAGACGGTTGTATAAAATTCATAAAAACGTATAAAGATGACGTTGTATAAAGAAGACGGTGTATAAAGAACTGGTTTACAAAGTTAGACTGGTTTCATAAGATGACGTCTAGTACTAAGATGTTATCAGAACTTGTAAATCAGTTGTATCTGAATATCGTTGCGATGTTTTCAATCCAACATCTCTGACACACAAAATTTCCATCTACTCCTGCATACTAGATCTAAATCTGAATTGCTTTTCAAAGAGTTATCTTGCAATATAATCTTGACAGAGTTTCGTCCCTTCATAAAATCCGATCTATTTCAGTCTTGTAAACAAGGTTTACGTTACAGAATCAAAACAAATTAATGGTGCATGTTTCTTTCAATTCTCTACATTTATTCAGAAATGATCAACAACATGTCTTGCACTGAATTAACGTTACTTGTTTGCATGTTTTTCTTTCTTTTCCTTCTGCAATGATCTAACGGCCATTGGCCTCTTGTCTTCAGTAAATACAAAATGAACAAAATATTTACGATCTGGTGTGTCTGTAGATTTTCTACCAACCCAGGAACAGAGACAGACTTGAACTGCTATAGTTATATGGGAGAGCCGCATTAGTACAGTTGTTAGTGAACTCGCTTCCTAGGCTAGTGGTCCAGGTTCATTGCCACAGTGGGCGTGGGCTTTTTTTCCAACGGCTCATCTCTCAGGACGACCCAGCCTTAATTGAGTATCAGGAAAAGCACTGGGAAGTAAAGTCGTGATGTTGACTACATTATCCAACCAGCACCGGATTAGCATAGTAGCAGAAGTAGCAAATGCTACGGGCCCCGCGCTTCTAGGGGCCCCGCGCCTATGTGACAGAGATGAAAATGGAAAAAATAACCAGATGTTATATCAAAAACACGCACGCTGTCTGAATGTTTAAATATCGTGTGTGATGGTGCTGAATCCAAGGAAATCGAAGCAGAAAATACAGAAGACGTGTCCCACTGTGTAGTAGATGAAGGCAGTGCTATAGAAGAATCATCATTACCAATATTATCATTAAGATCAGTAACTCTTCACGATTTAGCCACATTTTTCACAAGACAAACGGAAATCGAATGTACAGAAAGTCCTCCCAATTTAGCCATATCATCTTCAAGCCAAAGAGAGGCAGAAAGCACAGAACATGCTTCTAATGTAGCAACATCTTCTACAAGCCAAAAACACAACGAAAGTAAAATGTACTCCAACGATATTTGGTGAATGGCCAAACAACTTCAATCGAGATTATTGGATTGTGAAAGAAAGTAGCGAAGTGCAACATATGAACAGTGATTTCATGTCGTAATAAAAAACCAAAAACATACGATAAAGAAAACAATTCCCGATTTTGTCGAAAGTCGTTTTTCACATACACACATACACCAACAAACAAAACTCACGTGAGAGATTGGTTGTGTTATACAGAAACTAAAGGACAACTGTTCTGTTTTGTTTGCAAAGTTATTGATTTAGACTGTACCATAGAGTGACTGAGAGCCGCTGTAGCGTAGTTGTTAGTGAACTCGCTTCGCAAGGCTGGTGGTCTGGGTTCAGCTCCCGCAATACGCGTGGAATTTTTCCCGACCACGACGGCTCTCAGGTGGGTACCAGACATGCTCTGGGAAAGTAAAGGCGGCCGGCGTGATGCTGACCACATCACCCATCGTATGCCGACGGTCAATGAAAAGTACAGGCCTAACACTGTATTTACCTATATACCACGAGGTATGAAAGGGTTCCTTTACTTTTTACTTATAGAGTGACTGGTGTATTTGGAATACTACGGCAGTTAAAATCTCTTACAACAGAAGAGATCTTGAAAAGAACTCCAAATATTGTCAGCTCTTACCAAGAGGATTTGGAAGAAAGTCTAGGCGACGAACTTGTGCAGTTCGCTGAACTTCTTAAAACTAATGTAGCTGCTGCTATTAGCAACGAAAAGCATGAGGCTCTTGAACTGCAATTTTATAAACTTATAATGGAAAATTCATTTGAGTCGTGTTTCCCAAATGTAGAAATAGTTTTACTAATTTACTTGTCTTTAATGATTACTAACTGCAGCGGAGAATGTTCTTTTTCAACATTAACGCGTATAAAAAGTGAGTTAAGGAACATGATGGGACGATCGTCTAAATAACCTCACCTTAATAAACATTGAATGTAATTTACTTGGAGAAATTGATTTGTCTAGTATTATCTCTAAATTTTCTCACATTAAATTGAGACAAGTTTGTTTGTAAAAGTTGTGTTTTATTTTATTATTATACAAAACCTAGGGCCCCGAGCTAAAATTTGCTACGGGCCCCGCGCTAGCCTAATCCGGCACTGTATCCATCGTGTGCAAACTGTCAACGAAATCAAATACTGGCGTAACACCGTATCACCCAATATACCTCGAGGTAAGAAAAGGTTATAGGAGACAAACAGGTTTTCTTAGCTGCTCACTAATGCAGCAGTCAAAGTATGGTTCACTGTGCTCATTTCCCGCCACCGGCTTGCTAGCACGTTATACAGTTACATTATACTGAAGTAGAGGCAGCCAATCAGAAATTACAGATGAGAACATTAACGTCAGGATTAGGGAGGCCCGACATACCTTTGCTATCCTGCATACAGTGTGGAAATCTATTACTACTTCCACTAAAACAAAGCTTAGGATATTCATCTTAAACGTGAATTCTGTAATGTTTATTACTCGGAAACGGGGAAGTCACCAAGTTAAATACAACTAAGATTCAAACGTCTGTCAACAGATGTATTCGGTCTATTCTCAGTCTGAGATGGTATGGCAAAGCCAGCACTCTGGCATCGGAAGTGCACACGTTTTAAAACCAATGTGGTCATGGCTTAATCGGCTCTTTCCCGGAAAAGGACTATTTTACGACCACATAGTCCGTTAGTGACAGTCTGTGTGTATATATGAGGAATACTAACTCGTGGCGCTCTCTCACAAGTAAATGTTGTTGCTGTTTTTATCTTCTGAGTGGTAGTGCTTTGGTTATTAAACTTATTTAATTATTCTCGCTAATGAAATAGGTCTGATCGATTGTCAATATAGTTTGACAGCGCTTCAAATTATGAAAAAATGGAAGGGGACTCAGATTTGAAAACTGGTCCCTCACAACAAAGCATGAAGGTAAGACATGCAACAACAGTAAAAACTCGGACCAGTAAAAATCTCATTGCTAAGCTGCATTGTTACCAAACCTAGTTCCCTCCTCACAACAAAGCATGAAGGTAAGACATGCAACAACAGTAAAAACTCGGACCAGTAAAAATCTCATTGCTAAGCTGCATTGTTACCAAACCTAGTTCCCTCCTCACAACAAAGCATGAAGGTAAGACATGCAACAACAGTAAAAACTCGGACCAGTAAAAATCTCATTGCTAAGCTGCATTGTTACCAAACCTAGTTCCCTCCTCACAACAAAGCATGAAGGTAAGACATGCAACAACAGTAAAAACTCGGACCAGTAAAAATCTCATTGCTAAGCTGCATTGTTACCAAACCTAGTTGACCCCTCACAACAAAGCATGAAGGATAGACAAGCGACAACAGTGTAAACTGTGACTGGTAAAATATAATTACTAAGATGAATTGCCCTTGAGCCTAGTCCCCTGTGAGAAAAGTCACCCCTCGACTGAATTCTACATATATTCAGACATAATAAACATAATGTGACAGCAACAACCCATACACACACTCACCGTTAAACACTGAACTTCCTGTCCAGATTATGGAAGACACGTCCTATCTCAGACACGTCCGATCTCAGACACGTCCTATCTCAACCGTAGTTCGGATGTTCTGAATTGGGAATCAACGGGAAACAACATTTAAACTCAATATAACGTCACAGTTTGCCCGGATGAAGGAAGTACAATTTCAGTGACCAGGATCATGATCAAGGTTATAGTTCGGGAGTTCAGTCAAGGATTTGAGATTTCAAATGAACAAGTGTTAACGAACCAGCCACTAACTATATATATATATACGCATACACATAGGTACGCTCAATATATATCATAATATATATATATATATATAAACACACACATACAAACACATAAGCATGTATATATACAAATATACGATAGAGATATGTTGGGCACACCTTAAGAAGAAACTTGTGAGTCGAAGGTCGTGGGTTCGAGTCCGGCCGCGCCGTTCTGTTCAGAGTGCAGTTTTTCTACAGACCCCTAGGATTGTTGCTGGAGCTACGGAGTTCGTGCTTTTGTCAATACTCTCGGCAGGTGGCGACCCATTTCCGCTGAGAGGGACCGAGCCATATGGGTAAAACCCGGTGCAATGAAGTCAATCCTTCGGCTTAAAAATCCTTTTGATAAGAAACGATCAAAGAATACCAAAGAAGGCATTGAAGTGGGAGGCAAAGGGTTCAAGAAAGAGATTATCTCCAAGGGAAACCCTGAAACGAACTTTGCTGAAAGAATCAAGAAATATCTTAAGGGTGTTGCCCAGAGTAAAGCGGTATAGAGAAATTACCTGCAGGCCCTATCTAACGTATAGCGGTGCGAAGGGAATATATATATATACATACATACGCACATATATATACACGCACACATACGCACATATATAAAAAAACACAAAAGGTTAGAGAAGAAATAGTCATTTCGGCAAAGAGGAGAAGAAAAAGAAGAAGATCACGGAGACGATGGATTCAGGATGTAACTGATGATTTGTGCAAAAAGAATGCCGACGTCCATGAGAGAGAGAGAGAGAGAGAGAGAGAGGATAGAGAGAGAGAGAGGAAATCCGAAGGATTGTTAGTATGGTAAAGTTCGGCTCAGGGACACGCTATTTGACGATATGTATATATATGTGTGTATGTATGTATGTGTGTATGTATGTATGTAAAACGAAACGAAGGTATTTTAAAATAGAATGGTCCAATTTGACAATATTTTAAGAAACGAACAGGACAGGCATGTCAAGCTCATGTACGGGAAAGATCATGTTAATCATTGATTTATTGATTGACTGATTGATAGAATCATCATCATTGAACTTCGGTGAGTAGCCATCTGTGCCCTAATCTCTTTATTACATAAGAAGATCTCAGCGGCAGTGCACGAGCTCTGTAGCACCAGCGAGGGTACCCGATGTAACTTCGAAGGTGTGAAGATATTTTGCAGAAATTTTATTTTTAATCCTTTTTGAATTACATTGAGAAACAAAGAATGAAATGGTTTGGCCACTTAATAAGAATGTATCCAAACTCCACAGTATACAGAGTCTTCTACAACAGAACATCAAGTAAGAAGGCGAGAGGAAGACCACGAAAAATGTGGTTAGATGGCATAGCAGAATCATGTCAAAGCGCAAAAATAACAATCACATAAGTCACCAGAACAGCGCAGGATATAAAAACAACCCGGTAGCAGTGTGACAACAAAAGAAGAAGAGGAATGAATTTTACCCGCGGCTTTCGAGACCGCTCTTCTCGATTTTCATCTGCCACGGGTTCTTTTCTTTTAGTGCACAACTTGGACACGTTACCTACGTTTTACCGCCCGACTTCAATAGGACTATGAACTGGATCTCACCTACACTGAGATCAGGGGTATCTGAATAAAATATCCTGATATCTCCACGAGGGAGTGAACATAGCATATTTGACAACGAAAGAAGAACACCTCTACGCCACGAGACCCACCAAAACAGCAAATGACCTCCACATTATTAAGAAATATTTTGACGCTGTCCAATAGATGACGTATATGCTTTAATTAAACTATCCAATAGATGACGTAATATGCTTAATTAAACTGTCCAATAGATGACGTAATATGCTTAATTAAACTATCCAAAAGATGACGTAATATGCTTAATTAAACTATCCAATAGATGACGTAATATGCTTAATTAAACTGTCCAATAGATGACGTAATATGCTTAATTAAACTATCCAATAGATGACGTAATATGTTTAATTAAACTATCCAATAGATGACGTAATATGCTTAATTAAACTGTCCAATAGATGACGTAATATGCTTAATTAAACTATCCAAAAGATGACGTAATATGCTTAATTAAACTATCCAAAAGATGACGTAATATGCTTAATTAAACTGTCCAATAGATGACGTAATATGCTTAATTAAACTATCCAATAGATGACGTAATATGCTTAATTAAACTGTCCAATAGATGACGTTATATGCTTAATTAAACTGTCCAATAGATGACGTAATATGCTTAATTAAGCTGTCCCAAAAGATGACGTTATATGCTTAATTAAACTATCCAATAGATGACGTAATATGCTAATTAAACTTCAATAGATGACGTTATATGCTGAATTAAGCTGTCCAATAGATGACGTTATATGTTAATTAAACTATCAATAGATGACCAAACATAGCTCATAGTTAGTGTCAAGATGAGTAATATGCTTAATTAAACTTTTCCAATAATGACGTTATTGCTTAATTAAACTATCCAATAGATGACGTAATATCTTAATTAAACTTCAATAGATGACGTTATAACTGGGAATTAAATGTCAATATATGACGTGATATTTCTTGATTACACTATTCAAAAGATGACGTGCTAGTCTTGAATTAAATGTCCAATAGATGACGTGATATGCTTAATTAAACTCATCCAATAGATGACGTATATGTTTAATTAAACTATCCAATAGATGACGTGATATGTTTAATTAAACTGTCCAATAGATGACGTGATATGCTTAATTAAGCTGTCCAATATATGACGTAATATGCTTAATTAAACTATCCAATAGATGACGTAATATGCTTAATTAAGCTGTCCAATAGATGACGTAATATGCTTAATTAAGCTGTCCAATAGATGACGTAATATGCTTAATTAAACTATCCAATAGATGACGTAATATGCTTAATTAAACTATCCAATAGATGACGTTATATGCTTAATTAAACTATCCAATAGATGACGTGATATGTTTAATTAAACTGTCCAATAGATGACGTAATATGCTTAATTAAACTATCCAATAGATGACGTGATATGTTTAATTAAGCTGTCCCATAGATGACGTGATATGCTTAATTAAACTGTCCAATAGATGACGTGATATGCTTAATTAAACTGTCCAATAGATGACGTGATATGTTTAATTAAACTATCCAATAGATGACATGATATGCTTAATTAAAAGGATTGCATATACAACATTGATGTACCATCATAGGCGTCCATAGGTTTAGGTAAGAGTGGGCAAGTGCCGCTCCCTGGAAAACGACTTTTTAATAAACGGTTTATTTATGTGTGTGCTAATCTGGCCCTTCTCCATTTAAACTTAGTAAACTACCAAGTGCAATTTTAAAAAAAAATCTTTTTACGACCACCTGGAAAAATGTGTGTGACTTCTTGTGTGCTCTCAGGTATTTGCGTTGAGTGATCTCTGTGGCATAGAGTTACGTGCTCGTCTGTCGTGTCAAAGATAAAAAGTTTGCTCCCTCGTGGAGCCATCTGGATATTTCTGCAGAGATCCCCGATCTCAGTGTAGGTGAGATCGAGTTCCTAGTCCTATTGGAGTTAAATCAGAGGTTCCATGTTCAGTTTGAACACGTAAAAGAATCCTGTGACAGTTCAAAATTGAGAAGACCGAGCCGATGCCCGGGCAAAATTCATTAGAAAAGATTAAAATTAAATTCTTAAAAAATATCTTCATCATCTTCAAGTTATATTGGGGACCCTCGCCGGTGCTACGGAGTTCGTGCACTGCAGCTGAGATCTTCCTGTGTAAGAAAGAGATTTGTGCAAAAGTGGTTACTCAACAAAGTGCAATGATAATGGTCATATCAATCAATCAATCAATCAATCAATCAATCAATCAATCAAGCAATCACTGTTCATCTTTGCTTACTGTCATGGAAAAAAGGTAAATTTCTTTAAAAAAGTTTTGGATATGGAATTGGATTTCAGTATCGGATCAGCAAATACTATTGTTACAAAGGATCTCAAATTGTGTAAACGATGGTCCCTAGAATGCTAACTGACAATCACAGGATGAATCGTGTTCAGATTACTTGGAGTCATTTAATTTTGGTCAATATAACGATAAAGAAGATTTCTCTTCAGTATCGTCACAGTGAATACAATCACAGTAAACAAGTATTATGGACATCCGGAAAAAAAACCAATTTACCAAACACAGGATTTGAACCACAGCCTTACTTCTTATATCACTAAATGCCTAGCCCTGCAGACGAGTGTTTTTCAAAGCATAACCCAATTGTTGTTTCTCGGAAGTACTTAATACTTGTGTACTCTCTTTCTATTTACCATATTCATTTGCTTCGGTGTTTCCCCTGAAATTCTTAGAACTCCTCATTAACTGGTCACGGGGGATGAAACAGTTGTTTGCTACTAAAAGCCACTAAAATAGATGTTGAATCGAAATAGCGATTTAACTCCTTGTAGACTACAAGGAGCCAGACTAAAGGTCGTTGTTTAATTCTAAAAACAAATGTCTTGTAAAAATATGGCTTTTGCCCTGGTACAATAAGAGTTAAGCAGTTTGGAGTTACCCGTTGTACAAGGTGAACTGGATGTATGAGGGGTAGAGAGAAGAGTGTGTTTAATCAGCGAGCCACAGGAACCATCAATACGCATTCTTTCTGATATCTGTTGGGGAGACTGAGCACCTATGGGTCTGCCCGAAGTGCAATGACGCCAGTTTAGTAACCAATAACTAAAAAGCCAGAAAGAGACATCGTTTATAATGGCGCTAGTTGGAAGCAGCACTGAGATGTAAGAAACTCAGATACTGTAGAAGAAACTGCATTTCTGATAAAAAAGACCAAAACCTAACAAAGTCAAGTAAGTAAAAAGACCAAAACATAAAGGTCATATGTATAAGAAAAAATGATGATTATATATTTTTAAAATGACATTATTTGGTTGTCACTGTGAAAGGTACAAGTAAAGGAATAATTTTTCCTACCATTTTGTCGTATCATTTTTTCCTAACGAAAAATTATAATCTAGATGTCGAAAATAGGACGATACCACCAGGAAACGCCACCACGTTTTATTATCCGTCTCCGATAGGACTAGGTACTCGATTTAACCTACACTGAGATCAAGGATTACTGGGAAATATCTGGATTAATCTACGAGGAGCGACAAGTAGCTTTGGAAAGAAAGGCGATCACTAACGATACGTGACGAGACCAGCTAACGTAATACGACAGAGACCAGCTAACGTAATACGACGAGACCGCTAATATGAAGAGACCACTAACGTAAACAGACAGAGACCAGCTAACGTAATACAGACAGAGACCGCTAATTGCTAAGAAAGGCGACAGCTAACGTAATACGACAGAGACCAGCTAACGTATACAAGAAGGGACCAGCTAACGTAAAGGCGACACTAAGCTAAGAAAGCGACCAGCTAACGTAATACGACAGAGACCGCTAATTGCTAAGAAGGCGACAGCTAACGTAATACAGAAGAGACCGCTAATTGCTAAGAAAGGCGACACCTAACGTAATACAGACAGAACCAGCTAATATCAAGAAGCGACCGCTAAGTAAAGCGACAGAACGTAATTGCAAGAAAGGCGACCAGCTAACGTAATACGACAGAGACCGCTAATTGCTAAGAAAGGCGACACCTAACGTAATACGACAGAGACCAGCTAAGTAAAAGCGACCAGCTAAGTAAGAAGGCGATACCAACGTAATCAAGACAGCGACCAGCTAACGTAATACAGACAGAGACCGCTAATTGCTAAGAAAGGCACACCTAACGTAATACGCGACAGAGACCAGCTAATTGCAAGAAGGCGACCAGCTAACGTAATAGCGATCAGAGCCCGTAATTCTAAGAAGGGACCAGCTAACGTAATACGCATAGAGACCAGCTAATTGCTAAGAAAGGCGACCACCTAACGTAATACGCGACAGAGACCGCTAATTGCTAAGAAAGGCGACCACTAACGTAATACAGACAGAGACCGCTAATTGCTAAGAAAGGCGACCCTAACGTAATACAGACAGAGACCGCTAATTGCTAAGAAAGGCGACCAGCTAACGTAATACGCGACAGAGACCAGCTAATTGCTAAGAAGGCACCAGCTAACGTAATACCGACAGAGACCATAATTGCTAAGAAAGGCGACCAGCCTAACGTAATACAGACAGAGACCGCTAATTGCTAAGAAAGGCGACCAGCCAACGTAATACGAAGAGACCAGCTAATTGCTAAGAAAGGGACCAGCTAACGTAATAGCGATCAGACCACTAATTGCTAAGAAAGGCGACCAGCTAACGTAATACGCGACAGAGACCGCTAATTGCTAAGAAAGGCGACCAGCTAACGTAATACGCGACAGAGACCAGCTAACGTAAAAGAGCGACCAGCTAACGCTAAAGGCGATCAGAGACCAGCTAATTGCTAAGAAGGACCAGCTAACGTAATACGGACAGAGACCGCTAATTGCTAAGAAAGGCGACCAGCTAACGTAATACGGACAGAGACCGCAATGCTAACGGAATACAAGACAGAGACCGCTAATTGCCCTACAGAACAGGCGACTCACTAGCTAACGTGAATTATCAAGACCCTATAGAAGAGACCGCTAATTGCTAAGAAAGGCGATCACCTAACGTAATACAAGACAGAGACCAGCTAACGTAATACAAGACAGAGACCGCTAATTGCTAAGAAAGGCGATCACCTAACGTAATACAAGACAGAGACCAGCTAACGTAATACAAGACAGAGACCGCTAATTGCTAAGAAAGGCGATCACCTAACGTAATACAAGACAGAGACCAGCTAACGTAATACAAGACAGAGACCGCTAATTGCTAAGAAAGGCGATCACCTAACGTAATACAAGACAGAGACCAGCTAACGTAATACAAGACAGAGACCGCTAATTGCTAAGAAAGGCGATCACCTAACGTAATACAAGACAGAGACCGCTAATTGCTAGAAAGGCGATATCGGTGGATAGGCTCAATATAAATTTAAGTATCCTCATTCAACAGACGGTCATCAAGAGCATCCCCTTTACTTATCATCAACAATGAATCAATCAAGTGCCATTTCTGCCGGCGTAGGAGATCATGTCTCTTCCCAACTCACGTTCCCTTGGTACAGTTAATCAGTTCTTACGTCGATATTTTGTCAAATCACGATGTCAGACCATTCAACATCTTCTCCCTTTGTCTTCCACGATCTCTCCTTCCTTGAATTTTACTTGTAGTCACCAAATATTCTAAACCTTCTCTTCGCATTATATGCCCGAAGAACCTTGATTGTCTGATTCTTATTCTTTTGATAAGGTTTCTTTGTTGTGCAGACCTGATCTAAAACATCCTCATTTGTTTTCTTTGCTGTCCATGACTTTTTTTTTAAGCATTCTTCTGTCAAACCACATCTCTGTAGCTTCCAGTGATCTTATTGATTGTTCATTGTCCATGATTCGCTGCCATACATAAGTTTTAGTCCAATATAGCACTAAAGTAGTCGTTTACGCACTGTCATTGGTAGTGAATTCACGCATATTGTGGTGTTTTTTTTCTTCATTTTCTTAAAAACTGCTTTCTCTTGAACTATTATACTTCTAATCTCTGTTGTACATCTTCCATCTGATGTTAGGAATGATCCCAGATACTTGAATCGATGGACCTCAACTATAAAAAAATAAAATGCCCTGCAGCCTTTTCAGATCTCAGGTTATAAAATACTTCACCTCCCATTTCTAAACCCAAGTGTGCAGGAGGTAGTAGGGTCAATTCCTTTCCTCACGTATGGAACGTGGGATTGAACCCACAACCGACTTGTGTCAGAGTCAATAAGCCAACGCTTATTTATGATGCTAATCCGTCTCACCATCCTCAACAACACGGCGATAAAACCGCTAACATCGTTCAACCAAACAAACCTAATTTTAATTACGTGTCCGGAATATTTATTTAGATCTCTTTATGCATTGCATTTTCTAAATTTAGATCAGGAAGCGGATGTGCATAAAAAGACTTGACCAGAAATTTAGACATTTGTAATGAATCTGCAAACACCTTTTTTTTTGATCTGAGTAAACAGCAAGCAGCAAATATCATTATTGACTTTATGTGACTTTTCCCATTATGTACAGCACGTCTGGTCGGTCACATTATGTACAGCACGTCTGGTCACATTATGTACAGCGCGTCTGGTCGAGTGGATTAGAGCGCGGCTTCCATACGGGAGACCCATGTTCAATTCACTGTAAGGCCAACCATCTTTTTCTGTTGTGGGTATAAATGAAAAATCCAATTCTGAACAGCTTCGCGGCGACTGCAGTAGCATGGCGGCCATTAAATTCCACAGCCTCTTGTCCCACCTGTCCCACACCGACCTAAAAATCGATACTTCAGACAGTAACGACAGTCACGACGACAGAGATGAAGTGTCTATGTAGAATGCTGGGAGTAACAAGAAGAGACCGGTTTAGAAATGAAGATATCAGGAAAAAGTGGTTACAACATCAGTACTAGACTTCATCAAGAAACAACAAATTAAATAGTGCGGCCATATGAGCAGATTACCAACAGACAGTGCGTCTCAAAGAGCATTGCTTCTCTGCTACAATGAGACACAAAGTAAAAAGAGCATTGCTACGTTGCTACAATGAGACACAAAGTAAAAAGAGCATTGCTACGTTGCTACAATGAGACACAAAGCAAAAAGAGCATTGCTACATTGCTACAATGAGACACAAAGAAAAAAAGACATCAACGCTAAATGTGGATCTCAGAAATAACAAAGACGGTGAAAACCACTATTTATGAAGCGCACACAAACATCCGTTCTAGAAATCCCTTTTTATCCTGATGCTGTAATCAGCGCTAGATTAGCCTAGTAGCAGAGAACTAGCAAATGATTCGGGGAGGGCTCTGAGGGCCCGCGCCTATGTGACAGAGCTAAGCTGTCACTAGTCATAAACAAGGAATCAAGGTTGGCAGGTGGGTAATAATATCCCCCTTTCATTTTTTCTTATTTAAGTTAGGACCAAGATCATGTTTACTCAATTTCGGACTTAGGTGGGCGGTCACATTGAGCTCACTAACAACGTTACAGTTTTTACTTTTGGTGTAGGTGTCCCTTTTGCACACGCTTCTAATAAACGAAAGTTTGAACAAAAGGACCATTCAATTGTACTCATAACCCAGTTTCTGTTTCTTCAACAGTTTTTACTTAGTTTATTTACGAAACTTAGTTTAAAATAAATGCAAGTGGGCGTGTGAAATATTATGTGGTTTTACCATTATCAAACAAGTTTTGGATGACATCTCAAATAACATGGATCAAAAGGTAGAGTGTCGTAATCAGGCGTATGTGCTAGTTTTGGAGATGAGTAAGTTGGAAACGGGAATAATGACCATTTTATGGAACGGAATTTTACAGGGTGTTCAAGATTAAAGCAGCCCCATTGACAAATCGAAAGTTGCCAGATAATCTATCGCGTTATGTTTATGTACTATTTAAACCGGTTCTGACCAGCTCGTTTTACGTCACATTTGTTCATCGCCCCTTCCCGTACTACAATTACATACCGTCACATAACCTTGACCTATACTACGTCATAACTGAACCTTCTCATTTTCATACATATATGCCAGATTGACTCCATTCCCAGGCTGCTATTATCTTGAACACCCTGTAGAACGTTTGCGTCTAGTGCTACATTACAGTCACCTGATCAAGACCTTAACACGGGATATGCCCTTTATGAATCGTTACACGGTACTTTCAGCAATCGGCCATATTTTCAATATTTAGGCCAAAGCCAAAATCCTGACTGACTGTCAAGAATATCAGCAACAAACTTCAAGACGACGCAAGCGAAATACTAAGTACGACGATTTCAGCGGCTCTGCTATGCTCGATGAAGTTGTAGAAAATCAAACACCCAAACAAAATTTGAAAGTCAGGTGTTTATTGTCATAATTGATAATGTACTGTCTACCTTAGCTAAACGCATGGAAGAGTCCATAGAGAACTGGTGTATGTGAATACTTCGGCAGTTAAAATCTCTTAGCAGAAGAGATCTTGAAAGAACTCCAAATATTGTCAGCTCTTACCAAGATGATTTGGAAGAAATCCTAGGCGACGAACTTGTACAGTTCACTGAACTTCTTAAAACTAATGTAGCTGCTGTTTTAACAACAAAAGCATGAGTCTCTTGAACTGCAATTGTATAAACATAATAGAAAATTCATTAAGTCGTGTTTCCAAATGTAGAAATAGTCTTACGAATTTACTTGTCTTTAATGATTACTAACTGCAACGGAGAACGTTCCTTTTCAACATGAAAGCGTATAAAAGTGAGTTAAACATGATGGGACAAGATCGTCTAAATAACCTCTTCTTAATGAACAGTGAATGTAATTTACTTAGAGAAATTGATTTGTCTAGTATTATCTCTAAATTTGCTCACTTTAAATCGAGACAAGTTTGTTTGTAAAGTTGTGTTTTATTATTTATTATCATACAAAACCTAGGGCACCCGCTAACATTTACTACAGGCCCGCTAACATTTGCTACAGGCAATCCGACACTGGCTGTATACAGTATTGGAGAAAATAAAAAGAAGGAAATATGAACTAATGCCGGCGCGACAGATTTCGTGTACTGCTACTGAGATCTTCTGTAAAAGTGATCAAAGTGATCACATGGTTATCTCATCATCATCATCAGGTGCCGTGCCGGCTGGCGTAGGCGATTATGGATCTCCACAAATCTCTGTCGTTGTTGTTTGCTATCAACTCATATGTTGACGCTCTACCGTGCCATGAAGTCAGGCCATCAACATTTCTCTCTCGTCTTCTCCTGTCTCGTCTACCCTGGATTTTACCGGTTGTCACAATGTGTTCTAAACCTCCCCTCCTCATCACAAGCCTGAAAAATGATGACTGCCGCTTTCTTATATTGATGATAAGCTTTCTCTGTGTCTTGATCTCATTCAGCACCTCAACATTAGTCATTTTAGCAGTCCATGGGATTCTCATCATTCTTCTATAAAACCACATTTCTGTGGCCCTCAGAGATTTTTCGATCTGTGTGTTCATTGTCCATGACTCGCATCCGTATGTCAGTATTGGTTCTATGTAGCACTGAATAACTCGCATTCTGATCAGGGATTGACAAGGACTTGTTACAGATAATGCTTCTCATTTTCAGGAATGATGTTTTCGCTTGTCCTATTCTGCTCTTTATTTCTGATCGGCATCTGCCATCTGATGTTACCAGGACTCCGAGGTATTTAAATTGCTACACTTGTCTTAGATCAGTCCCATTTACTGTGATGGTGCATTTTGGCAAAATCTGCTTTTTGATATTATCATAACTTCTGAGTCCATATTCAAACTGAGTCCTTTGTTGCTACTTTCTGTCACAACCTTATCAACTAATTTCTGGAGCTCCATTTCATTTCTTGCTATTAAGACAGTATCATCAGCGTATCTCAGGTTATTTATAATATGTCATCCCACAGCTATTCCAGGAAAATCCTTTATAGACCTAAAATTGCTTTCACAATACAGTGAGAACAGGTCTGGTGATAATACGCATCCTTGTCTAACACCTTTTTGATCTTCTGGAAAGTTCCAATCTTTTTGTCTATTCTTATAGCTGATGTGGCTGCCAATAAATGTTCTGAATGACTCTTAGATCTTTGCTGTCGATGTTTAAGCTCTCTAACATTTTGGAAAGTTCTTGATGGCGTACATTGTCGAACGCCTTGGTGTAGTCTATAAAGCACAAGTATAGATCTGCTTTTACTTATATTGATCTTTCTATTAGTGTTCTTAGGATATATATAGCGTTGCTAGTGCCTTTGCCTTCAATAAATCTACATGGTTATTCACCGAAGTGTAATGGCTTTGGTCCAATCAATCAATCAATCAATCAATCAATCAATCAATCAATCAATCAATCAATCAATCAATCAATCAATCAATCAATCAATCAATCAATCAATCAATCAATCAATCAATCAATCAATTAATTAATTAATCAATCAATCAATCAATCAAGCAATCAAGCAATCAAGCAAGCAATCAAACAATCAAGCAATCAAGCAATTAAGCAAGCAATAAAGCAATCAATCAAGCAATTAATTATATCCCATGAATAATGGAGAGCACTGATAAGGGAACGTAGTCCAGTGTTAACTTCTCTTCTCTAGCTCATCGTCATGTCCGTCTACCTACCCACCTACCTACCTGCCTGCCTGCCTGCCTGCCTGCCTCCTGCCTGCCTGCCTGCCCCTGCCTCCTGCCTACCTCACCCTCACCTGCCTGCCTACCTCCCACCACCTCCTACCTACCTACCTCCTGCCTAATCCCACTGCCCACCTACCCACCTTCCTACATCCACCTACCTACCCACAAACCCATCTACCTACCCACCTACCTACCTACCCACCGATCCAAATCCTCCTACCTACCTACATACCTACCTACCTATCCACCCGCCCACCTCTTACCCACCGCCCACCCACCTATCTACCTACCTACCTACCTACTTACCTACCTACATACACAACTACCTACATACCTACCTACATACCTGAATACCTACCTACCAACCTACCCACACAAATAACTACCTACCTACCTACCTACCAAAGTACTTAATACTTATATACCAGCCAACATATTTATCTACCTACCTATCCACCTTCCTACTTACCTACCTACTTAATACCTACCACTTACCATCTTACTACCAACATACCTACCTAACAGCTGGCAAGTCCCTCCGACCTCCCAACCTACAATCCAGTCTTCCTGCATGCATGTATATGTGTCTGAAAAAGGATGTATGTATGTGTGTATGTATGTATGTGTGTTTGTATGTGTATGTATATATGTATGATATATATTATTGTTTATATAGCTCAGAAACATGGACAGCCTACTCAAGGCACGAGAGAAGACTTAACATCTTTCACCTTCGATGCCTCCGCAAGATTATGAACATCAGGTCAAACGACAAGATAACCAACTTTAGTGTACTGCAACATGCAAACTTTCATTCCCTCATGGGCATGCTCAGCAATAGATGACTAAGATGGTTGGGGCACATGCAAAGAATTGACAATTTCGCATGTCGCAACACATGTTGTTCTGTGAACTTTTGGAGGGAAAGCGGCACGAAGGTAGTCCACTACTCAGATAAAAGGATGTCTGCAAGGCCTCAATAAATAACTTTTCTATCAGTCCCAGCAAATGGGAAAAACTAGCTGATGATCGAGTTATATGGAAAACAACATTTCGCAAAGCTGCAGAATATTTTGAAGAGAGACTTAGGGATGAGCTGAAAGAGAAGAGAGAGTCAAGCGCAAACTCAGAAGTTCATAGTTCATAGTTCATAAGTACGGTTCCAACTTCACTGCAACGGGTCACCCCTAATTGCTCCGGTCCTGTGCCAATGAATATCACACGAAATGCTAACACCTGTGAAAAGTTTCCTGTGTGAACTAATTCCAGAATGAAACAGCCGCGTACCGCCACAAAAAGCAACCTGCACCGCATAATATGCATATGGCCGTCGCGAATGTAGCAACACAAAACTGTTCATCACTTGAATAGCAATTCTTGTCGAAGGGACATCAGTTACGGCAAAATCCAGCTTTCTGCACTCGCAATATAACTGCATACGGCAGATTGAGCTTGTTCGTCATAACCGTTGTCCGCCATTTTCTGAATACACACAACAAACGCACGGTTGACACAGCAAAAGCATTCCATGTAACAGTCACAGCTCACAGCGTTGCTCAAGCACTAACTCAGTAGCTCGGCAAACGAAACCGGAAAATACCCGACCAAACATGGCGGGAATGCGCTAGCAAAGTCGTGTTCAGAATTAAACCGTTCTGACTCTGAATGGTCCTCCCGCATTCCGCCATTGTTGGCCAGATTTAAAAAAAAATAATATATATACACAAGACTCGAAGCATATTGAGACATTAGGATATAGAGTGCCTGTTCCTTTACATTTCTAGGCTCCAGAGTGTAGGAGGGCCAATTCCTTTCCTCACGTGTGGAACGTCGAGTGTGTGATTAAACCCAAAACCCTCTGGTGTCGGAGGCGATAGGCAAACGATAATCTGTCCCATAAATATATTTATGATGAGTCAGCAATGAAAATGAAATTTAAAATGAAGTTGAAACATGTCCTGCGTGATTCTTAAAAAAACCCTGTATTTGGTATTTCCACCGGCATGTAATTACAACTACAAATGATTGTTTAAACTGACATTGAAACTGTTCACTATCTGAGAAATTTACAAGGACACTTCCGTCTCGTCCCTGGTCAGGACCAAGGTTCATGTAAATAGCTATATTAATATATTTTGCCAACACCCCGGATCTTGGAGCAGAAAAAAATTGTTTATCAGGTACGGAGAGGCTATGTGACATAGATTTCATGTGAGACGTGACTCATTTCTATTTTTGTCGTCACACTGCTACCGGGTTGTTACCCAGTGTCGTCACACTGCTACCGGGTTGTTACCCAGTGTCGTGGTTTCTGTTTTGTTTTGCGTTGTTCTAGTGGTTTGGGTGATTGTTATTTATGTTTATTGACATGATTCTCCTTTGCCATCTAACCATCTTTTTCGTGGTCTTCCTCTCGCTTTCTCTCCTGATGTTCTGTTGTAGAAGACTGTATACAGTGGAGTTTAGATGCATACTTATTAAGTGGCCAAACCACTTCATTCTTTGTTTCTCAATGTAATTCAAGCAAGGTTCTGGGTTAGCTTTCTTTCTTATGCTGATGCTAGTGACTGTCTTTTCTGGTGTTGTTGGTAACTTTTCGTAAACATCACATTTCACATGTAAAAGATATATTAGGTTTGTTCTAATATAGCAGGTTTTGTTCTCTTCTGCGACTGTGCTTTACTCATTGTCCATGTTTGGCTCTGGTATCCCAAAGTAGGTATGAAAATGCTGTTGATCATCTGTTTGTTTAGCTGTCAATGAGTTTTTTGTGTGTCTTAACAATGGGGCTAGCTGGTATGTTAAATCATTTTCTTTTGTGTACTCTAACCTCTATCTCTCTATCTAGTCTTCCATCTTCTGTGAATATATTTCCTAAGTATTTGAATTCTTACAGTTAGAAGATTGTAATGACATTGACATTGATGTCTAGTTTATTATGTGTTCTTCCTACATCCATTATTTCGATTTTAGTGTTATTGATTTTAGTGTTATTGATTTTAGTGTTATTGATTTAGTATTATTGATTTTAGTGTTATTAATTTTAGTGTTATTGATTTAGTGTTATTGATTTAGTGTTATTGATTTAGTGTTATTGATTTTCATGTCAAGATTTATACAATTTTGGTTCAAGGTAACACATTTGTTGTTGTAGGTTTTGTTCTTTTTTGGTGTATCAGTCACTGATCATCTGCAATAATCAATTCATTTATTTCACCATTATCTGAATTTGAGTCTGAAGTTATTTTATCCAAATATAGTTGATAAAGAGTAGTGGTGAGAGGACGCAACTTTGTCTAACACCTGATGTAATGGAGAAGCAGTCGACCATCCCTTCTCTTGTTCTCACTGTACTCTGGCTATCTTGATAAATACCACGATGTTACATAATAGTTGTCCCTGGGCACCATATTATTAAAGGAACGTCCATTATTTACACCTGTTAACTCTATCAGATGCCGTTTCTTGGTCTATAAATATCAGATTCTTACTTTGATCATATTCAATTCTTTGTTGGCAGATCTTGTAAAAGACGTTAAAAATAGACACTGGCGCTGGATAGGACACACTTTGCGAAAACCTGAGGGAATATAACAAGAAGGGTCCTTTCCTGGAACCCACAGGGACAGCAAAAGAAGGATAGGATGAGAAATACAAGGAGACGATATTTGAAGGCAGAGATCAACAATATAAAGAAGAGCTAATGAACAAGCAGTTAGAAGACAGAATTGATGCATTTGAGATGTGGATATATAGAAGAATAAGCAGAGTTTCATGGACAGAAAAACAGACAAATAAACAAGTTTTAGGAAAACTAGGCATGAAGAAACAATTATTAAGAGAAATAAAATTCAGACAAGTAAAGTATTTTGGGCACATAAAAGGCATGACACCATGATAAAACATTTACTAGAGGGGAAGTTGAGGGAGGAAGAGCAAGAGGAAGACCGAGAGATAAGTGGGAGGAAACTTTAAGAAATGGACAGGTTACAGTCTGGCAGTGTGCAACACCTAGGCGAAAGACAGAGGATGCTGGAGATTCATTGCAGCCAACCTTCGATGTGGAGACGGCACCTGATGATGATGATTATATATATATATATATATATATATATATATATATGTAGATCTGTCTTAATGTAAATATTGCACCTGTGCAACTCTTACCCTTTCTAAACCCAATATTGCTAAATTGGGGCTTTAATATTTGTCAAATACTAAACGTCATTGCATATGCGAATTTTATATCATTTTTTAAAGAATTATTCTAGAAGGGTATCCATAGAGAAGGGACATGCTTTATGCAATATTCTCGGTAAAGACGTTTTCCTGTCGTTCTGAAGGTTATCGGTTCGTATACAAAAATTGTGACAGTATAATCAGTCTAACATCACTTGAAACATACCACATATGCACATGAACTCCGTAGCACCGGCGAGGTTCCCGTGTAATTTAGAAGATAGTGAAAATATTTTGTAGGAATTTTATTTTTAATCTTTATAATACATTTTGATGTGTAGCAGCTTCCAGCTTAATCTTCTCGATTTTGAACTGCTAAGTGTTCTTTGACGTGTTCAACTTGAATGTGGAACCTACGTTTATTCGTTCGTTCCCGATACGACTACGATCGTGCTCAATTGCACCTACACTGAGATCATAGATGTCTGGAAAACTATTCCGATGACTCCAGGAGGAAGCGAACCAAATATTTTAGGAACGAGATGCGAGCTTTTACCATCTACCACATAGAGATCCCCAACAGAAGTTCCTTATGTTTTGGTTGTAACCAGTTGTGAACAAAATCTAATTTTAGACTATTTGTTGTAACCAGTTGTGAACAAAATCTAATTTTAGACTATTTGTTGTAACCAGTTGTGAACAAAATCTAATTTTAGACTATTTGTTGTAACCAGTTGTGAACAAAATCTAATTTTAGACTATTTGTTGTAACCAGTTGTGAACAAAATCTAATTTTAGACTATTTGTTGTAACCAGTTGTGAACAAAATCTAATTTTAGACTATTTGTTGAAGAGCTAGAGTAGAACGTACATCTTCTCCTTCATCAAACTCTCCATATCGATCACTTGTTAACCACTCTGTGTGATTTGTATGTGATCTGAACCTAAGAGCGATTGCAAATTGGGCCAGTTAAGCGCCTACAAGTAGGCCATCACATCCGATTTCTGCGATGCTTTTATTTACTAGGGTAGCTTCCTAGGTTCTACATCAGTCGCCTCTTATGACATGCCTTGTAAGTCGCAGAGTTACTATTCTTTGCTTCCCTTGCGGGCTGCGGCGTCACAAGAGCGTTAAACGTAACAACAACAACAACAACAACAACAACAACAACAACATTACCTAAGGTTTCTATATGAGAGAAGGGCAGTATACGTTACTCAACAAAACGTATGTACGGGGGCAGATAGCAGTAAATATAAATTATAAAATAAAATATTCTAAGAACTCAAGGGAAATTACCTAGATTAGATACCTTAATGACAAATAAATGAATACACGGAAATATAGTGGACACACCTCTGAAGTCGGAGAAGGACCGCCTGTATGACGAGGAAACCAATAAAATAGTAAGCAGGCTTTCACGCAAAAATCAGGCAGAAGCGCCACACCAGACGCCATAGCTACGCCTGAATTCATAGCAGACGAACGCAGAAGAAGAAGAAGAAATAGCGGACACAAATTCAGAATACGAAAGTTGAAACCAGATCCTTATTCATATCAACATCATCGCCTAGCCGCGAAAACGAGTGTTTTGGATGCAAAGATAAGCTAAGCTATCAAAATAAAGAGTATCCACTTGTCGTGTCTTTCTAACAGATCGTGTCAAGTACACGAGAAAAAGGGCCAAGCTTTGGAGTTCCTGTTTTGTACAAAGCTCTTGACAAATGTCAAGCCATCTCTGCCGACAGGGATGGAGCCATATACGGGAAACCCGGTGCCATGAAGTCAATCCTATGTGCCCTTTTAAGCAAAAGAGATAAAGAAAAACTTGGGAGAATAGAAATTTGACAACTAAAGCAAACATCTTTGTATACCAAACATGTGAGAACACATCTTTTATTTGATTGATTGATTCATTCATTATTGTAATTCTGTGAATGAGCACATGAATTCCGATATATTTCTTCCACAAGATGTTTTCAACATCAGTGGACAAACTACGTAGAACAGCCTAGAGTCCCCGACGTAACTAAGACGCTTCCACAAGATGTGTTAAACTTCAGTGGACAAATTACGTAGAACAGCCTAGAGTCCCCGACGTAACTTGAACAATTTTGTAAGTATTTAATTTTAATATTTTAAATGAATTTTGAAAACAAAGAAAATGAAAATGTGAATAACGAAATATGTTAAACACATACAACGATATGGTTCTCTGAAGATTATTTCATCTGGAGGGTACGATGTCGGGTAGACCAAGCAGATGAAGACTAAGGAGAAGATGGATACAAGATGTCATAGAAGAGTTGAGAATGACTGCATCAGACGTCGTGCAACTCACACTGGACAGCGAGAGATATAGAACTGATGTTATTGAAGCCAAGTTTCGACAGGGACAAACGTCTAAACGATGATAATTACTTATATATATAATTATGACGAAACACGAAAAAATAAGTACTGTAATTTTATAAAGTACAAAAACAATAACAATACTGAGCAACGTTTCGACCAAAATGTCTTTATCAAGTAAAAGATACAAAAGAAGTGCAGAAATTGACATCTTACACCGCACACAACATATACAATTAGACAATCAAACTGTACTTTGTTTATACTTGTTTCGACATTGCTACATAGTTTTACTACAGTCTTTCCTGATATCGACACTATATATCTAACTTTTCATCCTTTGTAAAAATGCTATCTAGGTACTAGAATTATTTTACTTGGTTTAGCAACATCATTTTGATATTATGTAGTAATGTAATAGTATGAGGTTTATTGACATAATTTCTGTCTTTTCTCGCTGTTGACAGGTAGACAAGATTTCTCGCTGTTGACATGTAGACAAGATTTCTCGCTGTTGACAGGTAGACAAGATTTCTCGCTGTTGACAGGTAGACAAGATTTAAAAACACTGTCCTTACTGCCTTTAGTTAGTGCGGTGTAGAACAGAGGGGAGACATGAGACTGTATAATTTAATGGCTGCATGGCTAGTGAAGTCGTGACGAAACTGTTCAGATTAGGATTTTATTTCTTTATGCCCCCGACAGATAAAAATCTATGGCTTTACCGGTACAGAACCGGATCTCCCACATGGGAGCTCGCACTCTAATGCATTCGACCAAACACTTATCGTAGACAGGATTGTCTAAGTGTAATACTTGTGTTGTAGGTAAATAGTAAACTGTCCTGGAAGTCAAGTAACTAACAAAATGATTGCTGTACTGCCTCACCCAGTAAGTCAGTGGTTCTCAAACTTTTTGCAGCCGTGGCATATTTAAAGTCTCACACAAAAAATCGATAAAACAAAATAAGACTGCAAAAAGGCACTATACTCAAAACTTAATAAGTAAGACCTAAAAGGCAAACATCGAAGGCGCACTATACTCAAAAACTTAATAAGTAAGACGTAAAAGACAAAAAAATACAGGAATAATTAAAATATTATTTTTCATTTAATTTCTGCTTATGAGAAGCATGGACCTGATGTGTTTTGACGATTTTTTTTACCTTTGTTGTCCGCTGGCACCGCGTTGCCGATCCCTGATCTGGTATTTCCTAGGGCGGACCTATGTAGTTGTTTGGACATTTAATGAAAGTGGAATACAACCAAGCACCACTAACAGCATACAATAAAAAGATATCAGGTACTAGAGCCATGGGAAAACCAAGAAAAGGATGGATAGACAATATCAAGAACACACTACATAAATACGGATATAGTAAAACAAGGGCGACTCATTTGGCACAAGACGGCAAATTAAAGCTTCAACACCTACGCTTAAAGACAAGAGTGGACAACCAATTCCATCTTCCACTTGGGGAAAGACAATTGACAACAGACGCCTAGGAATATCACCGGGCACACAGGTGCGCCTAGGCACACCCTTTGAGAACCCCTGCAGTTAGTACTTGTACCTTGAGGTTAATGTATTCTTCAGTCGCTATAAACATGATGCTCTCTTATCTATTTGTGTGGGAGGACACTCTCTCTGATAAACATGATATGCTCTTATCTATTTGTGTGGGAGGACACTCTCTCTGATAAATATGAAGAGATAGTATGCAATATATTAGAATATTAATACATTGTTCAAGCATGGGCATACATACATCAGGGCAAGAGTGGGCAAGTGGCAGCCCCTGAAAAATGACTTCTTGATAACAGTTTCATGCGAGCCTGGTCTTCTCATTTTCTCCGTAATAAACTATCAACTACTGAACGTCTATATAGCTTAACCCGTAGTGAGTTTGATCACAGATCACAACACAAGCATACCTGGTTCCGTAATAAGCTACCAACTACTGAACGTCTATAGCTTAACCCGTAGTGAGTTTGATCACAACCCAAGCATACCTGGTTCAAACTCCAGCGCGAGCAAGTTTGGAGGCAAATAAGCTCCCTTGGATTCTTACGAAAGATAAAAAAAGACCTCACCGTTCAGAAAACAATGGAAAACTACTGAACGTATAAGTGGTGCCAAGAAAATCAACGTCTCGTTTACTGTTGATGGCTAAGCCCTGTAAAGGATATGCCACGATTTTCATTTCACAACCAACAGAAGGGGTGGGGGAATCATGATCCTCTGGAATTTAATCAAGTCTAGTGCAGTTGCCGCCAAATTGTTCAGACTAGGATTGTGTCTTTATGCCCCCGACAGACACAAACTCCTTGTCCTTTCCAGGCATTGAACCCGGGTCTCCTGAATGGAGCCCCGCCCAAATCCATTCGATCAGACGCTGCACTGTAGTAAATACATAAATACAATCACATGTACTTGACGTTATCTGTTGTTGAACCAGGACACCCGCCTTGACGGATAGCGCACACAACCACAGAGAAAGTGAACAGCTAATACAAAAATAAAGTTAAAAAAGTATTGAAAAAAAAATGATTTGTCTTTTATCTGAGTGAAGTGTACTTTGATTACCGTTATGAACTTGGTGTGCGTTTGTCAATGCGTTATTACATTTGTTCAGAGAGGTTTTATTAGATAAATCAGATATCCGTATTAGAGTTGTACATTTTGGTTTGTTATGACGACACGCCTATCCGTCTTTATTACTTGTATGTTTCTGTGTTTCTGTCTGTGTTTATGTCTGTGTTTGTATCTGTGTTTGTGTTTATGTCTGTGTTTGTGTCTGTGTTTGTGTCTGTGTTTATGTCTGTGTTTCTGTCTGTGTTTATGTCTGTATTTATGTCTTCTAAGTTTTTGTGCCGTGTCCGTTTTCTTCTGTTCCTTTCGACTTCCTTTCAACTGCTTCTCTTTCTACTATTTCTTCTTCTGCCCTTTTTCTATCTCCTTCTTTCTTATACTTGTTCTTCCTTTCTCTTTTTCCTTTTGCTTATTCTTTCTTTTTTTTTCTGCTTCTTCTTTCTCCTTTCAACCTTCTCATTTGTCTTCATTTTCTTCTTTTCCTTTCTTAATTTCCTTTCTTCTGTTCTCTTTATCCTTTTCCTACTTTCTTTCATTTTATCTTTTTCTTCTTCTTTCCTATCGTTGTCTCTTTATTCTTTTATTTCTCTTCTTTCCTTCCTTCTGTTCTTTTTCTTATCTTTCTATCTCTTCTCTTTCTTTTCATTGTTCTCTTTTCTTCTTTCTTTCATTTTTTTTATTCTTCACTTTTCTTTCTCTTTTCTTCTTCTTTTTCTTTCTTGTTTTCTTCTTCACTTTTTTTCTCTTTTTCTTCTTCTTTTTTTCTTTTTTCTTCTTCTTTTCTTTCTTGTTTCTCTTCTCTTTCTTCTTGTTTTCTTCTTCTTTCTTTCTTTGTTTTATTTTCTTCTTCTTTTTTTTTATTTTCTTCTTCTCTTTTTTTTCTCATTTTCTTCTTCTTCATTTTCTTTCTTTGTTCTTATTCTTCATTTTCTTTCTCTTTTTTCTTCTTCACTTTTCTTCTCTTTTCTTCTTCTACTTTTTTTTTCTTTTTGTTCTTCTTACTTTTCTTTCTCTGTTTTCTTCTTCTACTTTTCTTTCTTTTATCTTCTTCTTTCTCTTCTCTTCTCTTTTTCTTTTCTTTATTCTTCTTCCTGTTTCTACTTTCTTCTTTTTCTTCACTTCTGTTTTATTCTCTCTTTTTTTCTTCACTTCTTCCTTCTTCACTCTTCTGTTTATTCTTCTACTTTCTTTGTTCTCTTCTACTTTTTCTTTTCCTCTTCTTTGTTATTCTTTTTCTTTATTTCTCTCTTCTTCTCTGTTTCTTTTTCTGTTTTCCACTTTTCTTTTTTATTCTTCCTCTTTTATTTCTCTCTTTTTTCTTGCCTATCTCTTTTCTTCTCTTCTCTCTGTTCTTCTCTCACTCTTGCCTTCTTCACTTTTCTGTTTCTTCTTTTCTGTCTTCTTCCTTCTCTTTATCTTCACTTTCTTTCTTTTTCTTCTTACTTTCTTTACTTTCCTATTCTACTTTTCTTTCTTATTTTTTTTTATTTCAATCCTTCTTCTTCTATTTTTCCATCTTTTTAATGTGATTTTAAGATAAGAGCCATCCATATTACGACTCCAAATAGTACAGCACCATATTGCCTGTCAGTACAGCACCATATTGCGTCTCAGAACAACACCAAATGTACACAACCAAGTACGCACTACCATGTAGCAAATGTTTGATATCATGTACACCTAACTTCTATCTAACGACAGCTAAGATGCTGCGGCAAAGAAAAATGCAAACAAAAAAACATATATTATGGATAGACATAAAAACGAACTAAACAGAACATGAAAAACAAACAGAAATAAGAAATTGATTAATGAAAGTAGATTGGTTGATAAGACTATCATCATTGCACTTCGGTGAGTAACCATGTGTTTTCTGATCTCTTTCTTATACTTCAGTGAGTAACCATGTGTTTTCTGGTCTCTTTCTTAAACAGGAAGATCTCAGCAGCAGTGTACAAACTCCGTAGCACTGGCGAGGGTCTCAGTCTAATTTAGAAGATGGTGCAAATATTTTGTAGGAATTTTATTATTTTATTTTCTATTGAATTTTATTGTATTAATTGTCTGGGCAGCGACTTTCCAGCGACTTTCCAGCGACTTTTAAATAATGTATCAATCCTAACATAGGGGTCGGCAACCTACGGCTCGAGCCCATGCAGCTCTTTCGATGTCAAGTTGTGTCTCTTCCGATGTCGACAGCTTAGATTCCGCGCAAAAAAAATGCATACAAAAACATAAAAACGAACTAAACAGAAATAGCAAACAGAAAAACAATGATTGTGAAAGAGAGGATAAGATCTCATAATATACCATTGTCCCGGTAAGTCAAGATTCAAGCAGTGTCAAATGTAGCTGCGAGGTCTGGTTCTACATTTGAAACAAATATTTTGTAGGATTTTATAACTGATGAATTTTGTAAATTGTCTGAACTTTCAGGACTTTCAGCGCTTAAAGTGATGACAATCCTAACATATGCCAGCGAGAGTTGGAAAATGACTAAAGATATAGAAAGCAAGTTGAATGCATTCAATAATAGATGTCTGCGAAAAATAATGAATATAAAATGGAACAAATTCAGGAGAAGTGAGGAAATCAGAGAAATACCTGGTCAACCACTAGTAACAATTGCTATAAGAAGGAGAAGATGGAGATATGTTGGACACACCTTGAGAAGAAATGATCAAGAATATCAAAGCAGACATTGAAGTGGGATGCAAAGGGTTAAAGAAAGAGAGGACAACCTAAGGAGACCCTGAAACGAACTTTGCTGAGAGAGGCAGAAATATCGGTCTCAGTTCCATGGAGGAGATTGAGCGAGTTGTCCCGAAGAGCGGTATGAAGACATTTCTTGCAGGCCCTGTGTAACATATTACTAGAGGAATTATTATTATTATAAACTACTTTTGCTATGAACAATTGACCGATTTTTAAAAATCGTGACTATTTTGCACCTCCAGAAAGTTTGTTTGGGACAACTAGGTAAAACATCCATAACTGGAACATTCCTGGTAATACCTGATCGTCTAATCCACCAGGATACGACGTAAAGTTACAATATTGTAACGCAAAATAAGGTAGTTTTACAAAGTACAAACCCAAACAAAAAGACTTTTTGATCAAAAGTCATTTATCAAGCAAAGCATACCGGACACGCTGAAGTGACAAAAATAATCACATTATACTGAATACAGCAGATGCACAATAAGATAATTCATGGCCCGGGACTCCTGCATGATCTTCTAAGAATCAAGGTGGAGTTACCGTGGAAAATGTATAACTTTACGTTGTACACTTCAGTCATATCAACTTAATCCTTTCACACCGTAGTTTATTTTTTACTTCTGTACTCATTTATATTGCAAAATTTATTGAATTGGTCTTGCGACATTAAAATGACTTTGGCCGATATATTGGCTCAGTAGGACGAACTTGTTAATACAGTCCTTTCCCGTGCTTCTTGATTCATTGAACATTTTTCCCCCCATGCTTACATTTATATACATGTATAATTTTGTTTGTGAGAGTTAGAAATACTACTTTTCGGGGACCGTTAACATTTTGTTTTTGTTGTCTGATCTCAATGTAGGGGAGATCGAGTTCCTAGTCCTATCAAAGATGAATAGTAAAACGTATGACCCCTTGTGAACACGTAAACAAATCAAACCATTGACAGTTTGGATACATATTAAGGATAGACTGGAAGGATTAGCTAACAAATCTGTGAATATAAAATTAAAAAAAATAATTTCATAACATCTCCGTTTTTCAAGATGGGACTGAGTGTTGTGTCTATAGTCCGTTTAGCAATTCATGCTCACAGTCCAATGCGAATTGCAGCAAAACCATCAATTCTACAGTAGCGAAACTTTGCATCCAATCTTAGAATTATACCGGCGCAAATGTCTGATGAAAGAAATTGCTATTGAAAACCTGGATGTTGTGATATAACGGGTTCCTTTGATGTTGGGAGTATATTTGGCGAGTCTGAAACGAAATTATAATTTGTACAGTAAACGCACCAATATGACATTTGATGACAAGTCTCATGTATAGGCGTATCATCAAATCTCATACATGGAGGTCAATGTTGATATTTATAATAGTCATGCAATAAACAAGAAATGTAGACTTAGTTGTATTATTGTTTTAAAATAACTTACATTACAGTTAAAGTTAGCTGCCATGTCATAATGCCATCCTTCTTTCACGTCCAGGCTTGGGACTGGCAATGACGGAACTACTAGATGTTATCTACGAATCGCTACTTCTTCGGTACAATGTGCGTTTGCTAAGTAATGTGGTAGGGTGGTATCTTCGAATCGCTACTTCTTCAGTGCAATGTGCTTGCGCTAAGTGATGTGGTAGAGTGGTATCACTACAACAAAATGACTCTTTGATCTTGTTCTTGTATACGGTGGTTTTTTTCCGATCCAGAAGCATTTGAGCTTACAGCTCTTCGGCTCGGGGCCATGGACATCGTAACCTTCGGTTCCGTACCACGAACACCGTAAATCTGGAGAACCTGTGGCTCTTCTGCCAACCCAGGTAGTTGAACTGCACTCACAGGGAGCTTGTCACACGTCGTCCAACGCGCTGGGCAGGCGAAATGACCCATCTGTGCCTCTTTACGGAAATGCGCGTATAGTATTAATGTAATAAATGTGCCCTTAAAATTCAGTATGAAATGTTATATCAATGTTTGTTTTGAGAATGCAACAATATAACACAACAGCTTTACACTAATTTCGATATACACCTTCTACTAAACGCCCGTCTTGCAGTAATGGCTTCATTTGTTTACCACGGTCAATCGCGTGTTGAATTAGTGCACGGAAATGCAAACATTGTTCAAAAAAAAAATATGTCGTACCTGAATATTGATATTTTTTATCATGAAAATATTAGTTTTCTTCAACTATGTCAATGGAGGCGTTAAATATATAGCACAAGAAGAAATTCAAGATGAAAATATTAGTTTCTTCAACTAGCCAATGGAGGCGTTAAATATATAGCACAAAGAAGAAATTTCAAAGATGGTATTATTGTTTGAATGGCAAACAATATTTTTGTAGCGTCAGGAAAATGTGTCGTTCACATACAAGTTTTCAAAATATTTCATCAAATGGTTACAAAGATACTAATTTTTATCTGTGGGCATGACAAATTGAACGGACTATAGCAGCGTTTACCAAAGTGGGCGTACTGCCCCAGTTGGCGCTGAAACTTTCTAGGAAGGGGGTGCGATAATGGGTTCAGTAGAAATTGGTGGGTGTTCGGATGATTAGGGGTCGGTGGCTCCTTAAAGAAGAAATTAATAATAAATATTTTAAAATAAATTATTTTCGTGATTTTGCGATTGAATAGACATTTATAATCTGAATTCTGCATTTAAATTCATCTTATGCCTGTCTTAGATGATCCATTTTAAATCAATTATTTTCTAGTTCTTGAATATAATCATTTGAAAATTGACCATTTATGACATAAATATAAATAAGTATGGGGGGTTGCAAACTGTTATAATGTGGAAGGGGGCGTAACAAAGTTTATGTTGTGCAAAGTGGGCGATGGGCCGAAAAAGTTTGGGAATCTATGGACTATAGTAACGGCTCATTCTATTCTGTACCATGGATGACAAAAATTCGCAAGTGGAACGCAGATATCCTATAATTAAAACGAGATTGCTGTGTTTTTATGGTATTTTTAGATTTGAATCAGGATGTAGACAGATAGAATATACACCATCATATGCGTCAACTCTGTTTTGTTTTGAAAACACCATCCTCCAGGACGGTTGTGTGACAATCAAAGACTAGCAAATGCTGAGATGTAACAAATGCTTAAATAAACCAGATGTACCAGCCCGTAAGGTGCATCATCATCATTAGGTGCCATGTCGGTTGGCGAGGAGATTATGGATCTCCACAGATCTCTGTCTCTAGTGTTTGTTATCATCGCAGATGTTGACGCCCTTCCGTGCTATGAAGTCAGGCTATCCAAAATGGCTCTCTCTGTCGAACTCTGTCTCGTCTACCCTCGATTTTACCAGTTGTTACAATGTGTGCAATGATATAGGTGCACATCGAAGGAGAAAAATACAAGAGACCCATCCAATGCACTTCCAAATCACAACAACAGTAGAGACAGCTTGAAAAATAGTAACTTCGTGGCAAACTCCAGAAAATCTGTTCGCAAAGACCCGATATTAGCACAGCTAGCAACTCCCCTCCCTGGCTATGCAGGCTCTCAGAACTCTTAGAAGTTATAAATGAGATTGACAAAAAGTCAACACTGACAGACTTGGAGAGAAGGCTGATCGTAGAAAAACACATAACAAAACTACCCATTGGACTTATGGACACATTAATACGCGGGTGGCTCGGCTACAGATGCTACTTACAACAGAGGCGGGGAGTTGTCCTTCGAATAAAAAAATTGAGTAGAATTAACCCGTGGTTCTGATAATATAAGGCGGGGGCTCAGGTAAAAATTCCGTATAAATCAGACTACAAAGTCGCTTGACTTCGCAAAAGGAATATCAGTATTATTAATACTTTTCATCTAGACAGACCACGGACTCGTTGAATTGTGTGAAATTTCAGAAAAGTTTATAAAGCTTTTATCAAACGCTTTAAAAAACCGTCTGAGCTAGTCAGTCATCTGTTAGCTGAGGCCACAAGGAGGCCCTCAATGCAACTATAAAACATAGCACTTCAAAACATGATTCAAATATCTGGAAAATAGTGCCTTTGTAGACTGCTATGTCAGCGCTCAAATCTGAAATGAACATAGAACTATGTGATCGCAGGACAACCTTAGCACGGTAATCCATGATTCCGAGAGGTAGTAATCCAGTGGGTACCCTCACACTGCAAGCTCAAAGGAAATGAAGATGCTGACAGACAGGCTAAAGAGAGCAGTGATGTTCAAGATGACCCAACCTGGTTAGCAAAACCATCACCCGATGCTGACAGACAGGCTAAAGAGAGAGAGAGAGAGCAGAGATGTCCCAAGATGACCCAACCTGGTCAGCAAAAACCATCACCAGAGGGCACTATAAGCAAAGTTGGAGAAAGAACACACAAAATAGAAGGAGGATGCATATTACCAACTGTCCAAAAGGGACTGGACTGCCATAGTTCGCCTCTCGACTGGTCGAAACAGAATGAGACACCATCTGTACATTAACTTCAAGATAGACACCAACGACATGTGCTCCTGTGGCTTGACGAGTATGACAACAGAACATATCCTACAGAACTGTCCCAGGTATGCAGAGCTGAGAAGAAAGAGGTGGCCCACTTACATCAGCGTCCAAGACAAAATATATGGCGCGGCTGACAATCTGAGGCGGTCAGCAGCCTTTATTAGAGAATCTGGGAATCACAATCTAGTGAGGACGCAGAAGAAAGAAGAAAAGAAATTTCATGAAAGTTTTAATTATTCTTAAAATTACATCGCAGACATTCTCTGGTGCTACGGCGTTCGGGCACTGTCATGAGATTTTCTTGTGCAAGGAAGAGATAAGATCCCACATTGTTATTCACCAAAGTGCAATGATGATTGTCCTATCAATCAAACAATCATCACGAACCAACAGTAAATAAGTCTCCTTATGCAAGCTCTGTTTAGTTTATATATTGACAGAAATCCGATTGTGTGGAAGCGACAGAATGTAGGGAGAAAAAATAGAAAATGTGAACAGTTTTCAATATTTAGGTTCTCTGCTAACAAGAGATGATAACGGGAAAAAAGGAAATTAACTGAATATTGGATACTGAACCGATATTATTGCACTCCAGGCAGACCTATAAGTGCTCAGTATCCCCCACATATGTCGAAGGGTATGCATACTTATGGCTCGCTGGTTAAACACACTCTTCACTCTGTCCCACAGACATCCAGTTCTACTTGTAAAACGGGTAACTCCAAATTCCTTAAACTGCTGGATCGATTTAACACCTATTAAGTGTCTTCATTCAACAGGCAGCCATGAAGAAGCCAAAGAACATCCTCCTTATCTATCTTGAACTCTCCGACAATCAATGATGTTGAAGTAAGTCTGTCTGCTCTCTCATTGCGGCAAACAACCGCATGCCCAGGACAGTAGATCAGAAGAAAATTTAAAACAGATCAAACATAACCGTACAAAATTAAATAACAAAAACAGTATAGAATGGAACTAATTGCAAAACAAAATACTAAGACATGCATGTTCTCAGTGGCAACGTATGGGTGTGAAACATGGACATTTAAATAGTTTATTTGTAAAGCACATGCTTGCTTTTGTTAGTGTTACAGAAGTGTGATGAAATCAGAGAGAAACCTGGTCAACCACTCGTAACAACTCTTATAAGAAAGAGAAGATAGAGATATGTTTTTTTGTTATCAGTGTATGACAGAAGCCTGTCATTTGAAATCAGAAAAGGAAAAATCTTCATGGATCAACCACTAACAGTAACAACTGTTATAAGAAAGAGAAGATGGAGATATGTTTTGTTGCATACTCTGAGAAGAACTGATCACAGAATCACAAAGCAGGCATTGAAGTGAGAGGTAAAGGGTTCAAGACAAACTGGACACCCTAGGGAAACTCTGAAACGATTTTTACTAGAAGCGGCGAGAAATAGCGGACTTAATTCCGTAGAAGATATTCAGTGAATTGACCATGATATAGCCATATACTATATCAATCTTGGTTACTATTGATCATGATATAGCCATATACTATATCAATCTTGGTTACTATGACCATGATATAGCCATATACTATATCAATCTTGGTTACTATGACCATGATATAACCATATACTATATCAATCTTGGTTACTATTACATTTTAGAAACCATAAAAAGCTGTATGTCAAAATTTGTTAACTATAAACTTTGAACTTAAATTTGATTGATCATGATTTTTGGACGAACATGTTCGTGAGATTGGTTGTTGCATTAAATTTGTTGACCTTAAAGTCAAACGATTGAACTTGAAGTTGTTGGATTCCTTGACGATTGGTTCGTTGGACGATTGGCTGGTGTTTCAATTTAGTTTTATTCGTCATCTTGGGTTAATTATAATAATTTATTATTTGATTGTCGTTAAATGAGTACAATATATAATCGATATGATATATCGCTCCTGTCAGAAAAGGTATACTATACGATAGGGCATACTGGCCAACGAGGTAGAGGCACTAGAGATCATATTTGTAGCATGAGACATTATTGAGAAATGCAGAGAATACAACACAGACCTGCATGCATGTTTCATAGACTATAGCAAGGCTTTCGACCATATACAACACCAGAAAATGTGGAACATCATGAAAGACATGCACTTTCCAACACACATAATACAACTCATAGAATCTCTATACCACGAACAACAGGCAACCATTAAAATAGGAGGTGAAATAGCTGAATGGTTAGAGATTCGAAAGGTGGTACGACAGGGATGTATTTTGTCACCATACTTATTTAACATATATGCGGAGAACATCATGAGGAATGTAAAAGACGATGCCAACTATGTGAATTACGACCCTCTCGCTATAGGCGGAAAATTCATACCAGAGCTTAGATACGCAGACGATACAGTATTATGATCCACCAGCAAATAGGGTTTGGAAAACCTAATCATGACAACCAAGAAACATAGTGAAGACCAACATCTATATTTGAATACACAAAAATAAAAATCATGTCAACTGACAAAGCAAAAGGCTCATCTAACATTCAAATAAACAATAAACTCCAATGTGTAGAGAGCTACGAATACCTGGGCTCAATAATTAACAATAACGGTGACTGCTCCAAAGAGATCTCAAGAAGATTGGCAATAACAATCAAGAAGTTAAACACAATGAAGAACATGTGGCAAAGCACCAGCAAAATACTAAAATTAAAAATATTGAGAACATGCATTTTCTAGTGGCTACTTATGGTTGTGAATCATGGACCATTACACAAAAAAACAAGAACGAAAATCCAGTCCTTCGAAACTAAATGCTACAGAAAGATCCTACGAATATCATGGACAGAAAAAGAAAGAACACTGATGTCCTGAAAGTACTAAATGTTAAAGAGAGTTAGCTGATAAACAACATACTATACAGAAAAATTACATACTTTGGTCACATTAAGCGTCACAATGGCCTAGAAAGAACAATATTAGAGGGCAGGGTCCCAGGAGGCAGAGGCAGACCAAGAAGAATATGGCTACAAGATATAAAAAAAACATGAATATGACCATCGACGAAGTGGGTGAACTAGCCAGACACAGAGTGAATTTCAGATATGCTGCAAAGAGAGCAACATCCTATAAAGGATACGCACCTTGATGATGATACTGGCGAATGTCTGAAGATCTTAATTGCAGTGGGTTTCCCCAATGCATATGTCTATGACTGACTCAGTCCCAGTCAGCAGAAATGTCATAGAACTTGCAGTAACAATGTGAGTTCACTAGCCTATTTTTGGCTGAAATCGGATGCACATGTCCTAAACGTGTAGAAATCTATGCGTTTAGGGGCCTGCCAAACCAATGTGCAACGCATACACGTTCTTGGCAAAGATCAAACATATCACAAAGAGTGATTAAAATTGATTGTAAAGAACGAACGCAAAGAAGAAGACTAGCCTATTTCACCTGCCAACTTCACCAGTAGAGAATTCTCGATTGCAGTAAACTCTTCAATGGAAACACTTTGAACACAGTCAGCACAACCAGGTTTAAACAATGCCTTTACATGAACAAGGAGGGAAGAATCAGTAGGAGTATGAGCCATTTCTTGGCCAAGAGCAAGAAGATTCCAATGTTGAGAAAAATGAAAGACGATATCCAAGAAGAAAAAGGTAATATTTTCATCATTTGTTAAGTCATCATCTGATCATTGGCAAGTCCTAATATTAAAAAGTCAAGGAAGTTAAGAACTGATTTTTTAAAGTTAAACTTGGACTCTCAGAAAGGAGTTAATTCTTATTTTCCATGTTTGTTGACCTACACACACGCCCTTGACTTATTCCTCTCCGCTCCTCGTGGAGTATAGAGCCTCAACAGTCTTCACCACAATTCTCGGTCTCTGGCTGTTTTCTTTATGGTCTCTCAGGATAGTCGAGCACTCTTCAGTTCCTTAAGAAGACTTCGTCTCCAGATCTGTTTAGAAGGTTCTTTTTTTTCTAGGGTGCTTCCTTAGGCCCCTACCTAAGTCGCCTCTTACTACATGACTTGTAGGTCGCAGTGTTACTATTATTTGCTCCCCTTGCGAGTTCCGGAAAAACATGTTGTGAAATATGACTAATTGAGTGTGCATGTGTGCATTATACTAACATGAGATTTTCAGCACATTAACAAACCTAAAAGGAAAATTGTATCATAAACAGCCAGCAGCTGTTGTCGTATCTGTTAAAACATCAAGCTGGTTAGAGTTACAAAAACTAGTTGCTGTGTATGTAAAACTACAGTACTCTGTTTTTACATGTTTCGCCATTGCTACATTTATTTTACTGCAGTTTTCCTTTATATCGATAGTTACAAAAAGTGTTAGACAAAGTTAAATTCTGACGCCATTCTTATTTAATATCTGTGCCATCTGTGTGTTCCTGGGACCCGCAAGGCAAGCAAAGACTTGTGCCTCTGCAACCTACAAGGTATGTCGTAAGGGCCTAGGTAGGGGCTTCTAGGTATTATCTTTCAGGTAGAAGACTGAGGTAGGGGCCTAGGGAAGCTACCCTAGTAAATAAAAGCAAAGCAGAAATTGATGCTGGCCTACTTGTAGGCGAATAACTGGCACAGCGTACAATCGCTCTTTCGATCACGTACAAATCACACAAAGTGGTTAACATGTGGTCGATATCGAGCGTTTCGATCACATACAAATCACACAAAGTGGTTAACATGTGATCGATATCGATATCGAGCGTTTGAAGAAGAAGAAGAATATCATGATTGAATCCAGTCCATCCCATAATGTTTCTAGACCATATTTTCCTCGTTGAATTTATTCAAATGATATTGTCATACATTCAATATGTTTTGGAAATGTATAAAACAACTGCATGTTTCTTCAATACTATTTTTGCATATCAGCCACCAACGAGTACTTAGACTATCAAGGAATAGACTGATTAAATAGTTTAAAAAAAAAGTAATTCTGTTGTAACGCAGTTTATTTTTTAAATTGTTGTTTGCTTATTCACATATTGGTTTGGGTCTTATATTTTGCATGTGCACGTATAATGCATTTGGTAATGAAACGCAATATTATTTCCATTTATGATGTGCTTAGATTGTTATGTTTTAATTTATAAAATAATAAATACACGTTACATATTATTTTTGGTGGGGCCCGGCCCAGTGGCCCTTAATGACGAGCCGTCACTGATCGAGAGTATTACTGAATGGAACATGACGACGATGAAGGTTATATTTACTTGAGTAGTGGATTGGCTGGCATGACTATCATGAATTCATTTCTGTGATAAACATGTCTGCTCATATCTTTTTTTTTTTTAATACTCTACAAGAAAATCTCAGAGACAGTGCATGAACCAGGCAGTGCAGGAACCACCTCCTTTGTAATTTCCAAGTTAGGGAGGAAATGAAACTTTTCATATAATTCTTATCGATTTTCAACTGCCAAAAGTCAATTTATGGGCTTAATATTCCGACTTAATATGAACATGTAACTGAACACGGCAAACTAGTTTCCTTTCAAATAAAGCTTTTCCTGACATATTATCGGGTACAGTGCTCCCATACCGACAGTCCCCCTTCCACCCACCCCCATACAGTTCATACACACACTCAACACAGATGATAATCTCTAAAGGGCACTTCGTCCGTCTGCCCAGCGTGTTCGTAGCGCGTTGAGCTACGGGTGACTACCCCTCTGTGTGTCGGGTTCATTTCCGCAGGATGGCAGAAAAAGCCACAGATTCCCAGATTTACGGTGTTCGTGGCACCGAACCGAAGGGTTACAATGTCCATGGCACGAGCCGAAGAGCCGAAAAGCTCAAGTGCTTCAGGATCGAAAAAAGAAAAAGAAAAAAAGAAAGGGCACTTCAAAGCCCATATAATTTAACACCAGCATTTCAGCAAAGTCCCCAATGGAGCTATTAATTGTGGAAACGCTCTGATGATGGCAATTTCAGTCAGTTGGTATAAATAACATACGGGGCACCATATGTGCTTTTTCAGATATCAATGTATGAAAATCTCAGAGATAATGATGAAATAAATGAACTGCTTTTTGCAGATGAATAGCGCCTGATACATCAAACGAACAAGATCTACAACATCATATTGACACCTTGAACAAAAATTGTATAAATCATGACATGAAAATCAACAACACTAAAACAGAAATAATGAATATAGGAAGAAAATATAATAATCTAGACATCCATGTCAATGGCACTAAAATAAACTAAGTGAAAGAATTCAAATACTTAGGAAGCATATTCACAGAGACTATTTCAGAGAGATTCACATTATAGAAAGCAAGTTGAATGCATTTGAAAATAGATGTCTGCGAAAAATAATGAATATAAAATGGAACGAATTCAGGAGAAGTGATGAAATCAGGGAAATGTCTGGTCAACCACTAGTGACAACTGTTATAAGAAAGAGAAGATGGAGATATGTTGACACACCTTGAGGAGAAATGATCAACGAATATCAAAGCAGGCATTGAAGTGGATGCAAAGGGTTCAAGAAAGAGAGACGACCTAAGGAGACCCTGAAACGAACTTTGCTGAGAGAGGCAGGAAATATCGGTCTCAGTTCCATGGAGGAGATTGAGCCAGTTGCCCAGGATAGAGCGGTATGGAGAAATTGCTTGCAGGCCGTTTGTAATGTATAACGGTACGAGAGGAATTATTATATTCACAGAAGACGGAAGACTAGATAGAGAGATAGAGGCTAGAGTACAAAAGCAAATGCTGTAACCTACCAGCTAGCCCCATTGTTAAGGCATTATACTACTGACGGTTGGGTCATTTTATGTTAAATATATCGATTTTTCAAATTCATCATATTATGTTAGTATTGCATCTCTACAATCAAATTACGTAAAGAGTTTTTATTTGTGATCCCGAAAAATGCTTCAAAATTATTTTTGAACAGCCCTATCCTTTAAAAATTCGCTATAGAAATGTCTACAATTGTCTTTCTTTTGTCCCTAGATACAGTGTATGTCATTCAATTAACCCAATCGAGTCATGTATCACTGTAAAGCTTGATCTGAGTACTAACATATATATTAGATTCAATTAGGCTAGGCAATCTGTATGCTCTAACAGACAATTTCCCTGACGATTTAGACTGAATTCACATTACATTTTTAAAACGCAGTGTTCTCCCATTTGTAAATTTCGTTAACGTGGGTAATGTACGTTTTCCACCGTGAAAGAAATCTTCAAGATATCAATATGAAATTAGGCGCAGACATGTATCTATTAATATGGAAGGGACTAGACAACAGAAAATGAACCTTTCTCAAGCGAATAAATATATATGAATTTTTAATTAACCAATGGGTCCTATTTTTGGCTGTGAATTGGGTAGGTCTTATTCGTTGCACCCCAGAGATCAGTTACATGTTACAGAACAATTTAAAGTTGTCAGGTACCCAGAATATTGGTATATTTAGGCTGTGCAGTCAAAAAAATTGCAATTATTATTTATTTCACTCTGTTTGGAGACCGTACGACGTTGTCTGCGATTCAACATGGCTGCCGTTTCCATGGCAACCCGATAATTTATTAATGCGAAAGATATATAAATTTTCATTTTAGACCACTCTAGTAGTAACTGCTATGTATCACATAATTTTATTGAGAGATAAGAAAGTTGAGAAATCCTGTAGCATAACCCCTTAAGGCGCCCACCAATTTCACAGGCAGCTAAGCAACAGATGATCAACAGCATTTTCATACCTACTTTGTGTTACCAGAGCCAAACATGGACAATAAGCAAAGTGCAGTCACAAAAAATAACTACATGTGAAATGCGTTGCTTGTGAAAAGTTACCAACAACACAAGAAAAGACAAGCATCAGCATAAGAAAGAAAGTTGGCACAGAACCTTGCTTGAATTACATTGAGAAACAAAGAATGAAGTGGTTTGGTCACTTAATAAGAATGCATCCAAACTCCACAGCATACAGTCTTCTACAAGAGAACATCAGGAAAGAAGGCAAGAGGAAGACCACGAAAAAGATGGCTAGACGACATAGCAGAATCCTGTGAAAGAGCCAAAATAACAATCACACAAGCCACCAGAACAGCGCAAGACAAAAACAGAAAACCACTAAACTGGGCAACAACCCGGTAGCAGTGTGACGACACTGGGCAACAACCCGGTAGCAGTGTGACGACACTGGGCAACAACCCGGTAGCAGTGTGACGACACTGGGCAACAACCCGGTAGCAGTGTGACGACGCTGGGCAACAACCCGGTAGCAGTGTGACGACACTGGGCAACAACCCGGTAGCAGTGTGACGACACTGGGCAACAACCCGGTAGCAGTGTGACGACACTGGGCAACAACCCGGTAGCAGTGTGACGACACTGGGCAACAACCCGGTAGCAGTGTGACTACAAAAGAAGAAACGATCATATGAAAACACGTTTTAAACAAATGATTATAAATTGTAATTGTCCTAAAAAACCATAAACGTAGTTTACACAACGACTAACAGTATAAAATAATAAGTAGTACATCAAACATTTACATTTTATATTACATCACATGCAATATTATATTACATCACATGCAATATTATATTACATCACATGCAATATTATATTACATCACATGCAATATTATATTACATCACATGCAATATTATATTACATCACATGCAATATTATATTACATCACATGCAATATTATATTACATCACATGCAATATTATATTACATCACATGCAATATTATATTACATCACATGCAATATAATAGAGAATTCTATTCCGACTACCTTAATCAATTATGAAGGTATGAATTGTAGGGGCTGTAACAAGTTAACTCTTAATTTAAACTAGAGGTGAGAATTCAACATATTTCATAACAACTCTGAACTGGCAGATCCCGTAATATTCTGATATGATTATATTGTTATTGTTGAAAAGGTCGTCACCGTCAAGTTCAACTTGGACTCCAAGTACCAGCATCTCATGTTGATGTCTGTTGTTGCCGTTGTGTGAAATGTGTGTTGATCTCTGTCTGAATTGAATTGACTCATCGAGTGTAATTATTGGATTTCTGAAGACTGTATTTGATTGTCAAAATCTTGGTTCATCATCATTGGCCTCTATGTCTCAGGAGACAATATGTATTGCGTCACGTAGTATGTTCTGCGCTGAATCACAACATTTCTTGTGGCTGTAATGCCCTATTCTGGAGTATCAAAATACTCACAAAATAGATGAGACTAATTTTTTATTCTGGAGTGGCAATCCTTGCCACAGTTGTTGCAGGTAAAACTGGAGACTGGAGCTGATAAATAGGATGTTCTCTCTGCCTCTGTGCTCTCTTTGCCTCCACATGTGATGTTGTTCTTCTTCTTTTTTTTTTGAGCCGCCCTCACTGCCGCTCGCCATACTTGCCTGTCTTTGACCAGCCGCTCCCAGTGTTCTTTGTCTATGCCGAATGAAGTTAGATCACGCTTGCAGGTGTCAATGAAGCGTAATAGTGGGCTCCCATGCTGTCTAGCACCAGATGCGAGTTGGCCATATAGAATGTTCTTTGGGATTCTATCATCGCTCATACCGCACACGTGTCCCAGCCATCTCAGACGTCGTTGACTCATTAAGGTGTACATGCTTGGAATGCCAGCACTGTCCAGGACTTCTATATTGGAGATGTGGTCTTGCCATCGGATTTTGTATATTCGCCTGAGACAGCGTATGTGGAAGGTGTTGGTGCGATGCTCTTGTCTAGTATATGTGGTCCATGTCTCACTACCATACAGCAGAGTGCTGAGAACACAAACCTTATATACTTGTGTCTTGATGTTTCTTGTGAGTGCCCTGTTTTCCCATACACGCTTTGCTAATTTAAACATAGCAGTGGAGGCCTTCCCAATGCGACCACTAATTTCATCATCGAGAGAGAGGTTGCTGCTGATGACAGAGCCAAGGTATGTAAAGGTATTGACTACTTCAAGCGTATGACTGCTAATGTTGATAGATGGGGCTCTGCTAATATCCTGGACCATTATATTTGTTTTCTTCAGGCTGATGGTCAGGCCGAATTCATTTGATGCTGCAGCAAATCTGTCCATGAGGTGTTGTAGCCCTTCCTCTGTGTGTGATGTTAATGCTGCATCATCGGCAAAAAGAAGTTCCCTGATGGTGACTCCTTGAACTTTGGTCTTTGCTTTAAGTAGCGCCATGTTGAACAATTTTCCATCTGATCTTGTGTGGAGAAATATTCCTTCTTCGGCTGATTCAAAAGCATGGAGAGAAGTAGGGAGAAAAATATCCCAAAGAGTGTAGGTGCAAGTACACACCCCTGCTTGACGCCGTTGTTGATAGGAAAAGCGCTGGAGGAGGCCCCATCAAACATCACTGTACCCTTCATGTTGTTATGGAATGATGTTATGATTTTAAGCAATGTAGGAGGGCAGCCGATTTTTCCCAACAGCTTGAAGAGGCCAACTTTACTCACTAGGTCAAATACCTTTGTTAGATCTATGAAGGCAATGTACAGTGGCATGCGTTGTTCGCGACATTTCTCCTGCAGTTGTCTCAAGGAGAATAACATGTCAATAGTGGATCTGTTGGATCTAAATCCACATTGTAACTCAGGGTATACTTGGTTAGCTAGCTTTTGTAACCTATTTAGTACTACGCGTGCGAAGACCTTCCCCACGATGCTGAGCAACGAGATACCACGGTAGTTGTTACAGTCACCACGATCACCTTTATTTTTATACAAGGTGATGATGTTTGCATAGGCACAATAATTCATGCAGACTGGTCAGGAGAGTTTGTTTAGCACATTTGATTACTTCGGGGGAATGCCGTCCTTTCCAGCTGCTTTCCCATTTGCCAGGGTGTCAATTGCAATATTGATTTCTGCCTCTGAGGGCATCTGGTCTAATTTGCTCAAGGTCGAAAGAGCTTTAATTGCATCGAACGCGATGTCAATTACAACATTTTGGGTGAAATATAACTCTAGATAATGTTCCACCCAGCGTTCCATCTGTTTTTGCGATCCCTGTTAGAACTTCCCTGTTTTTGTTTTAAGAGGTGCAGTCTTTTGATAGTTGACGCCTTATTGTCCGGGGCTGCCCGGCTTGAGGGGGCGGTAGCTGTCCAATGAGACGCGATGATCTCTCCCAACGTCGAAGACAACCCGCGGCGTCCGATACTATACGCCAATTGAGCTGGACTTATAATAACCCGTAACTGTTGTCTTCCGTGTTCGTTTAGTCAACAAAGTCGACCACGAAGTAACCTCTCCGTGACGCATGCCTGGGCGATTTTTATGGAGTAGCTGAGTTGCCCATGCGTCAACTACCCCCTCTCGATCTCGCTGATAGAATCCAGAGGAGTACAAGCACGACATCTGGTATCAGTTGTGGGAACATACCTTTTTTCATTAGACATCAGCAGAAGATGCGTGCATTCACTAGTATTTAGGACCCAAGAGGCATGTCTGCGTTACCTATACCAGAGTAGCTCTCTCTCGATCCTTACCCACTTAGCCAGACATGATCTTTTGTCTATTTCCAGGGTCACTACGAGGAGGTGGAGTAGGATCTTGATCAGTGCTAGCTCACTTACCCTGGCGCAACGTTGTCCCGTTTGTTATTTGCGCATGCGGCACCAAATCATTATAGTAAAGGGGAATAACTTCGCGGAATAGACAAATAATAGTAAATACTAAAATATAAACCTAGCCTAAAAACCATGATTTTTCCGAAATTTTTGTCTCCACCACCAAAAATGACCACGAGCCGCCACTGCTTCCGACATTAGATAAGCATTCTTGTCTGATAATGGACAGTACATCATACCACAATGTAGTGGCACAAGAAGACAAAGTTCCGACGTAATAATTATTAGGTAGTAAAAGATCAAAGAAAATCGCCGCTTCAGTAAAACGGCAGTACCTACATAAATTTAAATTATATATTCGTAATGTCATTGGAAATCGAACACCACATGCAAAATTACGTTGTATTTCATGCAAGAGTTATTGAGATATTAGTAGAAATTTGTGGGCACGAGATTTGAAACGCACTATAAAAACCAAATAACAGATTTGATGTTCTGCTTCAGTAGTTTTTGAGTCGTGACAAAAGTCATGCCTGAAGACTATACAAAGATTTGTTGCAGGTTGTAACAAGATAGTTACGGATGTAACATTGCCAAAAATATGACCTTTCGTGCAAATTATGAGATTCGTGTAGTTTGATGACATGTACAAAAATGTGGTGAAATTTCGTGGAAACAGAAAGAACAAATCCATAATTCGTGGAAAAAGTAATTAAAACGAAAGTTATAGATATATGCAAGGAAAGTAGGAATTAATACTAAAATATAGAACTAAAAGATAAAATTAAGGAAGAATAGGAACATAGCGAGTTCAAAGATAAAATTGCATATCAAATAAACATATATAATTAGGCAAAAACGTTAAGATTCAAGAAAAATCATCGATTCAAAATTAAAGAAATTATTTGACAGGGTCTCAGAATTAAACAATAAGAATCCAAAATGAAGAGAAATGAACCTCGATCGAGAAGGATAGACTATCATCTTTCAACTCAGGATAGGATATAGCAGACTGAACAATCACCTACACATCATACAACGATTGTCCCCATCCCCTCTATGTCTCTGTGGCACTACTGATCTAACTACAGAAAATGTCCTGCAAGACTGCCTCCTGTATGTCCCCTGTATGTCCCCTGTATGTCCCCTGCATGTCCCCTGCATGTCCCTTGTATGTCCCCTGCATGTCCCCTGCATGTCCCCTGTATGTCCCCTGTATGTCCCCTGTATGTCCCCTGTATGTCCCCTCTATGTCCCCTGCATGTCCCCTGTATCTTCTCTGTATGTCCCCTGCATGTCCCCTGTATGTCCTCTGTATGTCCACTGCATGTCCCCTGTATGTCCCCTGTATGTCCCCTGTATGTCCCCTGTATGTTTCCTGTATGTCCCTGCATGTTTCCTGTATGTCCCCTGTATGTCCCTGTATGTTTCCTCTATGTCCCCTGTATGTCCCCTCTATGTCCCCTGCATGTCCCCTGTATGTCCTCTGTATGTCCCTTGCATGTCCCCTGTATGTCCTCTGTATGTCCACTGCATGTCCCCTGTATGTCCCCTGTATGTCCCCTCTATGTCCCCTGCATGTCCCCTGTATGTCCTCTGTATGTCCCCTGTATGTCCCCTGCATGCCCCCTGTATGTCCTCTGTATGTCCACTGCATGCCCCCTGTATGTCCCCTGTATGTCCCCTGCATGTCCCTGAATGTCCTTGTATGTCCCCACATGTCCCCTGTATGTCCCCTGCATGTCCCCTGTATGTCCCCTGTATGTTTCCTGTATGTCCCCTGTATGTCCTCTGTATGTCCCCTGCATGTCCTCTGTATGTCCCCTGTATGTCTCCTGCATGTCCCCTGAATGTCCCCTGTATGTCCCCTGTATGTCCCCTGCATGTCCCCTGCATGTCCCCTGCATGTCCCCTGTATGTCCCCTGCATGTCCCCTGCATGTCCCCTGTATGTTTCCTGTATGTCCCCTGTATGTCCCCTGTATGTCCCCTGTATGTCCCCTGCATGTCCCCTGAACGTCCCCTGTATGTCCCCTGTATGTCCCGCTATTATACTTAAAGGAAGAAAATAATAAATAACCGCATACAATAACAACACATCAGGTACTAGAGGCAAGGGAAGGCCAAGAAAAAGATGGATAGAAAATATCAAGACCACACTAAATAAACACGGATATAACACAACAAGGGCAACTCATCTGGCTCTGGAACGAAAATTAAACCCCTCACCCTTATGCTTAACGGTAAGAAGGAACAAGCAATTCCATCATCAACATGGGGACAGACAATTGACAGTAGATAACAAAGATAACGGTGATAAAGACAGCGATAAAAATGAAAGAAAATGTGATAAAGAAGTAATATATTAATCTGTGACAGCGTATAACTATATCAAAATTGACATAACACGGTGAAGATTGGGTAGTTACTAGACAAGGTGAAGATTGGGTAGTTACTAGACAAGGTGAAGATTGGGTAGTCACAGAAACACGTAGACTAGATAAAAGGTTTGAAAGTCGAAGGATTGACTTCATTGCACCGGGTTTTACCCATATGGCTCGGTCCTTTCCTTAGAAATGGCACGAAACCTGCCGGAAGTAGTGAACAAAGCACGAACTCATGATCTCCGGCAACAACCCTAGGGGTCTCTAGAAATAAATGCATTCGCGAATAGAATGGCGCGGCCCGGATTCGAACCCACGACCATCGACTAGCAAAGCAAGGGCATAACCACTTAGCCACAGACACCCCCTATGGAAAGACTAGATTTAAAGGGTTTAAAGGTTTGAAAGCCGAAGGATTGACTTCATTGCACCGGGTTTTAGCCCATCTGGCTCGGTCCCTCTCAGCAGAAATACCAACTGCCGAAAGTATTGCACAAAGCACAAACTCCGTAGCTCCAGCAACAATCCTAGGGTCTCTGGAAAAAACTGCACTCGTGAACAGAACGCCGCGGTCCGGGATCGAACCCACGACCTTCGACTCGCAAGGCAAAGGGCTTAACCACTCAACCACAGACACCCCCTATGGAAAGACTAGATAGTTGCACTATGCCAGAACACGAAGCAAATCAAAGACATTCATAGAATGATTGGTATTGTTTGAACGCTCCATATCGACCAAGCGATTTAAGCAGTTTGGAGTTACCCGTTGTTCAAGTCAAACTGGATGCCTGAGAGGCAGTGTTCAATCAGCGAGCCACAGGAACCATAAGTATGCATACTCTTCGATATCTGTTGGGGAGACTGAGCACCTATGGGTTTGCCCGGTGTGCAATGACGTCAGTTTAGTAACCAATAACCAATAACCAATCCATATCGACCACTTGTTAAACTATTCCTTGTGATTTGTATGTGATCTGAGCTACCCTAGTAAATCAAATGTGTCGCAGAAATCAGATGTGCTCGCCTACTTGTTGGCGCATAACTGGCGCAACGTACAATCATTCTTAGGCTCAGACCACATACAAATCACAAAGAGTGGTTAACAAGTGGGTGATATCGAACGTTTGAAGAAAAAGAAAGAGTTATAGATAAATTTAAATAAGAATGATGATAATGAATATCCTGTTTTACTTATATTTTGTGGTCACGTCGTACACACCTTTTGCTATTTTAAACTTCTTTTTTCGTGTCAGAAATAAATAAATATACACCCCAAGCAACAACAATCTGACCCAACATACAAAAGTGATGTCCGTTTAGTAGATATTATTACGGAAAACTTGGAATATATTTTCTGATAAGAGAGATCCTCTTGTAACTGAAATGTATCCGGGATTCTCATCTAGAGTTCACTAGACGTAAGAAATATGTGCATATAATACATCAATAATTCATGTTGGCAAAAGGCAACAAATAGTAACGCTTGTTTTGCATTACCAAAAAAAATTGCTCTTGTGAAGAATTTTGTCTGAAATTTTGTGGGATACAATTTTCAGGTTTTTTTTCTGTTTTGGGGAAGGCGGGGAAGGAGGGGGAAAGAGGGGGGTGAGGTGGCAGTAGTTGGGATTTGGCGTGAGTCTTTCACCACCACACATGTCGTTATGTCACTGAAGAGGATGATATCCATGTTATTGTGACACTGAAGAAGATGGTACCAGTGTCGGTGAGTTATTGTTGTGAATAAAACCCATGTCATTGTGACACTGATGAATGTAATCTCCGTGTCACTGCTTTTTAATTTCCTATACGGAATATCATGTATTTAGATGTGTCCATTATTTTATATGGTCAATGCTGTTCTGTTCGTTATTTTATATGGTCAATGCTGTTCTGTCCATTATTTTATATGGTCAATGCTGTTCTGTTCGTTATTTTATATGGTCAATGCTGTTCTGTTCATTATTTTATATGGTCAATGCTGTTCTGTCCATTATTTTATATGGTCAATGCTGTTCTGTCCATTATTTTATATGGTCAATGCTGTTCTGTTCGTTATTTTATATGGTCAATGCTGTTCTGTCCATTATTTTATATGGTCAATGCTGTTCTGTCCATTATTTTATATGGTCAATGCTGTTCTGTCCATTATTTTATATGGTCAATGCTGTTCTGTTCGTTATTTTATATGGTCAATGCTGTTCTGTCCATTATTTTATATGGTCAATGCTGTTCTGTCCATTATTTTATATGGTCAATGCTGTTTTTCCATTATTTTATATGGTCAATGCTGTTCTGTCCATTATTTTATATGGTCAATGCTGTTCTGTTCGTTATTTTATATGGTCAATGCTGTTCTGTTCGTTATTTTATATGGTCAATGCTGTTCTGTCCATTATTTTATATGGTCAATGCTTTCTGTCCATTAATTTATGCGTCAATGCTGTTCTGTCCATTATTTTATATTGTCAATGCTGTTCTGTTCGTTATTTTATATGGTCAATGTTATTCTGTTCGTTATTTTATATGGTCAATGCTGTTCTGTTCGTTATTTTATATGGTCAATGCTGTTCTGTTCGTTATTTTATATGGTCAATGCTGTCCTGTTCATTATTTTATATGGTCAATGCTGTCCTATTCATTATTTTATGTGGTCAATGCTGTTCTGTTCATTATTTTATATGGTCAATGCTGTTCTGTTCATTATTTTATATGGTCAATGCTGTCCTATTCATTATTTTATGTGGTCAATGCTGTTCTGTTCATTATTTTATATGGTCAATGCTGTTCTGTTCGTTATTTTATGCTGTAAATGCAGTTATGTCCATTATTTTATGTTGTCAATGCATTTATTTTCACTATTTTATGTGGCGAATAAATTTCTTTTTTTTAAAAAATCTGCATCTTTTTCTTTTTTCACGCAAGGTTCCTTGAAATTCAAGGTAAAGGCCTTTCTTGTTATATTCCCACAGTATTTTCTCACGGTGTTTCCTTGCCGGCGTCTTTTATTCACCTCTTGGTTCACTTGAGATCTGTCTTGTTATCTCGCTCGTCCTCATTTGTGACCTGACCCTATCATATCATTTTAGTCCCTGTATTTTGTGCAGACACCAGTTGATGAATGTTTACAATTTATTTGCTTAGTGTTTTTTTTTCGTTCTCCATGTTTATGGCTCAACGGCAGTTTAAAAACAAATTCGAGTTAAATATTCTAATTTTTGTTAAAACATGTTTTCTTTATGTTTTAAAACATTTGTTTTAGTTTCCAATCACTCCAATCACTCCAGTTTAGAAAATTGCCAGCTCTACAGACACTAAACTGTCCAAGCAGCGCAGGGTCATCTTACAGCTGATACTGTCTCACTGTTGAGTACCAGGGCAAGAAACAGCAGACCGACTGGCCAAGGAAGGTGCTGCAGGAGAGTAACCAGATGTATCAGTTACCTACCACCAACAGAATAGGACGATTAAATCAATCAGAAAGCCACAAATACCAACACAAGACGATGACTACTATAACATAAGCAGATTGGAACAAGTTGTCATTCTGTGCCTTAGAACAGGACATAATCGACTCCTCAGCTACATTTATACAAAATTCAAGATTAGCAATTCAACCATGTGTACATGTGGACAGGCATATCATATTGTAGAACACATCCAGATGGCTTCACGAGGGGGCGAACCTGGTCCTTTGGCACGAGAGAGGAGCACCTAACCTATACACTACCCGCGCTTGTTCCCGCGCTGATAATGCGTTAATAATTAATATTCATTTCCTCCACATTTTCTGGCCAAATACAATAACAAGTGAGGAGCTTTTGAAACGAACAGACTGTGCATCCTTGGAGACCATCATTTAGAGACGAAGATGGAGGTGGTTTAGACATGTATGTCGTATGCCAGTGGGGGTATTGGCTTGGACATCTCTCAGATGGATAGCTGATGGGAGGAGAAGGCCCGGACGTCCAAAGAAAGCATGGAGAAGAACGGTGGAGAGAGAGTTGAATGAGTGTGGCCTGACATGAGAGACAGTTGGTAGAAAGGCAGCAGAACGAAGTCTCTTGTGAAAACCTTATGTGTCAATTGGGACACGAAGAGAATATAAATAGAATATAATGAATATTCATATTTAAAACGGGGGCTTGTGGGTAAATAGCCGAAGATATCAATAGTAAAGTGAGAAATAAAATCAGTTTACAACATGCAGGCGAGACTTAGCTACACACTCTTTGGAATCCAGGTCCTGAAGGTTGTAAAGAAAATGTACACAAACGAAGAGCCAAATCTGTGTGATTTGTTTATGACAGCGGTTCTAAAGATGTGTATCATGCGGGGACCGTCCCACGAGTAATAATTTATTCGAAGAACGAACTTCTTCTTCTTCTTCCTCGCACACTCCGCATCGACCACTTGTTAACCACTCTGTGTGATTTGTATGTGATCTGAGCCTAAGAGCGATTTACGTTGTGCCAGTTATGCACCTACCAGTAGGCCAGTACATCGGATTTCTGCGCTTCTTTTTATTTACTAGGTAGCTTCCTAGGACCCTACATTAGTCGCCTCTTACGGCATGCTTTGTAGGTCGCATTGGTACTATTCTTTGCTTCCCTTGCGGGACCCGGCACCACACAGGCGGAAGAACGTACAATATCCTGGTTGTTGTATTAGGCATTCTAGTTTTGTGATTCTAGTCACGACAACAATGAGGTGTCTACGCTGAATGCTGGGATTAAAAATGAAGAGAAGAGTCCTCCGTATATCTTGGACAGAGAAGAGAACAAATAGATCTATCCAGAAAGAACTCAGAATCAAAGAAAACTGGTTGATGCTACAAATACGAAAGAGAAAATTGAGATATTTTGGACATATAAAAAGACACGAAGGGCTGAAAAAGACCATCATGGAAGGAGGCATACTGGCAAAGAGAAGAAGAGGAAGACCACGGAGAAGATGGATTCAGGATGTAACTGATGGTTTGCACATGACGGCTGCAGAGGCAGGACATCTGGCCTATGAGAGAGAAGTTCCGGAGGACTGTTGGGGTGGCAAAGTTCTGATCAGGACAAGCTCTTTGATGATGATGAGAAGAGACCGGTTTAGAAATGATGACAGGAATAAAGTGGCTACAACATTAGTAATGAGCTTCATCAAGAAACAACAAATTAAATGGTTCAGGCACAAACGTAGATTACCAACAGACAGTGCTCCTCACAGCTACTCCGATACAATGGATACAAAACAAAAAACCGTCCACGCAACAGTTGGACCTCAGAGATAACAGAGGCGACACTATTTATGAACAGCATACAAAGGCTTGTTCTAGTAATATTTTCTTATCCTGACGCTTGTGGAAAAAAAGGACTAGAAAAAAGACTAAATAAATAACTATAGTGAAACTAAGAGTTTCTTACTGTTCTACAAGACAAAACTAGACCCGACAGTCATTGAATACTTGGTCAGTTTCTGGTCAAGGTCGCAAGAAAGGTAGATGGATATCTAACTTCAAGATTCACATTGCACTTGTAATATAACATCTTAGACCCTAAAATGAGATAAGAAAAGAAAACTGGCCACATAAACACAGAGCTTCTGAGAAGCTGTACGAGCAACGGAGTCCCTTAAAACACGGTAAAATTCATGATAAAAGTTGGTTCATCAGTCTGAGGCCGGGATCGAGAGAGAGAAGAGAGAGAGAGAGAGAGATAAACTGAAATGAGATTCTTCCTGGTGGCTCTTGGCGTGGCATACAAGAAAAGTAGTCCCAAGTCACGAAGTCAATCCTTTCCTTATTGAGATATCTATGCAAATCTAGTGAGGCGATAAGGACAATGACAGGTATACGACAGTTTTACATAAGTAAGAAATCAGATTTCATATTAAAATATAGAAAGTAACAACACTTGAAGTTTGGACCACCTCAGAAGTCGCAAAAGCCCGTCTTCATGGTGAGAGACACCCATAAAACAACAAGCAGACTTTCACGCAAAAATTAATCAGAAGCACCAACCAAGGTGCCATGGCTAATCCTGAATTCATCGGTGGCGAACACAGAAGAAGAGGAAGTTTCGACGTTAGGTCTTTATCAAGGCAACACATACCAACAGGAAATACTCAATGAAATATCAAGACATTGTTCCTAAGTAAAAGGACGAAAGAGACCAAAAAAATCGAATACATATATAAAATGACTTGGTTAAAAACCTGGCGGATGAAGCTATATCTCTTACAGACTTGAACAGAATCTAAGTTCAAAGACATGTATATGAATCTGTTTATAGTAGAGAGAAAAGCACAAGATCACATTGTGTTGCAATTCGTTGTCTCTGACTTATGTATTCTTGGGAGCGTACGAGGACTCATGATGATGATGAAAAAAGGGTATGAGAGCAAAGAATTAAATTATTGCACTGAGTTTTTCCCCATTTGGCTCAGTCCCTTTCCACAGAAAGGACATGCCACCTATCGAGAATATTGTACAAACACATTAGTTCCATCAACAATCCTAGGGAACTTGAGAACAAATGCACTAAATTGAAAGATGAAAACGTGATTTGAACACACAACTTTCAGAACGCAATGCAAGCTGCCGAACTATTTCGCTACATAGATACGCCTTCTAATATTTATTGTACATTGAATGTCTATCTGATCCCCATGTCTCTCCTGTTATCTTTATTCATATGTGAGCTTCTAAATTGTGTATGTCTTCGCCTATGGATCACATACAAAACTGTACATATATAATCACAGTTGGTCATCTCTCTATGAGTGCTACCCATCTGGAACGTCTTTACCCAACTGCATCATTCCTTTGTACCTCCTTTATGGCTTCCATCATTCCACAAACAAATCACCCCACCAAGCCATCCATATCACCTGGGGGTACCCGCCTTCTACTCAAATACTTCTCTACAAATCCCCCCCCCCTCCCCTTCTATATTGGTTCACCCCATGTCTCCCATCTGCACAACAACACAGAACCTCCTTCGGCGCCTCCGACGTCATCCCAAGCAAAAACGAAGTAATTTTCTTCTTTGTTCTCTGTTCTAAGACCCCAGGATGCTCCCAAAAAGAGCGTTCTGCCCTATAATCCATATATCCCTTTAACCCAGCAGTGCCCACAGGGAACGTCTCCGTTTTGCCCTATTGAACTTCTGAACATAGCATACCACCCCTCGATCTCGCTATTTACCTTGGTTGAAGAACTGCATCTTCACTTTGAAATAGAAAAGAAAGAATTGCCTTTTCAAAAATATTATTCTATAATTTGAAAACCTGGGACTTCTGTCAAAACTTTCAGTTTTTTAAATTCCAAAATTGTTACTGCAGACAAAAAAATAAGTAAAGTAAATTAATCCATTCTTGTCTTATGCAAATTGCAAAGGCGATGGTTTCACTATAAACAACATTTTAATGCACTTTTCAATAGAGCATTGTGACACTGCGATGTCTTGTCAGCCAATCTGGCCCTGTTATGCGTTAGTAAGAATGTAACGTTGATTCAATGTGGGCTGTATTTTGTACGATCCGATAACTAAGATCTGGGTTTGACAGCTTTATTTAATACCCCCACATTTTCTGCTTATATTTGACATTCATGTCTTCAACTCTTGTGTTAGATATTTCAAGTAAAAATACGTGCTATGTGTTCATGTCACTTCCTACATGTGTAACACGTCATTTGTAATATGTGTTATACGTCACTATTGATATGTGCTCTCGTCACTTCTCACACGTGCTCCAACGCCCTTCCGACATGTGTTTCACGTCACTATTGATATATGTGTTCCCTGTCACTATTGATATATGTGTTCCCTGTCACTATTGATATATGTGTTCCCTGTCACTATTGATATATGTGTTCCCTGTCACTATTGATATATGTGCTCCCTGTCACTATTGATATGTATTTCATGTCACTTCTCAAATATATTCCACATAAATTCTCACATACGTTTCACGTTACACTTGATATGTGGTCACGACACTTCCTATATGTAGCCTTCTATAGCTTAAGCGGTAGTGAGTTAGATCAAAACCCAAGCGTACCTGGTTCAAATCCCGCGGCAGGCAGTTTGAAAGGAAATTCGTTTCCGTGGGATTTTTACGAAAGGTAAAAACAGTCCTCACCGTTCAGAAAGCAATGACAAAATACTGAACGTATAAGTGGTGCCTAGAAAATCAACAACTCGCCTACTGTGGTTGATAGCTACATCATGTAAAGGATATGTCACGATTGTCATTTCGTAATACGTCACTTGTGACGTGTCACTTGTAATAAATCCCTCGTGACGTGTTTCCCTTCCCTATTGATAACAGATTTTTGTATGTCCCTTTCAACTAAGATCCAAATGTAGTGTCCAACCCTTGATTGCGGACGGTGTGGGAGAGTCAGTATAAATGCCAGCAGGCACGTATAACAATATCCGAGCAGCTCTAGCCCGAAATGATGAGCCACTTGTGTTTACACGTTCAACCGTACTATGGAACCGCTCGTTGTGACACTGCCGGATAAAATCCAATTTAAAAACAGCAAATTACAATAAACTTCTTTATGAGAATTCAGTTTTGATAGCGCAATCAATCAACAGAATAGAAACACAAGATGGAATGATTGATTGAATGATTGATTGATAGGACCATTATCACTATACTACGGTGACTATCCATGTGTGCTTCGATCTCTTTCTTGCATATGAAGATCTCAGCTGCAGTGCACAAACTCCGTAGAACCAGGGAGAGTCCCCGATCTTACTTTTGAAGACGATAAAGATATTTTTGTAGGAATTTTAATTTTAAACATTTCTAATAAATTTGGTCCCGGCTCTTCTCAACTTGGAACAGCCATAGTCCTTTACATGCTCAAATTGAACACAGGACATACGTTTATTCGTCCGTCTCCGATAGGACTAGTTACTCGATCTCACCTACACTGAAATCAGGGATCTCTGGAAAAATATTCTGATGGCTAAACGAGGGAGCGAACCTGGTACCTTTGGCAGGAGAGACGAGCACCTCACCTCTACGACACAGAGAAGGAGTGATGATAATAGGGTTGCTCTTTCTTTCTTTCTTTCTTTTCTCTTATCCTGTTTTGTCTCACAGAGTCAGGATAAGAAGAGATTTCTAGAACGAACTCTCGTGTACGCTTTATAAATAGTGTCTTTCGTTGCCTCTGTTATATCTGAGTTTAATTTTTTGCGTGGTCGGCCTTTTGCTTTGTATCCATCCATTGTATCGGAGCAACACATAGTGTTGATAGTGCAATGAACAAAATATTTAAATATAGAAATATGGCTTAAACAGAAATCGCACAAAATTCCACTAATGTTAAAGAAGGAAATGATAAAAATAAATATCGTCAGCCAGGCAGAACAATTTCTAGCCACTTGAGACCTGTCATAGAGACATATATGTGCTTCATACTCGGTTACCTCCCGTCCTGCTTCACATCTGAAGTATCTAACCTCACCGCTGTTCGTCGACATTGACACACCAAAAACTCGACAGCGCTAAGTGGTTACGAAGTCGCTTAAAATGATCTCCTCCTTTGTCGTTAGGATAAAAACAGAAAATTGAAAAAGAACATATAAATGGCGACATTCTTTCACAAGTGATCCTGCAGGCTATCTTATCCTGGTTTTTGGTGTAAGCGCAATTCTAGCGGGACGGCAACAACAGGTGCCGATGTAATAAGAGTCATTCACCTGTGTTATTTGTCAATTTTTTAAATCACTTTTAAGTTTATGTATTTTGGGAATACATAAAGCGCGCTGAAACATGAAGTTTGTGGTTTATGTCTGTAGGCAAATGTATTTGCGCGCTTACAAATACATACATACGCATTCTCGTCTCATACATATGTTCATTTATAACAAGCATTTATAAAGATCATCACCCCACGCGTTTGAGCAGTCTCATATCACATCAGTCAACACACACACACATTTTTAACCCACACATACACAACCTTACCTCGCATTTTATCATTACCTCAAACCCATAACATTCTCACCCAATATACATAACATTCTCAACCAACACACATAACATCATCACCCAACACTCCCTAGGCGTTAAGTTTGGACATGCCAAACAGTGTCGTCTTCGTGGTAGAGAGAAGATATAGTAATCAACTTCTCATGGGTACTGCGAGCAAATGGACTTTGGGATGGCTGCTGCAACGGAGGACAGAGCACGAATGGGAATGCCCAATGTGCCATGACGTCGATCGCATAACATAACATAAATATAACATTCTCACCAACACACATAACAACATCAACACACATCATTTCACCAACACACATAACATTCTCACAACCACATACATTCTCACAACATAACATTCTCACACAACACACATAACATCCTCACCCAACACACATAACATTCTCACACAACACACATAACATCCTCACCCAACACACATAACATTCTCACACAACACACATAACATCCTCACCCAACACACATAACATCATTACCCAACACACATAACATTCTCAGCCAACATCTAAAAGTTACAAGATGAAAGTTACAAGATAAAAGTTACAAGATAAAAGTTACAAGATGGAAGTTACTAGATAAAAGTTACAAGATAAAAGTTACAAGATAAAAAAGAAAAATACAAGATAAAAGTTACTACTGAAGACACTAAACATATGCAACAAAACTAACAAAATTTCTACATCATACATGCAACTCGCTATATCCTTCATTCAAATAACAAAAATGAACATCAATTTATTTTTTAGATATGTTATTATTGTATGCAATGTTGGTATACATGGTGTTTTAGATTGTCGAGCTACGCACTGGTGCAGTTCAGTGCATAGATACACACAAGAAAGATTTCAATGAAATAAATAAATGAACGTCCCACATTATGTAACCATTTCTTCCTTCTTAACTTGAACTCAGAGAAAATGATAAACAAATCAAAATGAATGTAAGAAAACAAAATTTAGTCTAGCGTCCAGATCGCGGGAGAGGAAAGATGCATTTATCATTACACCGACCCGCGTGCCCAGCGTGTTCGTAGCGCGTTGGACTACGGGTGACTAGTCCTCTGTAAGTGCAGGTTCAACTCCGCGGACTGGCAGAAAAGCTACAGGTTCCCCAGATTTACGGTGTTCGTGGCATCGAGCCGAAGGGTTACGATGTCCAAGACACCGAGCCGAAGAGCTTTCAGCTCAAGTGCTTCTGGATCGGAATAAAAAAAAAAAATCATTACACCTATTTCTTCGTTCTGTTCTCTAATCATATTTTGCCTCACAGTGTCAGGATGCCAGATTTCTAGAGCGTGCTCGCCCGTGTAGTGCCGGGGCCCTCAAGGGAAGGAAAGAATAGTAACACTGCCACCTACAAGGCATGTCGTAAGAGGCTACTGAGGTAGTGGTCTAGGGAACTACCCTAGTAAATAAAAGACGACGCAGAAATCGGATGTTCTGGCATACTTGTAGGCGCATAACTGGCACAACGTGCAATCGCTCTTAGGCTCAGATCACATGCAAATCACAAAGAGTGGTTAACAATTGTTCAAAAGATTAAAACCCTTTTAAAACAAATGGTCGATATGGAGCGTTCTTAGAAGAAGTAAAAGAGCGTGTTTTTGTGAGCGCATCGTTTCTTTCTTTCTTTCTCGAATCCTGTTGCCTCACAGCGTCAGGTCAGGAAGAGATTTCTAAAACGGGCCCTAGTATGCGCTTTGTAAATAGTCTCTTTCGTCGCCTCTGTTACCTCTGAGGTCCATCTTTTGTGTGGCCGGCCTTTTGCTTTGTACCCATTGTATCGGAGCAGCATTGCTATTTGAGGTGCACTGTCTGATGGTAATCTGCTTACGTGGCCGAACCATTTAATTTGTTGTTTCTTGATGAAGTCTAGTACTGATGTTGTACCCACTTTTTCCTGATGTCTTCATTTCTCAACCGGTCTCTTCTTGTTACACCCAGCATTCTGCGTAAACATTTCATCTGTGTCGTGACTAGTTTTCTTCTATCGTTTGTTGTCAGCGTCCAGGTTTGGCACTGGTAACATAATGTGGGGAGAAAGATTGTGTTGAACATTGTTCTTTTTGTGTTCATGGTGACGTGTTTGCATCTTAAAATTGGCGCCATTTGCCCTATCATTTGATTTGCTTTGTTGCATCTGTGTTGAATTTCATTAGTTATTCTTCCGTTTGCTGGCATCGTACATAGTGTATTTCACTGCTTCTGTTAATTCTGTTGTTCACTTTTTGCGTGGACAACCCTTTGTTTTGTATGCACTGTATTGGACTATCATTGCTCTTTGGTGAGACACACTGTCTATGTGGCCGAACAATTTAATTTATTGTTTTTGATGAATTTCAGTACTCATGTTGTGCTTCTGTTTTCCCTGGTGTCTTCATGTCTAAACCGGCCTTTTTTGATTATTCGTAGACACTTAATCTCTGTCATGACTGGAGATGTTGGTAGTGTTTTCTTGTGTAGCGAATGTCATTACTTCAGTTTTGTCAATGTTTATTCTTATTATATTCATTGCATGTTAACTGAAGTATGTTAATATATTTCTGTAGCTGTTCTATTGTGATTGTCTGTTTGTGGACAAAAAGAAATTCGTTTAAGAGTTCCCCAAGATTGTTTCCTTCGCTGGTGTTAGTTATCTTACAGATTTGATCGATATTTGCAATGAGCAGCAGCGGTGATAGTATGCATCCTTGTCTTACTTCAGACCTAACGTAGAACTTTTCTGATAGATCTGTGTTTGTTCTAATCAAACACTGAATGTTTATATAGACACCCTCGCATAGATAAATTTAGTTGTAACGTTATGTTAAAATAAGTCATTATACGTTAAGTTATTTAGCTTTATTAGATGAGCACACGGAGTTTTTTTTGCAAGAACCCCAGAGGAAGCAACGGAAGTAAAACAGGTATTAAGAGCTTCCGAAAAAACAAATAGACAAACACAGGACTCGAACCACTTACCCTCATTTCTTACGACACCAATCGCGGACGTATGGGCAGACATCCCCTTAAAAAAAACACAACGTTAGCAACACAACATAGTAGCATATAACTTACATAGTAGCTCTGTCAAAGATTAAGAATTTTCCTCCAAAAACGTCCTGGTATACAATATTAGGTTGGTAGGATAAATCGTAGCATATCCTTTACAGGACATAGCCATCAACCACAGTCAACGAGTCGTTGATTTTCTAGGCACCACTTATACGTTCAGTAGTTTTCCATTGCTTTCTGAACAGAGAAAGGCAAACTCCTTCTTCTACATCTCCTTATACTTCTTCTTCAAACGCTCCATATCGGCTACTTGTTAAACAACTCTTCGTGATTTGTATGTGATCTGAGCCTAAGAGCGATTGCACTTTGTGCCAGTTATGCGCCTACAAGTAGGCCAGCACATTCGATTTATGCGATACTTTTTATTTACTAAGGTAGCTTCCCTAGGTCCCTACCTTCAGTAACCTCTTGCGACGTGCTTTGTAGATTGCAGTGTTACTATTCTTTGCTCCCTTGCGAGCCCTGGCAACACACTGGCGGCTGATTAATTAATGCTACAATTTCTCCCGTGCTACGCTGATTAATTAATGCTACAATTTCTCATGTGCTATGCTGATTGATTAATTAATGCTACAATTTCTCCTGTGCTATGCTGACTAACTAAATGCTACACATTCTCCAGTGCTACATAGACTAACTAAATGCTACACATTCTCCAGTGCTACATAGACTAACTAAATACTACACATTCTCCCATGCTACATAGACTAACTAAATACTATACATTCTCCAGTGCTACATAGATTAACTAAATACTACACATTCTCCAGTGCTACATAGACTAGCTAAATACTACACATTCTCCCATGCTACATAGACTAACTAAATACTACACATTCTCCCATGCTACATAGACTAACTAAATGCTACAATTTCTCCAGTGCTACATAGACTAACTAAATACTACACATTCTCCAGTGCTACATAGACTAACTAAATACTACACATTCTCCAGTGCTACATAGACTAACTAAATACTACACATTCTCCCATGCTACATAGACTAACTAAATGCTACACATTCTCCAGTGCTACATAGACTAACTAAATACTACACATTCTCTAGTGCTACATAGACTAACTAAATACTACACATTCTCCAGTGCTACATAGACTAACTAAATACTACACATTCTCCAGTGCTACATAGACTAACTAAATACTACACATTCTCCCATGCTACATAGACTAACTAAATACTACACATTCTCCAGTGCTACATAGACTAACTAAATACTACACATTCTCCAGTGCTACATAGACTAACTAAATACTACACATTCTCCAGTGCTACATAGACTAACTAAATACTACACATTCTCCAGTGCTACATAGATAAACTAAATACTACACATTCTCTAGTGCTACATAGACTAGCTAAATACTACACATTCTCCAGTGCTACATAGACTAACTAAATACTACACATTCTCCAGTGCTACATAGACTAACTAAATACTACACATTCTCCAGTGCTACATAGACTAACTAAATACTACACATTCTCCAGTGCTACATAGACTAGCTAAATACTACACATTCTCCAGTGCTTCATAGACTAACTAAATACTACACATTCTCCAGTGCTACATAGACTAACTAAATACTACAAATTCTCCAGTGCTACATAGACTAGCTAAATACTACACATTCTCCAGTGCTACATAGACTAACTAAATACTACACATTCTCCAGTGCTACACAGACTAACTAAATACTACACATTCTCCCATGCTACATAGACTAACTAAATACTACACATTCTCCAGTGCTACATAGACTAACTAAATACTACACATTCTCCAGTGCTACATAGACTAACTAAATACTACACATTCTCCAGTGCTACATAGACTAGCTAAATACTACACATTCTCCAGTGCTACATAGACTAACTAAATACTACACATTCTCCAGTGCTACATAGACTAACTAAATACTACACATTCTCCAGTGCTACATAGACTAACTAAATACTACACATTCTCCAGTGCTACATAGACTAGCTAAATACTACACATTCTCCAGTGCTACATAGACTAACTAAATACTACACATTCTCCCATGCTACATAGACTAACTAAATACTACACATTCTCCCATGCTACATAGACTAACTAAATGCTACACATTCTCCCATGCTACATAGACTAACTAAATACTACACATTCTCCCATGCTACATAGACTAACTAAATGCTACAATTTCTCCAGTGCTACATAGACTAACTAAATGCTACAATTTCTCCTGTGCTACATAGACTAACTAAATGCTACACATTCTCCAGTGCTACATAGACTAACTAAATGCTACAGTTTTGTTCATTCTTCCTCTATGAAATCTTGCGTAGTCAAGATGACACATCTAATATGAAACATTGACTGATGTTTGTGTGAAGATTTTCTTTCCTTACGAGCAGTGTCCCTCGCCATTCAAGCGAACTTTACTCAGACTTCAGAGGAACTTGTAATTTGGATCTCCAGGTCAGGATTTGAGTTTCTTGTAGTCCAACAGCGTACCGCGTGTACACAGAGAGTTTTTGGTAAAAAGCTGACACTTAACGCTGGAATGTTCACGGCACGTGGTGACTATTACAGTCCCGGAGCCCGCAAGGCACGCAAAGAATTACGCCCTACAAGGCATGTCGTAAGAGGCAACTAGGGTAGGGGTCCGACCGTGTACTGCTGGGACTCGAAATGGGAGGAAAGAATATGCAGTAATGTGTACCTGTCAGGCGTGTCGTAAGAGCAACTAAGGAGGTTTGAAAAGCCAACAAATCTTCACAAACATGGTGATTAGTACAGCTTGTGATTTTTAAAAAATGGAACAATATCGGGGAGTGTGATTACACAGCTTGAGAACCACTAATGGAATAAAGAGCAGTAAAGTAGCGCTGGCCAGGTAAACATCCTTAACAAAACAAACTTTGAACATACACAGCCACGCTTACTAGATTAAGAACATTAACTTGCACTTACTGTCTCAAAGTATTTACTTCTGTTAGAGGCAATGTAGAGACAAAAGTATAACGAGTACAGAGCAAGAGGAAGACCCGTAAACTTTCATTCAGTGGACATGATAAAACAGACACATTTAACAAATCATTTCAGTTCAGTTCTTTTGATGATCTTTTGATGATGTTTGTTCTGTGTTATGAAGGTTGTAGGTTACTTTTGATGATGTTTGTTCTGTGTTATGAAGGATGTGAGTTACTTTTGATGATGTTTGTTCTGTGTTATGAAGGTTGTAGGTTACTTTTGATGATGTTTGTTCTGTGTTATGAAGGATGTGAGTTACTTTTGATGATGTTTGTTCTGTGTTATGAAGGTTGTAGGTTACTTTTGATGATGTTTGTTCTGTGTTATGAAGGTTGTAGGTTACAGATTCGTTTTCTTCTTCCTCTGTGAACACTCCATATCGACAACTTGTTAACCACTTTTTGTAATTTGTATTTGTAGCAGCTTGATATTAAAAGAGATTTGTATCTGTAGCAGCTTGATATTAAAAGAGATTTGTATCTGTAGCAGCTTGATATTAAAAGAGATTTGTATCTGTAGCAGCTTGATATTAAAAGAGATTTGTATTTGTAGCAGCTTGATATTAAAAGAGATTTGTATCTGTAGCAGCTTGATATTAAAAGAGATTTGTATTTGTAGCAGCTTGATATTAAAAGAGATTTGTATTTGTAGCAGCTTGATATTAAAAGAGATTTGTATCTGTAGCAGCTTGATATTAAAAGAGATTTGTATCTGTAGCAGCTTGATATTAAAAGAGATTTGTATCTGTAGCAGCTTGATATTAAAAGAGATTTGTATTTGTTGCAGCTCGATATTAAAAGAGATTTGTATTTGTAGCAGCTTGATATTAAAAGAGATTTGTATCTGTAGCAGCTTGATATTAAAAGAGATTTGTATTTGTAGCAGCTTGATATTAAAGAGATTTGTATTTGTTGCAGCTTGATATTAAAAGAGATTTGTATTTGTAGCAGCTTGATATTAAAAGAGATTTGTATTTGTTGCAGCTTGATATTAAAAGAGATTTGTATTTGTAGCAGCTTGATATTAAAGAGATTTGTATTTGTAGCAGCTTGATATTAAAAGAGATTTGTATTTGTAGCAGATTGATATTAAAAGAGATTTGTATCTGTAGCAGCTTGATATTAAAGAGATTTGTATTTGTAGCAGCTTGATATTAAAAGAGATTTGTATCTGTAGCAGCTTGATATTAAAAGAGATTTGTATCTGTAGCAGCTTGATATTAAAAGAGATTTGTATTTGTAGCAGCTTGATATTAAAAGAGATTTGTATCTGTAGCAGCTTGATATTAAAAGAGATTTGTATCTGTAGCAGCTTGATATTAAAAGAGATTTGTATTTGTAGCAGCTTGATATTAAAAGAGATTTGTATCTGTAGCAGCTTGATATTAAAAGAGATTTGTATTTGTAGCAGCTTGATATTAAAAGAGATTTGTATTTGTAGCAGCTTGATATTAAAAGAGATTTGTATCTGTAGCAGCTTGATATTAAAAGAGATTTGTATCTGTAGCAGCTTGATATTAAAAGAGATTTGTATCTGTAGCAGCTTGATATTAAAAGAGATTTGTGTTTGTAGCAGCTCGATATTAAAAGAGATTTGTATTTGTAGCAGCTTGATATTAAAAGAGATTTGTATCTGTAGCAGCTTGATATTAAAAGAGATTTGTATTTGTAGCAGCTTGATATTAAAGAGATTTGTATTTGTTGCAGCTTGATATTAAAAGAGATTTGTATTTGTAGCAGCTTGATATTAAAAGAGATTTGTATCTGTAGCAGCTTGATATTAAAAGAGATTTGTATTTGTAGCAGCTTGATATTAAAGAGATTTGTATTTGTTGCAGCTTGATATTAAAAGAGATTTGTATTTGTAGCAGCTTGATATTAAAAGAGATTTGTATTTGTTGCAGCTTGATATTAAAAGAGATTTGTATTTGTAGCAGATTGATATTAAAAGAGATTTGTATTTGTAGCAGCTTGATATTAAAAGAGATTTGTATCTGTAGCAGCTTGATATTAAAAGAGATTTGTATCTGTAGCAGCTTGATATTAAAAGAGATTTGTATTTGTTGCAGCTTGATATTAAAAGAGATTTGTATCTGTAGCAGCTTGATATTAAAAGAGATTTGTATTTGTAGCAGATTGATATTAAAAGAGATTTGTATTTGTAGCAGATTGATATTAAAAGAGATTTGTATCTGTAGCAGCTTGATATTAAAAGAGATTTGTATTTGTAGCAGCTTGATATTAAAGAGATTTGTATCTGTAGCAGATTGGTATTAAAAGAGATTTGTATTTGTAGCAGCTTGATATTAAAGAGATTTGTATTTGTAGCAGCTTGATATTAAAAGAGATTTGTATCTGTAGCAGCTTGATATTAAAAGAGATTTGTATTTGTAGCAGCTTGATATTAAAAGAGATTTGTATTTGTAGCAGCTTGATATTAAAAGAGATTTGTATTTGTAGCAGCTTGATATTAAAAGAGATTTGTATTTGTTGCAGCTTGATATTAAAAGAGATTTGTATTTGTAGCAGCTTGATATTAAAAGAGATTTGTATCTGTAGCAGCTTGATATTAAAAGAGATTTGTATTTGTAGCAGATTGATATTAAAAGAGATTTGTATCTGTAGCAGATTGATATTAAAAGAGATTTGTATCTGTAGCAGCTTGATATTAAAAGAGATTTGTATTTGTAGCAGATTGATATTAAAAGAGATTTGTATTTGTAGCAGATTGATATTAAAAGAGATTTGTATTTGTAGCAGATTGATATTAAAAGAGATTTGTATTTGTAGCAGCTTGATATTAAAAGAGATTTGTATATGTAGCAGCTTGATATTAAAAGAGATTTGTATCTGTAGCAGCTTGATATTAAAAGAGATTTGTATTTGTAGCAGATTGATATTAAAAGAGATTTGTATTTGTAGCAGCTTGATATTAAAAGAGATTTGTATCTGTAGCAGCTTGATATTAAAAGAGATTTGTATTTGTAGCATCTTGATATTAAAAGAGATTTGTATTTGTAGCAGCTTGATATTAAAGAGAGTTGGCTACTAAAAAGTCTAAATTCAAAGAAAATTAAATATTTGGGAAAAATCAAACGACGTGAGTGTCTAGAGAAGATAATTTTAGAGGGAATGATGCCTGGAAGAAGAATGAGAGAAAGACCTAGAAGACGATGGGTGCAAGATGTCATTGACAATCTGAGAATGACTGCTGCTGACGCCGGTCAACTTGCACACAACAGACAGTTTTTAAGGACTGCTGTCATGGGAGTCAAGTTCCGGAAGTGACAAGCTACTTGATGATGGTGTATCATAGCGATTGTACGTTGTGCCAGTTATGCGCTTAGAAATCTGCCAGCACATCCGATGTCTACAACGCTTTATTATATATAAGGGTAGCTTCCATAGGCCCCTACCTCAGTCGCCTCTTACGACATGCCTTGTAGGTTGTAGTGTTACTATTCTTTGCTCCTATTGAGAGCCCCGACAGCACACCGACGTGGATTCTAACCCAGACTGCGTCGTTGTGTTCACGAATGAATTTATTTAGAGACACCTAGGGTTGTTGCCGGAGCTACAGTTCGTGCCATGTACAATACTCTCAGCAGGGGCACACCTGGGGACAATGAAGTTAGATCTTTGTACAATACTCTCAGCAGGGACACAACTGGGGACAATGAAGTCAGATCTTTGTACAATACTCTCAGCAGGGACACAACTGGGGACAATGAAGTCAGATCTTTGTCTTTAGACATTTTAAGATTTTTTAGTTCTTCTTATGCGCATCCTAGCAGACTGACCAGTCCGTACATTTTCCATTCTCCAAGGCAGTTTCATACTAGTATCTCGTCCGTGCGTACCGGGGTTTCAAGGAAGCAAAGAATAGTAACAATGCGACCTACAAGACATGTCAAAGAGGCGACCGAGGTTGTGGCTCTAGGAAGCTACCTAGTGAATAAAAGGGTCGCATAAATCGGATGTGCTGGGCTAATTGTAGGCGCATTACTGGCACAACTATAATCACTCTAAGGCTCAGATCACATACAAATCACAAACAGTGGTCACAAACGATTTTACCGGTTGTAGCAATGTGTTCTAAATATCTCTGTCTTATCACATGATCCAAAAATGATGATTGCCTTTTCCTTATATTTACAATAAGTTTTTTTTCTGTGTCTTGACCCCATTCAGTACCTCCACATTCGTCATTTTAGCAGTCCATGGGATTCTCACTATTCTTCTGTAAAACCACATCTCTGTGGCCTCCAGACATTTTTCTGTTTATTCATTGTCCATGACTAGCATCCAAATGCCAGTATTGGCTCTATGTAGCACTGAATAACTCTTATTATGACCTCACTTGACAGTGACCCGTTGCATATAATGTTTCTCATTTTCTGAAACGTAGCTTTGACCTGCCCTATTCTTCTCTTTATTTCTGATCTGTAACTGCCATCTGAAGTTACCATGACATCTGTTGTACATACAATTCTTTAAATTTAAACACAATGGTTTAAAATTAAACACACGTGTTCTCCTGTTGCACGAACTCAAAATCCTCTGCATATAAATATTGAATACTAATTTCTTTCATTGTTTGCATACTAACTTTAGAATAAACTTATATGCCCGTTCTCCGTTCTCTATATCATTTATCGTATTTCCGAGATTTTTGTGTGTGTATGTATTGACTTGTTACGGACACCATGACATACAACAGGTCATGAACACAATTTTGTTCTTGCAAATAAGAGACCACAAAAATAGCCATCATTTGAACACTTCGGTTCTGGACTGTCTAAAGCAAACACTGTCTGCAGTTCTCCATTTGTACATTTATAACAAGATCAATGTTCGTGTATTGTCGAGGCTCTAGAGGGAGTCTACTTCTCGTCTTAAACGCTTCATATAAACCACCTGTCAACCACTCTGTGTGAACAGTTTTAAAGTATCACAGAAATCGGGTGTGCTGGCACACTTGTAGGCGCATAACTGGCACAATGTACAATCGTTTTTAGGCTCAGATCACATACAAATCACAAAGAGTGTTTAACAATTGGTCGATGCGTAGCGTTGGAAGAAGAAGAAGGATAACAAAATAAAGTGCTAGCAATGAACCAATTTGACTACATTCATGAAACATTTGGGGAACAAAATATTCAATTGTCAACTGTTCATTTAGTGCTCGACTTAACCGCTGGACCTACGCGTCTTCTCTCTGGTCAAACCACAGAACATATCCTGTAAATCACAGAACATATTCCACTGAACATGTCCATGTAAGTCATTTAAATATATAGATGCTAAACACAACACTACATTCAACACAACACAACACTACATTCAAAACTATATGGCATTAGAGATGAGCTTCAGACAACGGTCGGCTTCCTCATAAGAAAGCGTCTGAAGGTATAGTTATCGGAATAACAATCGCAAGAAGAAGTAAACGATCACCCGTCTTCGATAGGACTAGGAACTCGATCTCACCTACACGGAAACCAAAGATCTCTGGCAAAAATATCCAACCATGGAACAACCATATTGTTGTTATGATAGATAACAAATAAATAACAAACAACAATAAAAGCATACAATAAAAATAGATCAGACAAGGGAAGTCCAAGAAAAAGATGGATAGATAATATCAAGACCAATAAATAAACAGGGATATAACCCCAACAAGGGCGCTAATCTGGGCACGGAACAGAAAGTAAATTTCCTGCCCTTATGCTGAACGACAAAAATGGACAAACAATTCCATTATTCACCTGGGGAAAGACAATAGAAAATAAATACTAGAAAATGTAAGAAATATTGAAGAAAAATGTACAAAAATAGCACACATAATTCGAGAATTGGTGGCAAAATGAATAAATGCGATGTAGTTTTCTATTGAAAGTATCACATGTTTCAACCCACAGTAAAGGTTTTTCTGTTGTGGGAGAAAAGACAGCTGATGACACGCACCTGCGTGTATACAGTCCCAGCCAAGAAGCCTTAATTTCTCTCTCTCTCTCTTCTCATCTATCTCTCCGATTGTGCATAGACCCTACACACTAGATTCCACATTTCTTGTTCACATACTACACACGCACATATGCAATCACATATGTACCACACGTACATTGACAAACACACTCCAAAACACATAAAGTTCATAACCCCACGCATAGCAATATCGGAAAAACCAACAACTAGAAGTTGGATGTACCTCTCTGAGTATAACTCTAGTACATTCTTAACTAGATTGGCTTAAGTCATTGGTTCTCACCTGTGACACGTACCTCGGTATGGGCTGCAGTTCAGGGTACGCCAAAAAATAATATGGGGGGGAAACAAATAAGGTAATAAAGTAATTATAAAATAATAAAGTTCAGATTTAAGACTCTATCTTGAATCTGATTTCAAGAAAACAAAGGCATCAAAGAAGCAACAAGAAGAGACTGGTTTAGAAATGAAAACATCAGTAATGAACTTCATTAAGTAACAACAAATTAAATGGCCCGCCAAATTAACAGAAGACCAACAGACTGTGCACTTCAAAGAGAACCTATTACACTACAATGGATACAGAGCAAAAGGCAGTCTATGCAAAAAGGTGGACCTCAGAGATAACAGAGGTGACGAAAGACACTGTCTATGAAGCGCACAAAGCACGTTCAAATTTTTCATCCTGATGATGGGATGCAAAACAGGATTGAGAAAAGAAAGAAATATAGAATTAAAGCAACCCAATAATGTGTTCAATCGGTTATTGATCTGTTTATAATTTTTGGTTATTGATCTGTTTTATAAATATTGTATCGGTTATTGATCTGTTTTATAAATATTGTATCGGTTATTGATCTGTTTTACAAATATTGTATCGGTTATTGATCTGTTTTATAAATATTGTATCGACTAGTGATCTGTTTTACAAATATTGTATCATCTAATGATCTGTTTTACAAATATTGTATCGACTAGTGATCTGTTTTACAAATATTGTATCGTCTAGTGATCTATTTTACGAATTGAGTTACTGTGTTACAAATATTGTATCGACTAATGATCTGCTTTACAAATATTGTATCGCCTAGTGATCTGTTTTACGAATATTGTATCGGCTTGTAATCTGTTTTACGAATATTGTATCTTCTAGTGATCTATTTTACGAATTGAGTTTCTGTGTTACAAATATTGTATCGACTAGTGATCTGTTTTACGAATATTGATGTCTAGTGTTTTTTCTACGAATATTGTATCGTCCTAGGTGATCTATTTTACGAATTGAGTTTCTGTGTTACAAATATTGTATCGACTAGTGATCTGTTTTACGAATATTATATCGTCTAGTGATCTGTTCTACGAATATTGTATCGTCTAGTGATCTATTTTACGAATTGAGTTTCTGTGTTGCAAATATTATCGTCTAGTGATCTGTTCTACGAATATTGTATCGTCTAGTGACTATTTTAGAATTGAGTTTCTGTGTTACAAATAGGGACGGCAAAAGAACCTTCACCGCACTAGGAAATCGATGGAAGACTAAAGAAATAAAATATATAACCAAAATGAGAATATGTAACTCCAATGTTAAATAAATCTGCTGTATGGGTTTCGTTCTAGCAGGTATGAAGGTCAGGAATGAAGAATGTTGCTCTGAAGTCTGTGTTTCATTATGACATGCACACTGCGCAGTCTAAGCTGGATTTATTCTGTGCGTGTTGTGGTTGGTCCTGCAGTGTCCTGATTTTAACGAACGATTATTGTGTGTTGTTTTCTGGTGAGTCTGCGAATGGGACATTGTGGGTGTTTACTGTTGGTTTGTTGTCTCCACAATTGTAATCTCTGTTTCAGTATTTCTTCTTCTTCTTCTTCCTCTTCTTCTTCTTCGAACGCTCCATATTGACCACTTGTTAAACCAACGTGCGACTTATATGTGATCTGAAACTAAGTGCGTTTTTACATTTTGACAATCGGATGTGATCGGACAGTGCGTATAGCCTTCAAGTATGTCCGAGCACATCCGATTTCTGCTACGCTTTTTATTTACACAGGTAGCTTCCCTGGACGTGTTCGTGTATTGTCGACAAATTATAACATCAAATAAATGTATATAAAAGGAATCCACCATGTTCGTTTAGTATATTATAGTTGCGTGATAGAGACATCGTCAAAGAGATACACTATCATCCAATGGAACATCATCATCTTCAGAACTAAATAAAACCACTCATACAGGATTACCTAAACCAACAAAGGAAAACTACAACACTACCTCAGTTGTCATTTACGACATGCGTTGTAGGTTGCAGTAGTTACTATTCTTTGCCCTTTGAGAGTCTCGACAACACAGGTCACGTGTCAGAATTTAAAACTACTATTTAACAGAAAAAAAAATAAAACAATTTATTGAAAAGGAATAAAAAGGGCTAATGGATACAAGTTGAGAACCCTTGCCTGAAGTATACCATGGAGATATGTATGTCGGCCAAACGTTAGGGTGTGATATATGGGCATCCCATGACCCTGTTCGTGAGTTCAATGTTGTGTGTGGGAAGTGTGGAAGGTAGCGGAGGGAGAGTAGAAGGTCATTACACTATTTATGGGTGTGGTGTGTGTTTGTGTTGAGAATGAGGTGAAACTAACAGTAGCCTCCGATAACAACAGGCTGGCGAGCTCAGGCAAAATTCTGGGAAAGCAGACCAAAACCGCGCTTGACCTGACCTCGCATTCCAGTATTGTTAGATATAGACATTTTCATTTGAAAAACAAAACAAGCTAAATCAAGGATGTATTATGTTACAAATTAAGTTTAACATTAAGAAATATCGGTATTAATAACATTTTTCATCACTAAATAACCATGCACTAGTAGAAATGTGTACAATTGAAGAAAACCGTACAGTGTTCTAACCAACACTTATAAAAACCAGCCCCCATTAAACATGAATTTTGGTTTTCCAGTTTGAGCTAGTTGGGCCCTTTCTGTTGCTGAAGGCCACGAAACAAGTAAGAAGGAGTATATGGCTGAGGTGAGTTTGAGGAAAGTAATGAACTATATAAGAGTGAGGGAGTAGACAATGAGGATATGGGAAAGAGCAAGAGTGGGTTGTAGGTAAGAAAAAGATAAAAATTAAAGGAATCAGAAACAGAGGGGTTATTCATTGACGAGCAGTGGAAGTCAAATCAATCATCAATCAATAAATAAATAAATAAATAAATCAATCATTCAATCAATCAAAATGAGTCAATAAATCAATCAATCAACCAGTCAATAAATTAGTCAATAAATCAGTCAATCAATCAGACAATCAGTCATAATCACAATCAGCCAGTCAATGAATCAGCCAGTCAATCAATCAGCCAATCAATCATTCAATCAATCAGCCAATCAATCAGATAATCAGTCAGTCAAAAGTCAATAAATCAGTAAATTAATCAGTCAATCAATCAATCAATCAAGGGCCAAAAGGTTACGCCGTTTGTCTTGCGTTTCGATCATGCAATAGTGATGATTTACTCAATCAGTCACTTGAGATCAAGACTCAGGGGGAAAGTAACCAAACGATCGATACAGGAAAAGAACCAAGTATGTTTGAAGCGAGAGAGAACACTTTCTCTCTACTCCGCAGTGACGTCTTGGGACGGTAACATGAGAACTGTAATATCTGAAAATGGAAAACTCCAGACATGTGCCTATATGCGCACGTATGTGTCTGGTCAGTGGCGACTCATGATAATTTTGTTGGTGGGGCCGACAAAATTTTGGGAACAACCATGGTTTTGGGTTAAGTTATGTTTCAGTATTACTATTATTGTATATTCCGTGAAATATCACACCTTGTCGTTCACTAGAACGTATATTGTCGTACACAGATGTATATTGATGGAACCGGTGATTACAAACTTCCTATGATGGTTAGTTCCTTATTTCTATTATTTTCATTATTTTTATATATCATTCGGTATTTATGCACCGGACTTATTTTTGGCTCAATAACACCGTTTAACTATGTACTGGCTTTGCCATGTAAGAACTTCCATAGTGAATTAATGGAAATCACATATTTGTCTGTGCTAAATAACCAGCCGAAGAGATGAGGTCTGAGACCAGAGGTCACTATGTTAACAGACTGTCTAAATAGACCACATTTTTTGCTGGCTATAAAATATAGTGCGTGGAAATTCGTGACGTATGCAATTTAGGAGGAGGGGTCTCTGTGGCTAAGTGGTTAAGCCTTTGCCTTGTGAGTCGAAGGTCGTGGGTTCGAGTCCGACCGCGCCATTCTGTTCACGAGTGCATATTTTTCCAGAGACCCATAGGATTGTTGCTGTAGCATGCCATTTTTGCGGAAAGGGACTGGGCAGTATGGGGTAAAATCCGGTGCAATGAAGTCAATCCTTCGGCTTTTAAACCCTTTTACAATTTAGGAGGAAAGACACCGAACCTTCTGAATGTGCACGATATTTTAGGGTCACAAATTCACCTTTCAAAGCTAATCGTTTAAGTAATAATTATGAAAAAATAATTTTTAAAAATAATAAACACGTTACACATTATTTTTTTCTTTTTGGGTGGGGGCAGTGGTCCTACAAGCCCTTAATGACGAGCCGCCGCTGTCTATAGGGCTTAGGAAGTGTTGGAGAGCACCTAGAATCAGTACAATGTTAAGTCAACACACACACTTCATATTTGGCAACGCCCTAAATCAGGTTTAGCGTCTGACATCAGCTTGTTGCTGACCTCATAAACTGCCAGAACCTTTTTTCCCCAGGTATTCAGGTCATGACCTAGCCCCATCCCGGTTACTCACTAACTCTCTCACTAAACTCACTCTCAACAAGCGGCTTTATGTGCCCGATAACGTTAAGTACACCTCCCCCACAACTCCACACTGATCGGATTTTCCTGAACACGCAAATAGAAACAGTACAGAGTGGCCTTTCTAAGATGCATATCTATAGTGAATATAAGTTTGTTTATTTACAACTATTTCTACTTAGATAAGGTGAGGAGGCGGACATTCATCATTAATTCTTCAGTTTGATAACCTTTAAAACAGTGCTATATATTCTATTTTATTGATTTAGTTTGGTGTTTTCATTATTACTTTTCTAAATGAAAAAAAGGAATAAAGTGTGGTCTAGTGGATAAGAGAAGTTTTGAGGAAACAGGTTCGAATCCCAGGGAAGGTAATGTATATGGGATTATTTCTGTCAGGGTCTATCTATCTATTCTCTATTCCTGTTTTGCCTCCCAGTGCCCTGCCGAAAAATTGGCACCTGGAGCGAACCTCCTTATGCGCTTTGTTCAAGGTGGAATTTAGTTCCCGGAATTCCGTCAATCCATCGTTTACATGGTCGTCCTCTGAGTCTGTTACTGTTGTATCTGATTGCCCGTTATCTTTGTCAGAGACTCCTTTGACGCATGTCTGAACTATTTGACCTGTTGTTTCTGAATATATTATAGCACCGGCAAAGATCCCACTCTTCTTCTTCTGATCTCGACGATTCTGATCTTATCTTTTCTTGTAAAATTTCGAATTTGTCGTCAACATTTCATCTTTGTTGTTTGGATTCTTCTTTTCTCATTTCTTATCAGTGTATACGCCAGCCGGCATGGCACTTGATCATGATGTATTCTCATTTCTTATCAGTGTATACGCCAGCCGGCATGGAACTTGATCATGATGTATATGTATTCTGTCCGGGTACAAAATAAAATACTCCACATGTAGATTTAATGACGACAGCTTTGACGCAGTGTCTTTTTTAAACGTCCAGATTATATTTAAAACCTATTGCTACTCCCTCCCTCCTCATTTAACCGGTGATATAAGGTCATCATCATCAGGTGCCCTGCGGCTGACGTAGGTGATCATGGATTCACTATTTTCTGTCCATTAATTTGCTATCATCTCAGATGTTGACATTCTTCCGTGCCTGAAGCTAGGCTGTCTAATCTCAGATGTTGACATTCTTCCGTGCCATGAAGTCAGGCTGTCTAATCTCAGATGTTGACGCTCTTCCGTGCCATGAAGCCAGGCTGTCTAATCTCAGATGTTGACGCTCTTCCGTGCCATGAAGCCAGGCTGTTAATCTCAGATGTTGACATTCTTCCGTGCCATGAAGTCAGGCTGTCTAATCTCAGATGTTGACGCTCTTCCGTGCCATGAAGTCAGGCTGTCTAATCTCAGATGTTGACATTCTTCCGTGCCATGAAGTCATGCTGTTCAATTCAGATGTTGACATTCTTCCGTGCCATGAAGTCAGGCTGTCTAATCTCAGATGTTGACGCTCTTCCGTACCATGAAGTCAGGCTGTCTAAAATGAAGTCTCTATTTCTCTGTCTGGCATCCCTTCAATGTTACCGGTTGTCGCAACATGATCTAAATCTCTCCTCCTCATCGCATGTCTGAAAACTGATAACTGCGTCTTTCTTATATCGGATAGAAATATCAAACTTGAATGAAGTAATGTGATAAGTAGGATAAGGGTTTCATTCCATATATCTTACAGCTTAAAGATAACACCTAATCAATCAACCACACAATCAATCAATAAATCAATCAGACAATCAATCAAAATAAATATTAAAATAGTTGCAATTATAAATATAAAATCTTTTTTTCTTTTATTTTTTCTCTAATCATGTTTTGCCTCACAACGTCAGGATAAGAAGAGATTTCTAGAACGGGCTTTTGTGTGAGCTTTCTAATCATGTTTTGCCTCACAACGTCAGGATCAGAAGAAATTTGGAACGGGCTTTTGTGGAGTTTCAATCATGTTTTGCCTCACAACGTCAGGATAAGAAGAGATTTCTAGAACGGGCTTTTGTGTGCGCTTCTCTAATCATGTTTTGCCTCACAACGTCAGGATCAGAAGAGATTTCTAGAACGGGCTTTTGTGTGCGCTTCTCTAATCATGTTTTGCCTCACAACGTCAGGATCAGAAAAGATTTCTAGAACATGCTTTTGTGTGCGCTTTATAAATAGTGGTTGTTTTTTTTCGCTCTGTTATCTCTGAGGTCCACCATTTACGTGACAGCATTTTGCTTTGTATCTACTGTATCGGAGTAACATTGCTCTTTGAGGCACAATGTCTGTTGGTAATCTGCTTATGTGCACGTCTGTTGTAATCTGCGTATGTGCACTGTCTGTTGGTAATCTGCTTGTGCACTCGTTCTGGTAATCTGCTTATGTCACCGTCTGTTAGTAATCTGCTTATTAATGTTTGTTGGTAATTGCTTTTGTACTGTCTGTTGGTAATCGTAATGTACTTCTGTTGGTAATCTGCTTATGGCACTGTCTGTTGTAATCTGCTTATGTGCACTGTCTGTTGGTAATCTGCATGCACTGTTTGTGGTAATCTGCTTGCGTACCGTCTGTTGGTAATCTGCTTATGTGCACCTGTCTGTGTAATCTGCTTTATGTGCACTCGTCTGTTGTAATCTGCTTAGTGTACTGTCTGTTGGTAATCTGCTTAGTGCACCGTCTGTGGTAATCGCTATGTGCACCGTTTTAGTAACTGCTTATGTGCACTGTCTGTTGGTAATCTGCTTATGTGCACTGTCTGTGGTAATCTGCTTGCGTGCACTGTCTGTTGGCAATCTGCTTATGTGCACTGTCTGTTGGTAATTTCTTATGTGACGAACCATTTAATTGTTGTTTCTTGATGAAATTTAGTACTGCTGTTGTACCTACTTTTTCCTGATGTTAATTTCTAAGCTGATCTTTTCTTGTTACTCCCAGCATTCTAGGTAGACACTTCATCTCTCATCTCTGTCCTGACTAGTTTTCTTCTATCATTTGATATCAACGTCCAGGTTTGGCACTGGTAGCATAATGTGGGGAGAAAGATTGTGTTAAACAATGCTCTTGTGTTCATGTTGACATGTTTACATTTTAAGATTGACTCCATTTGTCCTATTATTTGATTTGCTTATTTGCATCTACGTTGAATTTCGTTAATTATTCTTCAATTTGCTGAAAAAATGCTCACCAGTATATAAAGTCTTTAACTTTATTTAATGGGCGTTTATCGATAAAGATATTGGTAGTGTTTTCGTCTCTAAACGAATGTCATTACTTTGGTTTTGTTCGATGTTTATTCTCATATTGTATTCATTGCATGTTAACTGAGTCTTCAGTGTAAAATGTGTCAATAATGCAGGATGTAACATAACGTGATCTGCAGTGCAATTATACACACAGCTGAATTTGACCAGACCATAGTGCTTTGCCCCACTATTTTACTCTGACTGGAGTCACAAAACTACACTCATACCTGCATTTTGAGTGATTCATTGAGTTTGATACAAAAGGTGGAAGCTGGTTCTGTGCGCAGGAAATGCACTTTATCATTATAAGCATTAAAAATCTGTAGGATTACATTCGTCTTCGTTCCTGGGCATATGGAGTGTCGGCGAGAGAGTAGATAGGCTGGCTGGCCAGATTAATGGGCCAGCCAATGGATAGAGCTGATATTCTGAACGCCCTCATAGAGTGTGTCCTGCAAAGAGGTTTTCATTGAACTAATAAACTGCTAGATTGCAAGAGTTTAGATTGAAGTTTGGAGTGACCCGAACAAAAAAACAACAGGTGTATAAGTAGGCTCATTAATCAAAATCGAACTGGTACGGTCAGTTGCTGGACTCTGTTGGAGATATTGCGAAGGGCTCGAGTACATATGGACATGTCCGCAGTGCGCAATGAAGATATTCCAAACTGAAACTGAACTGAAACTGAAAATGAACTGAAACTGAGCTGAAACTGAACCTGATCTGAACTGCAGTTAGACATGGACGATGTATAGCAAACATGTAATAAAACTAAATCACGCCCACACACGTTGTCTCCGCAGTCTGCTCAGAATAAAAAGACAGGTCAAAATTTCAGATACCAAAGTCCTCATATGAGTTAAGATTTCCAGTACCTACACCCTGTTTCCTGTGATCCATATGAGATGGGTTAGTCATGCTGCTCAGATGCCTGACAAGTGCATCCCAAAACAGTTGATATAGGGTGAAATAAATAGAAGCTATAGAAATAAATAGAAGTAAATTAGAGGTTAGCTGACAGCAGAAATAAATAGAAGTAAATTAGAGGTTGGTTGAAGGCAGAAATAAATAGAAGTAAATTAGAGGTTAGCTGACGGCAGAAATAAATAGAAGTAAATTAGAGGTTGGTTGAAGGCAGAAATAAATAGAAGTAAATTAGAGGTTAGCTGACAGCAGAAATAAATAGAAGTAAATTAGAGGTTGGTTGAAGGCAGAAATAAATAGAAGTAAATTAAGGTTAGTGAGGCAGAATAAATAGAAGTAAATTAGAGGTTGGTTGAAGGCAGAAATAAATAGAAGTAAATTAGAGGTTGGTTGAAGGCAGAAAAACAAGCTTCAAAGTCATAATTAGAGGTTTTCTAAAATGCTTCGATATACACCCAGTGCATCTCTGTCTCTCTCAGTCTCTCTCTTTCTTTCTCAGTCTCTCTCTCTTTCTGCGTCTCTCTCTGTCTATCTCCATATTCTCTGTCTCTTTCTGTCTCTCTCAGTCTCTCTTTCTCTCTCAGTCTCTCGCTGTCTCTCTCTTCCTCTCTCCTCTCTCTTCCTGTCTCATATTCTCTCAGTCTCTCTATGTCTCACTCAGTCACTCTGTCTCAGTCTCTCTGTCTCTCTATGCCTCTCTGTGTCTCTGTCTCTCTCATACTCTCTCTGTCTCTGTGTCTCTATTTATCTCTCTCTCTGTCACTTTCTGTGCCTCTTTCTCTGTCTCACTCTGTCTCTCTCTCTCTGTCTCTCCCAGACTATCTCTTTCTAAGTCTCTCTGTCTCTATCTGTTGCACACTCTGTCTCACTCTGTCTCTCCCCATGTATCTGTGTCTCACTCAGTCTCTCTCTGTATCTCTTGGTCTCACTCTGTGTCTCGCTGAGCCTCTCTGTGTCACTTTGTGTCTCAGTCTATCAGTCTCTCTCTGTGTCTCACCCTCTGTCTCACGCAGTCTGTTTCTCTGTCACACTCAGTCTCTCTCTCTCTGTTTCTCGCTATCTCTCTCTCTTTGTCTCACTCAGTCTCTTACACTATATTTGTATATCACTTTCTATTACTCTACGTGACTTTGTTCTGTCCAGGTAAACTTATCTACCTGTATGTCTTCTTTGTTTGAGATCTAGTTCTCTAGTTCTGTTTCTGCATGTTTTTAACAAGTAATCTATATCTTGTCAGCATATTCCCCCCTTACCTTGAGTTCAAAGACAACTCATATATTACCTGTTCCAATATTTACGCCACATATTTCTGCTGTGTATGTGTATTTGTGTTGTGCGTGTGTATGTGATAATAGTTTTAGTTTAGTTGTCAGATCATCATCACTGCACGTCGAACCAATTAGTCCACAAGTGCTCCGATCTCCCCCTCGGTATGTCTCTCAGTTTAGTTTAGTCGTCAGATCATCATCACTGCACGTCGAACCAATTAGTCCACACAGAGATGTGTAGGAAAGGGAGATATGTCGTAATGGGAGATGTGTGGTAAATGGAGATGTGCGGTAAATGGGGATGTGGGGTAAATGGGGATGTGCGGTAAATGGGGATGTGCGGTAAATGGGGATGTGCGGTAAATGAGGATGTGGGATAAAAGGAAATGTAGGGTAAAGTGAGATGTGTGGTATATGGACATGTTTGATAAATAGACATGTTTGATAAATAGACATGTTTGATAATTGGACATGTTTGATAAATAGACATGTTTGATAAATAGACATGTTTGATAATTGGACATGTTTGATAAATGGACATGTTTGGTAATTGGACATGTGAGGTATCGTGTATTTTATACATGATTTAAAAGCAGTAAAAAAGCAACTTGAAAAGAAATTGAGCAGTTTTGAGAAAGATCTTCTGGTTTTGAAATTACTACAGTTGTGTTAAGAATTATTTTGTGTTGTGACAGGTTTTGTGTTGAGATAATTGTCGTGCCGAAACCTAATGTCCCGTTGAGACATTTGCTGAGTGTTGAGACATACCTACTGGTGTTGAATCAGTTCTACTTGCGATGAGACGGATATACTTCCGTTGAGACATTTACTGAGTGTTGAGCTATACCTACTGATGTTGAGATAGTTCTAATCATGCTCAGACGAGTATACTTCCGTTGAGACGTTTGTTCTAATGCTAGAAATGTAACTACAAGTGTTAAAATACGATTTACTCAACGATTCCAGTATTTGTTCTAAGATCTTGAGTTACAATTTGGAAACCTACAATATTTGGGATTTCTAGAAATAATTTCAGACTAACAACATGATTACAGATATGCTCAGAAGGTAAGCAAACATGTTGTTTGTTGTATTCTGTTGTTTTTAGTTTGTAAAGTTATTCTACATTATAAAACAGGACACATTCAGGAGAAGTCATGCAATCAGAGAAATGTGTGGTCAAGCAGTAGTAACAACTGTTATAAGAAAGAGAAGATGGAGATATTTTGGGCACACCTTGAGAAGAAATCATCAAAGAATACCAAAGCAGGCATTAAAATGGGAGGCAAAAGTTTCAAGAAAGAGAGGACACCTAAGGACGTCCTCTTTCTGGAGTTATCTTCTTTTTCTTCTCTCGATCATTCTTCACTGCCAATTTTATCATTCTTTTGTGATATATAATTGGTCCTTTGACAAGAACGGGTGCTCTACGTCGGGACGATTGTGCGCTCATGGTGACTATGCTTGCCCGTTTGGTTTCAGCGTGGCCAACGTTACTAACTGGCCACAGCGCGGACGGCAATATTGCCATGTGACGTCACAGGCTGAGGCGGTGTATTCTCACAGACTAACTATTGACTGTTACTATTGGGAAACGCTGATCTAGACAATACATCTTGCAGATGTTAGAAACTTGTTGTTGGATGCATGTGTGTATTACAGAAGATGTTTTCTGATAAGTAGCTATAGTTGTTGCTCTCACATACTATTTTAGTTTAATTTTATACAGAATACTTAGATTAATTTTAAATATGATAACTATTGTACTTACATCAGCTTATGGTAGTCTCTCTTCAGTTATCCATGAATAAGTAAGCTACATGTTTGCACAACACCACATCTTGATTAGCACATAAACTAACATCACTTATCAGTAATCCACGAATTAGTCAGTCACAAATTTGCACATCACCACAGCTGAAGAAGGTACTTGTTAAATTAACTTATATTATACATATATAATTACAATCGTAATTTGATCTACATTTTGGTACACAGCACTTACTAGGCATCGTTATTTTGTTGTTATGTTTACTAAAGAAGTCTGTTTGAGTTCGTATGTTTACTAAAATGTCCATATGTTTACTAGACACGTTTGAATAATCCGCCTCACCCTCCATCTTGAATAATATAGCGCTTAGGCCAGTTAGTAACGTTGGCCACGGTTTCAGCCAGCTTTTGATTTACTAGGGTGAACTTTCCCTAGGTACGATCCTTTCTGCCGACTATGTCGGTCCGGATCTTCTCCTTTTCGATCAGCTTTCCCGTATATTTGGGCTTTGTGATCTACGCCAAGACAGTGAGTTACGCTGTTGTGCCCTTTCTGACTGTGTAGTCGTTCCAGATTAGGAACATTTCACGGGGCTTTTAAGCTTGTCCTCGGACGGTGTCTTACTCGTATAAAACACCGTGTAAAGTATCGGCCTTCGCCAATGTTCGGACCCGGATAACCTATTAGATTTTTACATTGTCGACCTTACTTTACCGTTCACTTTTGAGTTTGATCCGGAGTAGGAACATTCTCAGCCTTTTCTAGACGCGCGTTAATACGTGGCAATTTGCAGTTAGCCTCGGAAGATACCGGCCTGGGGCCAAGCACAAATAATGTAGTGGGTCATTTCAATCGGCGCTAGCAACGCAACTGAAGATTTTGCGCTCGCCACCATCACCCGCCCTAGTTCTTCCGGGGATGTTAGTTGTGACTGCAATAGTACCTTGCCCGGTTGCCCCAAGGCTGGCAGTTCCGGTAGGCATCACCTACCTCAGTTCTTCCGGGGATGTTAATTGTTATCCGTACAGTACCTTGCACGGTTTTCCCAGGGAGGGTAGTTTCGTTATGCACTAAATCGCAACTTTTTGTTTTGCGCTCGGCAAACCTTGCCCAGTACATGTATATGCACCAGGCCACCGATGCGGAGTCAGCTGCAATCTTCCTCGTACGGACACGAGGGTAGACTTTTATTCGTTACGCATCTGACTGTTTATTTATTCTTGACCCCGAGCTGGCAATGTTTGCCCCTCCTCAGGGCTTATAGTTTCGCCCTATGTGGGCACACGTTTCGTCACTGGATGCACCTCTCATCCTTTCATGTTTACCAATCTCCCCATCAGCGGCGGAGAAACTGGTAATTTATGGTGTAACCTTTGACTTACACGTCGAGCTCGTGTATGGAGACTCCTGCTCCGGAGATTATGATTTGCGTTCAGTACTTACTCCTGGGGAGAGACGTTTCACCCTTATGTCAGAGACGTTTCGCTGCTGTGTCTTTTTGTTCGGGAACTTGGGCAATATTTTGTTGAACATCGTCCAGGAGATTTGTGCATTTTGTTCGTATGGACCTGCATTTCTTTTTTCGTACTTACACTGCTACCACTATCAGTAGTTCTCTCCGATCCCTGCCCCCATTAGCCAGACCGGAACTAAAGTCTGTTTCCAGGGTCACCACGTGCAGGTAAGGGACAGGGTCTTGATTAGTACCGGCTCACTAATCCTGGCACACCACCTCATGCGCCTTTGACCCTGGAGTTATCTGGGACTAATTGGTTAAATGCTTGCCTTGCGGTTCGAAACTATGGGCTCGAATCCGGACCACGCCGTTCTGTTTTCAAGTGAAATTTTATAGAGAGCTCTAGGATTGTTGCAGAAGTTACGGAGTTCGTGCTTTCTGTAATACTTTCGACAGCTGGCGGGCCATTTCTGAGGAGAGGGGCCGAGCCTTATAGGCGAAATCTGGAGCAATGAAGTCAATCTTTCGTCTTTACAACCTTTAGTCTTCTCCTTTACAGACCATCAGGAAAGAAGGCAAGAGGAAGACTGAGAAAAATATGGTTAGATGGCATAGCAGAATATGATCATAAAGCAAAAATAACTAACACTTATGCCAATAGAGCAGCGTAAGACAAAAATAGAAAACCACGACACTGGGAAACAACCCGGTAACAGTGTGACGACAAAAGAAGAAAGAAAAAGTTTTCTTTATCTGTTGTCGTAACATCTTCAACGTAATCACTTTCACCATCATCTTACACTTCATCATTTCTACTTTCAATCATCGTTAATTGAATCATCTATTATTCCACTATCTTTAACTTCCTCATGCTCTCATTCATTACCTTCCTTTTCATTAATTTTTCCGTTTTCCTCTTCTATTTCGACATCTTCCACATCTTCTACACATTTCAGCTCCCAACGGAGCATATGTCTTCAACAACCTTCTTCCAGCTCTTCCTCTCTCTTGCCATCCCTTCCAGTTCTTTCCATCTTTTATCTATCCTTTTAATATCAGCCTCCAGCTCTCTTCTTCAAATCTGTCTAGACCTTCCCCTACTCCTCTTTTCCTGCGGGTTCCAAAACATGCCTGTTTTGCAATACTTCTGGTTGGTCTTCTCGATGTGTGACCTATCCATTTCCAACCTCCCTTCCTTAGTTCTTTTTCTACAGGCAACAACTTACAATTTTCACATGTTCTCCCCCAATGTGTTCTCCCAATTGTTCTCCCCCAATGTTTTCTCCCTCAATGTGTTCTCCCTCAATGTGTTCTCCCTCAATGTGTTCTCCCCAATGTGTTCTCCAATATTTCCTCCTAATGTGTTCTCCCTCAACTGTGTTCTCCCTCAATGTGCTAATGTTCTCCCCAATGTGTTCTCCCTCAATGTGTTCTCCCCAATGTGTTCTCCCTCAATGTGTCTTTCCCCCAATGTGTTCTCCCAATGTGTTCTCCCTCAATGTGTTCTCCTCAATTCTCCTCAATGTGTTCTCCCTCAATGTGTTCTCCCTCAATGTGTTCTCCCCAAATGTGTTCTCCCTCAATGTGTTCTCCCTCAATGTGTTCTCCCTCAATGTGTTCTCCTCAATGTTTCTCCCAATGTTTCTCCCTCAATGTGTTCTCCCAATGTGTTCTCCTCAATGTGTTCTCCCTCAATGTGTTTCTCCCCAATGTGTTCTCTCCCCAATGTGTTCTCCCTCAATGTGTTCTCCCTCAATGTGTTCTCCCTCAATGTGTTCTCCCTCAATGTGTTCTCCCCAAATGTGTTCTCCCTCAATGTGTTCTCCCTCAATGTGTTCTCCCCAAATGTGTTCTCCCTCAATGTGTTCTCCCTCAATGTGTTCTCCCCCAATGTGTTCTCCTCATGTGTTCTCCCTCAATGTGTTCTCCCCAATGTGTTTCCTCCCCTCAATGTGTTCTCCCTCAATGTGTTCTTCAACATCTCTTCTTCACCACCAATTATTTTTGATGAACGAACCCAATAAGCACCTATCCTCTACGCCTCAGATACCCCACATGATGATGATGGATACTCGTTTCACATACAACGTTGGATGTGGTAAAAGAATTTTCGAAACTGTAACATATTTAAAAAAAAAATGTATTTTCTGCCTAATTATCCCAGACTGGCAGTAGTGTAACTAAAACCGGATGGTATTAGACGATACAGTTCCGGGTTAGGGTTGAGCAAGGGGTAGACAACCCATTTAAGTGAAATATATTATGTTATGGACACGGAAGCAATAGTTATCTTTGTTGCAACTGATGAAATGATGTACAGAGAACCTAGACATCTAAGGTGGATCAGAGCGGATCCGATCAGATCTGGGGAACGGAGATCGCGAGAGAGAGATCTGGGGAACAGCCGAGAGGTGGCTGTAGTGATACTTAATACATTGGGGTTTTAGGACAAAGAAACATAATCTAACAGTATGAGAGGAATTATTATTATTAAAAAGTAAAGAAACCTTTCATATCTCGTGGTATAGGGCAATACAGTGTTAGGCCTGTATCGTTCATTGACATCGGCACACGATGAGTAATGTGGTCAGTATTACGCCGGCCGCCTTTACTTTCCCAGAGCATGTCCGGTACCCAATTGAGGCTGGGTCGACCTGAGAGCCTTCGTGATCGGGAAAAATTCCACACCCACTGCGGGAGTTGAACCCGGATCACCAGCGCTGCGAAGCGAGTTGACTAACAATTACGCTAACTCGGCTCTCATTATTATTATTAGTGAATGTGTAATGGTGACCCCTGTACTTGAACCAGGATTTAAAATTATGTCCCCAGGGATGATCCTGCTACTAAATACAGATTTGACATTCAAAGGTAATCAAGATACATAATCAGGACAATATCCTTAAAGGTGACCTATACTAAAACTGGATTGAAGATGTCCATACAGATTTTCTAATAAAAACCGTAACATATCTCTTGTATAGGACGCAGCCATCATGGTGGGTCTGTAGGGTTAGTGACTCAGTAATGTGGTCAGTATTACGCCGGCCGCCTTTACTTTCCCAGAGCATGTCCGGTACCCAATTGAGGCTGGGTCGACCTGAGAGCCTTCGTGATCGGGAAAAATTCCACACCCACTGCGGGAGTTGAACCCGGATCACCAGCGCTGCGAAGCGAGTTGACTAACAATTACGCTAACTCGGCTCTCATTATTATTATTAGTGATGGTAATGGTGACCCCTGTACTTGAACCAGGATTTAAAATTATGTCCCCAGGGATGATCCTGCTACTAAATACAGATTTGACATTCAAAGGTAATCAAGATACATAATCAGGACTGACATATCCTTAAAGGTGACCCCTATACTAAAAACTGGATTGAAGATGTCCATACAGATTTTCTAATGAAAAACCGTAACATATCTCTTTTATAGGACGCAGCCATCATGGTGGCGTCTGTGGCTTAGGGGTTAGTGACTCAGTCTATTAACCCCGATGTTCTGAGTTCGAATCACGCTGCGGACAGTTTGATTGCATATTGTTTCGCGTGGATTTTTTTTAACAAAAGGACGATGGCGCAACCCGTTCAGAAAACAATGGCAAACAACTGAACGTAATAATGCCTAGAAAAATCACAACAGTGTTTGAAAGCTGGGGTTGATTCGCAAACTCATGTAAAGGATATGCAATTAACTTTGTTAGCCATCAACATACCCAAGCGTAGTGGTTCAAACTACGCGGCGGGCAAGTTTGGAAGCAAAATAGTTTCCTTGGATTTTACAAACGGTAAAAGTAGACCTGACCGTTCATAAAGCAATGGCAAACTACTGAACGTATAAGTGGTGCCTAGAAAATTGACGACTCTACTTACTATTGTTGATGGCTGCGTCCTGTAAAGAATATGTCACCATTTTCATTTCAGCCATCAACAACAGTAAACGAGTTGTCAATTTTCTAGGCACCACTCATACGTTTAGTAGCTTGTTATTGCTTTCTGAATGGTGAGGTCTATTTTTACAGTTCATAAATGTCCAAGGAAACTACGAGAGATTTGCTCATAAAATACTCGTAATTTGCTTCCAAACTTGCTCGCCGTGGAGTTTGAACCACGTACGCTTGGGTTGTGATCGCGTTCACAACCGCTTAAGCTACATACGCTCTACTAGCTTATATCTATAAAGATTATCATCATCAGGGGCCGTGCCGTCTGGCGTAGGCGGTCATGGATCTCCACAAATCTCTATCTTTGGTGTTTGCTATCATCTCAGATGTTGGCGCTCTACCGTGCCATGAGGTCAGGCTATCCAAAATTGTAACTCTCGGTCTTCCTCTGTTTTGTCGACCCTCGATTTTACCGGTTGTTAAAGATTATACTGATTCCAAAACCAGGATTAAAGATATTCTTAAAGGTAAATCTCGATATTAAAACCAAGATTAAAGATATCATCAGATGAGATCGCTGAATCCGGAGACAACCTTACTAAAGGATTGACTTCATTGTACCTGGTTTCCCCATATGACCTCGTTCCTGTCAGGATTATATCTGAAAGTGTTGCAAAAAGGTAGAACTCCTTAGGTCCAGCAACAATTCTATAGTTCTCAGGAAGAAGTTACACATGCGACTCGGTCCGAGCTCACAACCTTCAGAACAACAGACAAATGTCTTAACCACTTTGTTATAGAGATCCCAAGTTAATTAATAACTCTCTTCTTTGTGAACGCTCCATAACGACCACTTGTAAACCACTCTTTGGGATTTGTATGTAATCTGAGCCTAAGAGAGATTATACGATGTCACAGTTATGCACCTACAAGTAGGCCAGCACATCCGATTTTTGAGATGCTTTTTATTTACTAGGGTAGTTTCCTTAGGTCCCTACCGTCCTGGCCTCTTAGTGGCCTTGTAGGTGGCAGTGTTACTATTCTTTGCTCCCCTTGTGAGTCCCGACAACATACAGACAATTAATAACTATTAATTTATAACAAACCACAGATGATATATAACAGTTGTTAAATAAATAATTGTATGTAGCTGTTTTAGTTTAATGTAACATCGGATAATCGGCAATATGATGTTTATTAACCCCAACAAGTAACTGTTTTCGCACAGAAAATCATACCTAACGACAGATTGAGGTCAAACTTTGTAACATTGAATTCCTTGCACGAAGCAAATAGTCTGCCAAACACGAAAACTGACAGGGGATTCTTTCTCATGTCCCTAACCCCAGGCAAGATAGTTCCGGTCTGAAGAAGCTTAGGTGAACTGATTAAATATTTGAGATCAAGACATTTCGGTGACATCGGAGATACAAACAAAGAGAGGGGTAGACTCTTTGAAATGAAAAGTTCTTCTTCCAACGCTCCATATCAAACACTTTTTAACCACTCTTTATGATTTGTATGTGATCTGAGCCTAAGAGCGATTGTACGTTGTGCCAGTTATGCGCCTACAAGAAGGCCAGCACATCTTATTCCTGCAATGCTTTTTATTTAGGGTAGCTTCCTCAGGTTCTCCTACATCGGGCACCTCTCACGACACGCCTTGTAGGTGGCAGTAGTACTATTCAGAGTTTATCTAGTGCTAACTTTATCAGGTACTATCTAGTGCTTATCCAGAACCTCACGGGCGAAACAAAGAGTTGAATATTTTACGAGTAATTGTATCTTCCCGTCATCTGTTTCTTTGATAAGTGTTATGCTTATCACATACTAGCATTTAGGAGCGATCAGGATTTCTTTCTCATGGATTCCTGATCTAAAAGTAGGTGATGTCTAGCTCATAGTCCTATCGAAGACGGGCGACGAAACGTAGACCCCGTGTTCGAGTTAAACAATGTTTAAAAACTACTGGCATTTCTTCTTCTTCTTCTTCGATCGTTCTAGGCCTGTTTTAATCATTCTCTTTGTGATATATAAACAGCCAAACATCAGAACGTGATGTACGTGCACCAACCTTCAACAGCTATTTGAGCACAACTGCTTATCCTTCGGTGGGGTGTTCGATTTCAGCCAGCTATTGTGTGCGGATTCGCTTTTTCCGCTAGCCTTTGACTGTCTCCAGCCAGACCCACAAGCCAGTGGGCTGCTATTTCTTTCAGGGCAGCGACCTTTAGACGGCCTGCCCTCCCGGGCTTATGAGCGCCATCTTCCAGCAAACCGGTCGTTTTAATGAACACCTTGGTTTGCCGCCCGTTCAGGTTTGTTTACGGTTTGCTCCGCTAGCCCTTGATTGTCCCCAATCAATCTACAAGCGGGAACGCGCACTGGGCTTACCTCTGCTGGGCATTCCAGTTGTTTTGCACATTTGGGTGGGACACACACCGCTGCAACGCTGCCACTGCCGCGCTTGAACTGATTAGCCTCTGCTGGGCTTCCCAGTTCTGCATACTTGGGTGGGACACACCCTCTTGCCTGCCATGCTCGCTGCTGCATCGCTTGCCTTGCCGGTCCGCCCTTGATGGGGCCCACTATCGTGCTCTTTCTGCACTGGTGCCTACCTCACCATTTCCGTCAATTCCTACTGACATTTGAAAATCGATAAATGTGATTGTAAACACGTTGCTCAGGAAAATCTCATTAGAAAGGTGGACAAAAAAAGTCTTAGAAAAAAAAGTTCTTACCATCGTCTAAATTACATCGGGAACCCTTCCCGGGAGGGGGGTGATACGGTATTCGTGCACTTCATGAAATTATCTGACTGTGTATGAAAGTAGTATCTCGGAGCACACATGTGTATGAAAGAGATCGAGCACACATGGCTATTCACCAAAGTGACATGATTGATGGTACTATCAATTAATCAAGCAATCTGTTTACAAATGAATATTGGTTGTTGGTTACTGAGCCGACGTCATAGCACTCTGGGTAGACACATAGGCGCTCAGTCTCTCACAATATTTTCTGCCCGAGTGGTTACCGGGACCCAAATTTGGGGTGTAAAGAATAGAAGCATTGTTACTCGCTACGCATGTCGTAAAAAGAGGCGACTAAGGAGGTTTGGTTGATGTCGAATGCAAGTGTCCACTAGGGAATGCTAACCCGAAACAAATGCTTGCAGAAAACGGATGCACCAAGCCGTAAGGCGCATAACTTGGTGCAATGACCCCTTACGGATAACGGATTCTATGGGCGCTAATCTGCCTCTGAGGTGTGGCAACGTAGTAAGAATGTCAGATCTACCATCACGAGGGTGGCCAAAACTTACTACGGGAAGAGGTCGGCACAAACGGGGAAGCAAAAATCATAGGAATTATATCCTACAGAACTGCCCCCAGTATGCAGACTTGAGAAGAAAGAGGTGGCCCACTTACACTAGTGTCCAAGACAAACTGTATGGTGTGGCTGATAATCTGAGGCAGACGGCTGCCTTTATTAGAGAATCCGAAATCCCAATCTAGGGAGAACGCAGAAGAAGAAGAACAATATATTCGAAGGGTATGCATACTGATGGTTCCCGTTGATCACTGGTTCAAAACGCTCGTCAAGCATGTAGTTCTACTTGTAGAATGCTCAAACTACTTAAATAGCTGGATTACTTCAATATCAATGTTAGTGTCCTTATCCAACAGTATGGCTCACAGAGAAGGAAGAATATCCTCCCTTATCCAGCATAAACTCTCCACACAACTGATGCTCTCGATATAAGCATATCTGCCCTCTCATTACCACTAACACCTGAATACATCAAAATATGTCAGAGCCATTAGAGACTTGTTGTCTGATTGTATATGTTATATTTCCCGTATAACAAATCAGAATTTATTCTTTTCTGGTGCATCATTGGCTTGATCGTGGCCCTCGGCAATATAAGGCCGACTAGCTTAGTCGTGATATCGAAAATTCCTGTTTAATGGGGGCTGATTTTGTATATGTTTGATAGAACACTGTAAGCTTTTTTTGTAATTTTACTCAGTTCTATGTGTTCATGGTTATTTATTGATGAAAAATGTTAATAATACTGATATTCTTTAGCTTTGTACTGAACTTGTAACATAATATAACCTTGATTTAGCATGTTGTATTGATTTTAAAATGAATGTGCCTTTATACAACAATATTGGAATGCGAGGTCACACGACGGTTGTGGTCTTATCTCCAAGCATTTTTACCTGAGCCCGTAGGCCGTATGTTATCGGAAGCCACGGCTTGATAAAGACATTTTGGTAGAAATGTCGTTGTAAATAGTTTTTGTATTTTGTAAAACTACAGTACTTTAACTTTGACGTATTATCTCACTAAAAGTAGCAGAAATGATGATGTTAAAAATGTGTCAATAGAAGCTACTTACGCAAACAGAAATTCTAAGAAACTTGACACCCTCATAGATAATGTACATTATAATTACAATAATACGCTGTAGCCTTTTGAGATCTTAGGGTATGCAGTCACTTCATTCCACATTTCTAGATCCTAGTGTGCAGGAGGTAGGAAGACCAATTTCTTTCCTCACGTGTAGAACGTCGAGTGTAGGATTGAACCAGAGCCAACTATAAACTTATGGGCCTTCGGACTCAAGTAAGAATTATGGAACATCAGATCCCAACTACACCACGTGACCTCGCATTCCAGTATTGGTGTATATAGACCATTTCATTTTAAAATCAACACAAAATGCTAAATCGAAGTTATATTATGCAACAAATTAAGTTTAACAATAAGGAATATCAATATTATGAATATTTTTCACCAATAAATAACCATAGACTCACAGAATTGAGTAAAATTGCAAAAAAGGTTGCATTGTTCTATCAAATCTTTATATTTTCCGGCCCCCTTTTCTGATCTAGGTCAGGGAACCGAGACAGTTTTCTGGCCTAGTTATCTCGAGTTGGCTGTGATTGAACTCTATCGTGTGTGAGTCGATATGAGAACGCTTGGGAAATACAAAAAGTGGCATATTCTTTACAGGACTTTGCCAACAACAAGAAACGATTCGTCCATTTTCTAGGCACCACTTGTACGTTCAGTAGTTTATCATCGCTTTCTAAACCAAGAGATCTATTTTTAAAAATCCACGGGAACGAATGTTCTTCCAAACTGCCCGCCACGGTGTTTGAACCGGGTACACTTGAATTGTTCGCTTAAGCTACAGACGCCCACCGGTAGCCTTTTTGAAGACCGTATGGTATGCAGTCTCTTCACTACACATTTCTATACATTAGTTTTCAGGAGGTAGGAAAGCCAATTCCTATCCTCAAGCGTGGAACGTCGAGAGTGGGATTGAACCCGCAGACCTTTGGCGCTTGAGTCGATAGTCGAATTCTTATGCATCACGTTAATCCGTCCCATCAATGTATATCATCAGTTCAAAATAAAATATAAGTTCAAATCAAGATTAAATATCTTTAGACTGTAAATGGTCACAACCGACTAATTTATTCAACAAGATTAAAATGTATGCGACTTCTATTGAACTTCTAATGTATGCGACTTCTAATGTATGCGACGTATCAGTGCGCTATGTGCCTAGGACAAAGAAATTCAATCCTACGCCTTTCTTATCTCTAGCTCTGTGCAGTTATACAGTGCTACGTGGTACTAATACTGACATACGGATGTGAGTCACGGACAATAAACAAACACATTGAAAAATCTATGAAGGCCACAGATATGTGATTTTACAGAAGAATGTTGAGAATCCTATGGATTGCTAAAATGGTTAATGTAGAGGTGTTGAATGAGGTCAAGACACAGAGAAAGTTTATCATCAATATAAGAAAGCGGCAGTCATCATGTTTTTAGACATGTGATGAGAAAGGCAGGTTTAAAACACATTGTGACAACTGGTAAATTCGAAAGGAGACGAGACAGAGGAAGACACATAGGTAAAATTTTAGATGTCCTGACTTTATAGCACGGAAGACGCAACATCTGAGCTGATAGAAAACACCAGGGAAGAGATTTGTGGAGATCCATCATCGCCTCGCCAGTCGGCACGGCACCTGATGATGTGAGCTCTATACATGTCTTTGAGCTTTCCTTCAAAAATTCTTCATTTTTTATTGATGCCCACAACAGAAACAAATTCTTGACCCTACCTTGAACACAGTTCTCCGGCACGGGAGCTGCACTCTAATCCATTCGGTCAGACTAGGAAGATATGTCATGTCTAAATACTGAGAATGACTTACCTTATAGATCGATCATTTTGAAATCTCCTAGATTTATGTCAATTTATTACTGTGAAATAAATCAATAGCACAATCGAAGCTTAGTAGATATGCATTTAGCGAAACTTGCAACGAGTGACAAAATAATCGTACACAAGTTGAAGAATGAGCGGAAGACGAGGGTGATAAAACTCAAAAACTTTCACAATTGTTTTCTAAAACTGTTGATCTCAGTGTGCATGGGGGAAGGGACAGTTTACCGCAGGGTTAAGAAATGTAACGACGTGACACATCAGGAAGAAGACATTACAAACATGACAGTGGTTGTTGTCCTATTTGTCAATAGTCAACCTTCGTGTCTAATTTCAAGTTTAATAGATCGTCTCTTTGTTCTACACCACACACTAGAACATACTCATACATAATGTACTACACCAACACTAGAACACACTCATACTAATGTACTACACTCACACTAGACTACTCATACACATACTACACGAAGACTGAACATAAAATATGTAGCAATGCACTGAAACTCATAAAATGAAAACACACAGAAATACTATACTATGTTTACAAAACTAGAAAAAACCCAAAATTTAACAAACACTAGCAACTTTACAAAAGCTTATCAACAATAGGCTGACATACTAAAGACTTCACTAAATACTACATAGTGTTTAACATAAAAGAAGACTGCAGTAAAATCTGGCAATGGCACTATAAAAGAAAAAGATGGTTCAAATATGACTAAGTAAATCAAATCGAAAAGTCTTTCGCAAGGATGAAATCACTTCTTATCTACTTCTCGAGATAAAGTATGCCTGAACAATCGGCATATGTTTATGAAGAGATTTCAAAACGAGAGACCAATGCCTAGTGTAATTATAATGCGAAAGGGGACGATGAACAATGGTGACGAAGAAGAGATAGTCAAAATCAGTTTAAATAGTAAATAGACAGAACGCAATGCGTACCTGACCACTTTTAATTTGTCAATGGGGATGCTTTTATCTTGAACACCTTGTATCTGTTCTCTTGCTCCATATAATCTATTGACTGATTGATTGATAAAAACATCATCACTGCACTTCAGTGACTAACCACTGTGTGCTCCGATCTCTTTCTCACACAGGAAGATCTCAGCTGCAGTACACAACTCCGTAGCACCGGCGATCGTCCCCGATGTAAGTTTGAAGATGACAAAGATATTCTTGTAAGAATTTTATTGTTAATTTTTTCAATAATTTTGCCCTGGCAGCGCTTTCCAGCATGCTTTTCTAGATTTTGAACAGCCAAGGGTTCACTTACGTGCTTAAATTGAATAAAGGGACCTACGTTTTATCGTCCGTCTCCGATAGGACTAGATACTCAATCTCACCTATTCTATATGTGTGTATGTTAAATATATATATATATATGTTATATGTGTGTGTATATATGTTATATGTGTGTGTTTATATGTTATATGTGTGTGTTTATATGTTATATGTGTGTGTATATATGTTATATGTGTGTGTATATATGTTATATATGTATGTATATATGATATATGTGTGTGTATATATGTTATATGTGTATGTATATATGTTATATGTGTGTGTATATTATAGTTTATATGTATGTTATATGTTATATGAGGGTTATATGTTATATGTGGTGTTATATGTTATATGTTGTGATATATGTATTTTGTGTGTATATATGTTATATGTGTTGTATATGTATATGTGTGTGTATATATGTTATATGTGTGTGTATATATGTTATATGTGTTGTTATATGTTATATGTGTGTTTTAGTATATGTGTTTATTTTATTGTGTGTATTGTATGTTTATATGTTATATTGTGTGTTATATTTATAGTGTGTATATTGTTTATATGATGTGTGTATATATGTTATATGTGTGTGTATATATTTATATTGTTTTATATGTTTTGTGTGTATATTTATTGTGTGTGTGTATATGTTATATGTGTGTGTATATGTTATATGTGTTGTATATATGATTATTGTGTGTGTATATATGTTATATGTGTGTGTGTATATGTTATATGTGTGTGTGTATATGTTATATATGTGTGTGTATATATGTTATATGTGTGTGTATATATGTTATATGTGTGTGTGTATATGTTATATGTGTGTGTATATATGTTATATGTGTGTGTATATATGTTATATGTGTGTGTATATATGTTATATGTGTGTGTATATATGTTATATGTGTGTGTGTATATGTTATATGTGTGTGTGTATATGTTATATGTGTGTGTATATGTTATATGTGTGTGTATATATGTTATATGTGTGTGTATATATGTTATATGTGTGTGTATATATGTTATATGTGTGTGTGTATATGTTATATGTGTGTGTGTATATGTTATATATGTGTGTGTATATGTTATATGTGTGTGTATATGTTATATGTGTGTGTATATGTTATATGTGTGTGTGTATATGTTATATATGTGTGTGTATATGTTATATATGTGTGTGTATATGTTATATGTGTGTGTATATGTTATATGTGTGTGTATATGTTATATGTGTGTGTGTATATGTTATATGTGTGTGTGTATATGTTATATATGTGTGTGTATATGTTATATATGTGTGTGTATATGTTATATGTGTGTGTATATGTTATATATGTGTGTGTATATGTTATATGTGTGTGTATATGTTATATGTGTGTGTGTATATGTTATATATGTGTGTGTATATGTTATATATATATATATTCCATTTTTATTGTTTATCTTCTTTGTCCACTTCTACGTTTTTGCATATATTTCGTTTTAAGACACAGATTTTTATTTTAGTGCTTTATTGTTTGATTCTGCATGTTGTGTGCTGTGTGATAAGTGAAATGTTTCACTTTGCTTGATAAATGCCTTTTGGTCGAAACGTTGCTCTGTATTGCTATTATTTTGTATTTGTAAAACTACAGTACTGTTTTTTATGTGTTTAGTCATTGCTAATGACGCACTAGAACGCACATGCACGCATTTAACTTCACCGCTCCTTGAAGACCACACACTAACACACACACACTAAATCTCCAATACTTCAAGACCATTTCCCAAATCTAACCATATGCTACATTTAACTTCACCTCCCTTAAGACCATTCTATTCATACTAATCCATTGTTCATTTAATTACTTCTTTTATATTCTCATCTTACACTTGACGCCATTCCCTCACTGTCACCACGGATGTAGAAATGCCATAAATGATAGAACGCAATGACGCATTTAAACGATTCTGCGAAAAATAAGAACTTACAAATGGAACCTAGGAGACATGATCGATTAACCACGCTCGTAACCACATACAACTTAGAACGAAGATGACGATAATTTCGACCTCCTGAGACACAAATAGAAGACTATAAACGCTTACTTGAACTGAAAAAATCAAGCACATTGTTGAATGGGCAGCAAAGAATTGATCAAGCGCCATTGAAGGGGGACAAAAATGATCAAAGAAGGCATTTTGAGTGGGACAAGAATAATCAAAGCAGGCATTCGAAGTGAGACAAGAAATGTCAATGCAGCATTTTTAATGAACAAATACTAAGAACACTGCTTCAATGAGACAAGCACATGATAACAGCATTGTCTGAAGGAACAACAAATACAAAGCAGCATTTGACGTTGAACAAAATGCTCCAAGCAGACATTTTAAGTGAACAAGAAATAATCAAAGCAGCATTTTAAGTGCAAAGATTAAAGCACCATTTTAAGGAGCAAGAAATGTCACAGGCATTCTTAGGGACAAGAAGACACTCACACATTGGATGGAGACACAGCATTAATATCACAGCAGGCATTGAAGAATGCACATAGAAAACAAAGCAGGCATTTGCAATGGAACCACGCAACATTAAAGAGGCATGTTAGTGGAACAGAAATGCAAAGCGCATTGTTAAGTTGGAGACCAAAAATCAAGCTAGAACGCATGCAAGGTTAACTAAAACGTCCTTGAAGACATTGTTACACACTTTGAGACAAAACAAATGCTGCCAGATTAGTTGAAGGAAATTTCCAAACTATCATGTTACATTTGAAGTGGTAGACATATTCAATCTACTATCTATTGTTACATCCAATGTACTATTCAAAAGGCATTCTTGAATGTTGGATCAAAGTAATCAAATGCAAATTGTTAGTAACATGTTAATATCTAATGTTACTATGTTAATGGAGTACAATTGTATACATGCATTGTTTATTTGGGAGATCAAACAAATGTTACATTCAATGTTATATCTATGAATGATCTAAGTAATCTTGTTAAACCAAGTTAATAATCAACTAGGATTTTGTACTGATAAAGTAATATCCATTGTTAGGCATTTTGATTGGAGACTAAGAATGATAAAGCATTCATTGTTAATTGGATTGTATATTCTATGTTAACATTTTGAAGTTTGAGTAAAAATATACAGCTTGTTATTGAGACAAGAATGTCTAACATTGTTGAGTTGGCTATTCAATTGATTCAATTCTATTGTTATATTCTATTGTACTATCCATTGTCAAAGCCTATTGTTACATTCTAATGATACATTCTAATTTAATATAGCATTTTAGTATCAATGTAAATATCAATTGAGCATTGTTAAGTTGGAAATAACAATGTTAAGCAGCATTGTTAATTCTAATGTACAAAAATGTCAACTAGTTCATTGTTATAGTTTTGAGACAAAGAATTATCAAGCAGCTATGTTAAGTGATCTAATAATGATCAAATTACTATGTTGAGTGAAAAGAATTGATAAGCTAGCATTTTAAGTTGTAGTTAACATATCTATTGACAGCATTGTTATATTGATGCTAAATATTGTTCAACGCTAATGTTACATTGGTACAACTATTAAACATTCTTGTTGAATACATTGTTATATTCTAATACTAGCCTATTGTTAAGTATCTAAGTAATATTCATATGGCATTTGTTGTTAAGTGATCTAAAGAAATATTCAACGGTCATTCTGAAGTGGGACAATGAAATGTTACATGCCATTGTTAAGTGGACAAAGGTTAATATAAAAGTACGACTATACTCTTACTATTCTAATGTTACTGATGTATGTCATATCTAGGTCTATTCTATTGTACATCTATGTTACTATTCTAAGATAGTATCGTAATGTACTTTCTAATGTTACTATTCTAATATAACTATTGTTACTATTCTAATGTTACTATTTAATGTTCTATTCTAATGTTACATTCTAATGTTACTATTCTAATGTTACTATTCTAATTTACTATTTAAAGTTCACTATTCTATTGTTATACTAATGTTACTATTCTATATCTATTTCATGAGCATTCGCTTTTAGCTGTTTCTCAATCTCCACAATGTAGATATTGGAAATTGCATTCATATGACTTAAAACAGTTGAATGCATTTAAAATTCCGAAATAATTATAAATGGTATCGTAATACAAATGCATTGACAATTGTCTGTCGTGTAAATTTTTCGTTTGATGTCAGGTATGGATATGTTGAAACATAAAGGAAATGATCAAAGCAGGCATTGTTGAAGTGGGATCAAAGGGTTCAAGAAAGAAGAGACCTAGGAGACCCTGAAACGAACTTTTGCTGAGAGAGGCAAGAAATATCGGTCTCAGTTCCATGGAAGAGATTGAGTGAGTTTCCTAGGATAGAGCGGTATGGATAAATTTCTAGCAGGCTATATGTAAGATATAACGGTACGAGATGAATTATTATGATAGAATTCTCGTTCTGTGTGCTTCATAAATAGTATCATCAACTGCCCCTGTTATTTCTGTTATCCACCTTTTGCGTGGACAACCTCCTGTTTTATATCTACTGTTTCGGAGAAGCATTGCTCTTTAAGACTGTGTTGGTAATCTCCTTATGTGTCTGACTATTTAACTTATTTCTTGATGATGTTAAGTACTGATGTTGTACCTACTATTTTTCCCAATTTCCTCATTTCTAAACTGTTCTCATTTTGATATACCATCATTCTGCATTGACACTTTGTCTCTGCGGTAACTGATTTTTCCTACCGTTTGATGTCAGCGTCCAGGCTTGACCCTAATAGCATAAAGCCGGATGACAGATTGTGTTGTACAATGTTCTATTAGTGATCACGATGACATGCTTGCATTTCAATATTGGTACAATGTCTTCTCTGATTTTATTGACTTCATTACATCGATGTTGGATTTCGTTAGCGATTCTTCCAGTCCCTTCCATTCTAGTTACTTTCTTTCTCACATCTATACATCACACACACACACACACACACCAGCTAACACACAAACACTGACTTTGGCTTTAATATTGTTTTCTTTCTTTCTTTCTTTCTCGAATCCTGTATGCCTCACAGCGTCAGGTCAGGAAGAGATTTCTAAAACGGGCCCTAGTATGCGCTTCGTAGATAGTCTCTTTCGTCGCCTCTGTTATCTCTGAGGTCCATCTTTTGCGTGGCCGGCCTTTGCTTTGTACCCATTGTATCGTAGCAGCATTGCTCTTTGGGGTGCACTGTCTGATGGTAATCTGCTTACGTGACCAAACCATTTAATTTATTGTTTCTTGATGAAGTCTAGTACTGATGTTGTACCCACTTTTTCCTGATGTCTTCATTTCTCAACCGGTCTCTTCTTGTTACACCAGCATTCTGCGTAGACACTTCATCTCTGTTGTGACTAGTTTTCTTCTATCGTTTGTTGTCAGTGTCCAGGTTTGGCACTGGTAACATAATGTGGGAGAAAGATTGTGTTGAACATTGCTCTTTTGTGTTCATGGTGACGTGTTTGCATCTTAAAATTGGCGCCATTTGCCCTATCATTTGATTTGCTTTGTTGCATCTGTGTTGAATTTCATTAGTTATTCTTCCATTTGCTGAAAAATGCTCCCCAGGTATGTGAAATCTTTACTTGATTTAGTAGATGATTATCGATGGAGATGTTGGTAGTGTTTTCCTCTCTGGCGAATGTCATTACTTCTGTTTTGTCGATGTTAATTCTCATGTTGTATTCGTTACATGCTAACTGGAATCTTGTTTTCCCTGTTCTAATTGCTCAGTGTATGTGAGATCGAGTTCCTAGTCCTATCAGAGACGGATAATAAAACGTAGGTCCTGTGTTCAATCTCAGCACTAAAGAACCCTTGGCAGATCAAAATCGAGAAAAACAGGCTGGAAAGCCATCGAGGAAACTATGAGGTCATAGTTCATAAAAAAAAAATTAAAAATAAAAGTTCATACAAATATTTCTTCACCATCTTCAAAATTACATCGGAGAGCTTCGCCGGTGCTACGGAGTTCATGCACGGAAATTGAGATCTTCCTGTATAAGAAAGAGATCGAAACACACATGGTTACTCCCCGAAGTGCAATTATGATGGTCCCATCAATCAATCAATCAATCAATCAATTAATCAATCAATCTCATTGCTATATCCTTGCTGTCAATAATTCCTCCATTCTTAATTAAGCAACAAACAACAACCAATAAAACTTCACATTTAACAAAACAATGACAAGATAACAAACAGCACCAATAAAACTTCACATTTAACCAAACAATGTAGACAACAAACAACAACAAATAAAACTTCACATTTAACCAAACAATGACAAGACAACAAACAGCACCAATAAAACTTCACATTTAACCAAACAATGACAAGACAGCAAACAGCACCAATAAAACTTCACATTTAACAAAACAATGACAAGACAGCAAACAGCACCAATAAAACTTCACATTTAACAAAACAATGACAAGACAACAAACAGCACAATAAACTTCACATTTAACCAAACAATGACAAGACAACAAACAACAACAAATAAAACTTCACATTTAACAAAACAATAACAAGACAACAAACAACAACAAATAAAACTTCACATTTAACAAAACAATAACAATAACTATGAAAATAACATATACACACATATTTATATCGCACACTAATAAACAACGTATTTACCTTTTGCATTTTAACAGGTAAACTATTCCCTAAATTTTACCTTTCTGGCCTAACTTCTTCAAATATCGAAGGCCATGTAATAGTTATATTCAGGTAAATTGTTGACGAGAATTGTTATCAAAATATATTTATCACCTAACTTCATCATCATCATCAGGTTCCGTGCCGGCTGGGGTAAGTGATCATGGATCTCAACAAATCTCTGTCCCAGGTGTTTACTATCATCTCAGATGTTGGTGATCTTCCTTTCCATGAAGTCAAGCTATCCACAATTTTCTCTCTTTGTGTCTTCTTCTGTCTCGCCTCCCCTCGATTTTACCAGTTGTTACAATATGTTCTAAGCCTCCCTTCCTCATCACATATCCGAAAAAGGATGACTGCCTCTTTCTTATATTGATGACAAGTTTTTTCTGTGTCTTGACATCATTCAACACCTCAAAAAATTAATCACTTGTAGCAGTTCATGGGATTCTCATCATTCTTCTGTAAAACAACATCTTTGTGACCCTCAGAGATATTTTGATCTGTTCTTTATTTCATGACTCACATCCTATGTCAGTATTGGTTCTATGTAGAGACATGAGGTATATTTTCTCAGTATGATGCAAGTTTTCGAAATGCCGCTCTTTAAATATTTTTCTTTAAAATAACCTTTGATTATGATTTTGTTTTTAAACTGTACAAAATGTACAAATACTAGATCGTAGATATTAATATCGAAATCCCATAGACCAATATAGAAAAGCGTTGCGTAACATTTTTTAATTATTGAATGGTTCCTTCGTTCCTTCCTTTCGTTCGCTTGAAATATTGTCTATATATTCAATGTTGTCTCTTGTATGAACTTCACTGTCTTTTGTAGCTCACACAGAGGTCCGTGTAGTTTTCTGTCGAGTGTTGTTTCGTTAGGCCAGTGAGTTTGCCTCAGTGTATCATATTCGGGACAGTCTTGAAGTATGTGCTCTGCAGTCTGGTTTGCCTGTCCACATGTACACATGGCTGAATTGCCAATCTTGAATTTTGTATACATGTGGCTGCGGAGCCTATTGTGTCCTGTTCTAAGGCGCAGAATAACAACTTGTTCCAATCTCCTCATATTATAGTAATCGTCTTGTGTTGGTATTTGTGGCTTTCTCATTGATTTAATCATCCTTTTCTTTTGGTGGTAGGTAACTGGCACATCCGGCTGCTCTCCTGCAGCACCTTCCTTGCCAATCGGTCTGCTGTTTCATTTCCTGGTATTCCACAGTGAGAGGGTATCCACTGCAAGACAACCCTGCGATGCTTGGACAATTTAGACAGTAGGGTCTGTAGACCTGGCAATTTTCTGGATTGAAGTGCTTGGAGTGCTGATTTTGCATCAGTCAAAAATACAACAGGTTGAGGATCGGGTCTGGTATTCAACAGTTTTTCAGTTGCCACCTTGATTGCCTGAATTTCTGCATCATAGTTGTGACAGAATTTCCCCGTTGGTAATTTAATCGCATCTCTAGCGTTGTTTGGGTATTCTATGTACACTCCTGCTCCTCCATTCTTCACTGCATTTTCTGCTGACCCATCCGTGTATACCCGGACCCAGGTCATGTGGGTATTCTTCATCAAGTAAACTGAGAGTGACTGTCTTGCGTTGTATGCTGTTCTGCTCATCCTTGTCGAATATTCCTTTCACTTCTGTCTGGATACATACTTCTGGTTCAGTCTCTCTTTCAAGGGGTTTGCTCTGGCACAGACTTTAGGGAATGCCAACTTTTGGTAGGTCTGAGGTTTGCCTATTCAGTCTTTTGGCCTGGTGAATAAAGCTACTTCTTTTCAGCCGCCCTAATGCTAGATTTTGGAATCTGTTTTCCATTGGGTGGCTTGGCACACTCAGAAACTTTTCTGCCTGCATCATCACTTTTGTATCTCTGCGTTCTCTCAGTGCTTGTATTCCCCCCACTCCTTCCATCTCCACTATTGGTGTTGTTTTCATTGCTCCTGTGATGACACGAAGCGCCTGGTTTTGCACCTTATCCAGTTCTCCTAATGTGGTATTTGAATTGAATGGTTCAAATTGCATTTTGATTTTGCTGTTTATGCCGCCCCGTTACGGTGTCGCCTGTTGCGGTCTCCTCTCTGTATCATAGCACAGCACGGCCCTAGTTCCATATAGCTTTGTATAACTCTCATTCTGAACTAGTTAACATGTATAACTTCTTCAAATACTGAACATGGCTACGTAATAGTAATGTTTAGGTTAACTGTTGACTACGACTGTCACAAGTTCCCCAATTTAACTTAAGTTTTGTTAATTTATGTCTCATACCTGATACTCATCTCCAGGTGAAAACGTTCTACCTGTAGGGCAGAGGACTGGTGAGGTGGACGGGAGGAGGGGTAGGGGAGGAAATTAATACTTTACCTTTAATGACATCAGTATTGTTATTTTAACAAGTTGATGAACTTCAATATCAAGCATTTCCTACTTACTGCAGTTTTGTTGTGTGAAACTTACTGCAGCTTTTGTTGTGGGAAACCATAAAAAAAAGAATAAATTTGAATGAGGAAAATTAGAACAAAAGTTCTTTTGAATTTGTTAAAGCAATTTTGAAAATGATGTTTTAGTTTCGTATTCTGCATCATTGTTGTGTTTATATAAGCGCTCTATTCTTATATAGAATGTGTTGTTTTAAGTTCAGTTAATTTCTTGAATGTCAAGCAGTACCATAGTTAGCTTGTGTGTTTGGTTGTTTTAATACAGTTTCTATTCTTTGAATTTAAAATATACGTTTTTGAAATTTGTGCAGTTTTAGAATATGTCTACAATTTGGAAGTCGTGCGGAAACTGAAAATTAATTGTTCTGTGAGAGTTTATGTTTTGATAAGCATTCCTATTGTGGGTGATTTCTTATCTAAATGTTACTAAGTATGCAATGTGGAATATTTATTGTACCAGAAATTCGTTGTCGAGATGCTGTGTTATATAATCTGTTCGCTCGTGTAGTGCCAGGGCCCACAAGGGAAGCAAAGAATAGTACCACTGTGACCTATAAGTCATGTTGTAGGAGGCGACTGATGTAGGGGTCTAGGGAAGCTACCCTAGTAAATAAAAAAGCGTCGCAGAAAACGGATGTGCTGTCCTATTTGTAGGCGCATAACTGGCCAACGTATAATCGCTCTTAGGCTCAGATCACATACAAATCACACAGAGTGGTTTAACAAGTGGAAGATATGGAGCGTTTGAAGAAGAAGAAGAAGATACAATCTGTTATGGTGGTGATATCATTTGAGGTAATATTTGCATGTTGGTTTCGTTCTTATTAAACAATTTATCCAGTATTTGATTCGAGAACGTGAGTATACTGCACCCCACGTTTAGCCACAACGGCGTGTAAGATATACACATCTTAATTACAAATCCGAAAGTTTACACATAATATCCAACAGGACATAAAGCATACAGAGGGGTAATTGTTATATTTTAGTAACAAAAACAATCAACTTTAAATATCACATCTGGTGTTGTACTTACTCCAGTACAGGGCCGTGCGGTAGATTTCTCAGTAAGATGCAAGTTTTCGAAATGCCACCCCTTAAATAATATTTCTTAAAAAAGCCGCTTTCTGGTAACGTAATAATTGCCGCCTCAGCTTTTAGGAGCGTTCGAGTGGTATATTAGAAACAAAAATAATAGCTTCATGCTGTCAGATCAAAAGTCTTTCGGCGAGCGTTGCTGGTCAACAATGCACCTGTACCAGAAACAGAACACAAAGAGTACCGAATGCACTTAGGCAGAAGCGTGATATCGATCATAAATCGTATACATTAATATCGGAATAACGTAGAAATATAGAAAATCATAGAGTCAAGATTTTTAATTATTGAATGATTCAAATTGTATTAATATTTAGCTGCTGATACCGCCCCCTTACGGTATCGTAATAATGCGACCTCCTCTCTGTATCATAGCACTTCTCGGCCCTGCTAAAGTAGAGACTAAAAGACAGATTATAAATGCAATCTTCATATCAACACTATGCTACCAGAGCCAAACATGGGCACTGACAAAAGAACAAGAAAGGAAAATTACCACATGCGAAATGAGATGCGTGAGAAAAGCAGTAAATAAAACAAGAAGAGACCATATAAGAAATGAGGAAATTAGAAGAACAGTCGAACAACACCTGCTATTAGATTTATTGAAAAACAGAGACTCAAAAGGTTTGGCCACTTGGTCAGAATGAACCCGAATACACCAGTTGCAAGAGCATACAACCTGAAAATGGAATCATCAAGAGAAAGGGGCAGACCACGAAAAAGATGGATTAATAGAGTTACAGACATCTTAAAACTCCACAATACTACAGCATATCAATCGACGGAGCGTGCACTATCTAGGAAACCGATCATCAGTTAAACCTGCTACGCCTAGCGGCAAAATAGCAGAGAAGGACACAAGAAAGAAAGAAAGTGTTGTATTGTAGCATGGTTTTAAATCTGATTAGTCATTGGGAGGCTGGCAAGGTCTAGTTATGCCACATTGGAATTCACTCCAACAGGAGTGAGAACAGTAAGAATCTCAACAATGGAAATTGTTATTTTTGTTGTTACATTTAGTTTAGTTTAGTCGTCGGATCTTCATCATCACTGCCCATCGAACCAATTAGTCCATAAGTGCTCCAATCTCCTCTTCAGTATGTCTCAGTGTGTGGCTGAACATCGACCAATAGTCCATAAGTTCTCAATCTCCTTCAGTATTTCTCAGTGTGGCGGCTGACGACACCGGTTCTTTGTTGGTTTACTATTCTTCTTTGGCTACCAGTTTAGTGTTCTTGTCTAGCTACACCACACTTGACTTGGAATTCTTGCAGTATGGTTAGTGTTGTAGATTCACCACTATTACATTAATTATGTACACATCCTCTCACCATTAGGGAATTTATAATATAAGCCTGGTCCCTTGCTAGCCCGTTTTTTTTACAGAAACCATACCTGCAAGGCTATCGGCGTGATCACACCTGCATACCCTGGCACAAAAATAAAACTGATCTTTGTCAGCTTAGACCTCCCCAGCGACTCCATCCAATGTCTCCTAGCCCATCCTGTTTCAATCTTCCTGAGCATACTCATTGAGTCACTGAGAAAACATGCATGGATAAAAGTCTGTGATTCCAGCCAAACCATCGTCTTAAGCGTTTTATTCCGTCATTTTATTTACGTCTAGACTAATTTATATTGTAATGTAAACTGAAATAGCCTGTGTACTATCTTTGAGTAATCTTAACAAATACCATGAGCCTATATATCGGCTTAGAAAGGTGAAATGGTTAAATTCAATATAGATGGGACCTATACGTATGCGAATAATTTGTTATTGGATAGTCATCAAGATACATTTAATATCGCACATACGGTCTCCGTCTAAATTTATTTATCTATGGTCTGGTCGGGGTTTGTCTTGAAGGCTTGGACACATCCTTAATGGAACAGTTAAATCTCACATTTTTTATTTTTAAAGAACCCTCCAAAAACCCCAGAAAACGAGACACGTTTAAAAATAATCTCTTGATTCCTTCACCAGCAAATAAAGATCAGAAGACGCGATCAATAACGTGAAATTCTACAAGCAACTGTCCTGGTCAAAGAATGTAGAGAATTACATCACAGTCCTTGCTTGGAATCCAAGATTGTTCTATTTTAGATCTCCACGTTTGATGTTGACAAACTGTAACAGAGAAGTAAATGTATGACAGTTGTCAGCAGTAACTAACTTGGACAGAAACAAGTTGAGAAAACGAGCCAAATTCAGATTTTATATTGTTTACCAAAATGACAATAGGGATTTGTTAGTTCAGTTATGGAACCTAATAATGATGAAACGTTCCAACCAGGCATGTAAGTATTTCATGAAATTTAGAGTTAATCTTTTACACTATCATTATTTGTACATTTCGACACATTTATATTGCAATGTTTACTCAAATCTTATCTTATCTTATTTTAACCACATTTGCAGTGAAGAGTCGTGGGAAGATTTAGTTTTTCTATCTTGTGCCAGGTGTGTTGCGCTTGCCGTTGTCAGTGCATGCTTTCGCAGGGACTCTGAGATGTTATCTATCCATCGTGTTCTTGGCCTGCCTCGTACTCTGCGCTCTGAGTGTAGATTATTGTAGGCACGTGATGGTAGTAAATGTGGTTCCATTCTCGTTAGATGGCCGAACCACTTGATTCTTTCCTACTCGATGTACTGTATGCATGGTATAGTACCAACGATGCTTCTGATATTCTCGTTTCTCACTCTATCTCGCCTTGTAACGTTGACAGCTTTTCGTAGACATCTCATTTCACATGTTGTAATCTTTCTTTCTTGTGTCTTAGTCAGGGACCATGTTTGGCACTGATAGCAGAGAGTTGGAATAAATATGCAGTTTATCAGTTGTCTTTTGACTGCCGTGTTAATGCTTGGATGTTTTAATAGTAGTGACAGTTGGTATGTCACTGCGTTTGCCTTCTGACATCTAGTCTCAATTTACTCAGACACAGTATACTTGAGTTGTCCATTATCTTAAAAAGTGTTGTGATCCAGTTTAAACTTACAAATAATATTCACGACATTTAGTGCCCGTGTGCTGCCGGAGCTCACACGGGGAGCAGAGAATAGTAACACTACGACCTACATGGCGACTGCGGTAGGGACTCAGGGAGGCTACCCTAGTAAATAAAAAGTGTAGCAGAAATCGGATGTGCTTGCATACTTGTAGGTGCATATCTGGCATAACGTACAATCGCTCTTAGGCTTAGATCACATACAGATCACACTGAGTCGTTTAACAAGTGGTCGATACGGAGCGTTCGAAGAAGAAGATGCTCTTAGGCTCAGATCACGCTCAAATCACAAAGTGCAGTTTAACAATGGTTGATATGGAACATTCGAAGAAGATGGAATGTACAAAGAAGAAGAAAAAAGACGACGTCATTGAGTATCTAACAAATGCATTGGCTCCATAATTAGTAACAATGGAGACTTAACATTAAGACAATCGTTGTTGTGTTTAGCGTGGGGCTGGCTTACCCCATCATGTCCAACCTTAACTACAAAATTCAATAACCATAATCGCTGATGAAAAAGAGTTAGAAGACGGAATTGATGCATTTGAGATGTGGATATATAGAAGAATAGGCAGAGGTCTATGCAACAAAGGGATATATGCCCCAACAAAAAGGTCTATGCCAACAAGAGGTCTATGCCCCAACAAAGAGGGTATATGCCCCAACAAAGAGGGTCTATGCCCCAGCAAAGAGGGCCTATGCCCCAACAAAGAGGGTCTATGCCCCAACAAAGAGGGTCTATGCCCCAACAAAGAGGGTCTATGCCCCAGCAAAGAGGGTCTATGCCCCAACAAAGAGGGTCTATGCCCAACAAAGAGGTCGATGCCAACAAGGTCTATGCCCCAACAAAGAGGGTATATGCCCCAACAAAGAGGGTCTATGCCCCAACAAAGGTTTAATATGCACGTGAAAGTGATAAAGAGATAGAGAGAGTACATAAGCATTAACAAATATTATCCACGGCAATTAACTAATTCCGTGCTAACTGCCACAGTGTGCACCAATATTGTTTCAGAAAAAACCCAAATGCTGAACACTGCGACAAGCAATGCTTGATAAAAAAGTAGTGCTACGTTTATATAAATACATTTTATCCAATTTCAGCTTATTATTTACAGCAAATTGATTTATTTGTACACGTTAGTTTTATAGAAAATTTGATTACAAATTTTAATATTGTATTAAATGTATATATTTTTAAGCTGAAAATGTGAAGTACAATTTAATTCAGCAACATCGTGTTTTTCAATTAGTGAATGTGTCTAAAATGTGTCTAAAGCCAAAAGATTGACTTCATTGCACCGGGTTTGATCCCATATGACTCGGTCCCTCTCCACAGAAATGGCATGCCATCTACTGAGAGTATTGCACAAAGCACGAACTCAGTAGCTCCGGCAACAATCTTAGGGTCTCTGAAAAAATACACTCGTTAACAGAACGTCGCGGTCCGGATCTGAACTTTCGGAACTCGAGCCGACGGTTTAACCACTTAACCACAGAGAGCCACCTTCCCCATAGTGAATGCGTTAATATGGTAAGTTGGTCAGTCATACAAACGAATTTGTAACACAATTAACAAACATATGTTAAATTCTAAAGACATACATTTTTCATGTGGCTTCACATCGATGCGAATCATTAATTTCAAGATAAACAGTAAACAAGAAAACATAAACTTGTAAAATGATTTGATGTAGAACTATTCTCGAACACCCTAGATAATAAAGATGGAAAAAATAATCATCTTCTGCAGCGGTTCTTAAACTTTACATTACTGCGGACTCCCTGTTAAATACATTTTGTTCTGCCCCGGGGGGAAGTTTCTTTATCTGAAAATGAACAGGAATAAATTATATGTGTGTTACAATAGTAAACAATGTCTTCAATTTAATATTTTAATAAACAGCCTAGCAAGAAGTTTCCTTTTGTCTTGAACAAGACGCGCCATCATTAGTATCATCAGTACATTTGCGTTTCAATTTCAGCCAGCGATCCATCCTGAATCTCAGCCATAATGTATTGCTAGCAAAATCCAATGCACGCTGGGAGTCTCTGTGGCTAAGTGGTTAAAACTTTTGTCTTGTGAGTCGAAGGTCGTGGGTTGGAATCCAGACCGTGCCGTTTGGTTCACGAGTGCAGTTTTTCCAGAGATCCCTAGGATTGTTGCCGGAGCTACGGAGTTCGTGCTTTATGCAATACTCTCGGCATGTGACCTGCCATTTCTATGGAGAGGGACCGAGCTATATGGTATAAAACTCAGTGCAATTAAGTCAATACTTCGGCTTAAAAACCCTTAAAACATTAACTTTAATTTAATTCTTCTAGCGATGGAGTTATTATTACACCACAACTACAGTGATGCTGACTCCAATTTCTCAGACTTCAGGAAACGTCAAATGATATGTAATTATGTCATGTCAGACATTTAGACTCCGGTATGGTCCAGATCTTTTTATTTCGCAGCAAAACTAGTTAACCATTTGTTTTTATACGTTTATAAAATGTATTGTTCTGTTTGAAATATCAAAGATCATAATATTTCTGAAAGCGTTTGTGGACCCCCTGTGAGTACATTGCGGACTCCGGGTTTCGCGGACCCCAGTTTGTGAAACGCTGGTCTTCTGTATTCTCTGCAACCTGGTTTGTACAGGATCTACCTTTTGTGAAACAATCCTGTTATTATCTCGACTGTTTATCACCCTCTTTTAGTCTCGCCAATATCATCTTGTTTGTACCCAAATAACATTCTTAACAGTGGCCTCTGTGGCATGCAGGTTAGGTACTTATCTCTCGTGTCAAAGGTACCAGGTTTGTTCCTCATGTAACCATCTGGATATTTGTCCAGAGATCCATGATCTTAGTGTAGGTGAGATCCAGTTCCTAGTCTATATCCGAGACGGATGATCCATGATCTCAGTGTAGGTGAGATCCAGTTCCAGTCTATATCCGAGACTGATGATAAATCATAGGTCCAGTTTTCAATTTGAGCACATAAAAGAACCCTTGGCAGTTCAAATTTTGGCAGTTCAAACCCGAGAAGAGCAGACAGGAAAGTCATTGCACGAACAAAATTCATTAGAAAAGATTAAAAATAAAAGTTCCTACAAAAATATCTTCACCATCTTCAAAATTATATCGAGGACCGTCGCCGGTGCTACATAGCTCTGCACTACAGTTAAGATCTTCCTTTGTAAGAAAGAGATCGGAGCACACATGGCTACTCACCGAAGTGCAATGATGATGGTTCTATCCATCAATCAATCAATTAAAACCTATTAATTAATAATAATAATTCCTCTCGTACCGTTGTACGTTACATAGGGCCTGCAAGTAATTTCTCCATACCGCTCTATCCTGGGCAACTCGCTCAATCTCCTCCATGGAACTGAGACCGATATTTCCTGCCTCTCTCAGCAAAGTTCGCTTCAGGCTCTCCTTAGGTCGACCTCTCTTTCTTGAATCCTTTGCATCCCACTTCAATGCTTGCTTTGATATTCGTTGATCATTTCTCATCAAGGTGTGTCCAACATATCTCCATCTTCTCTTTCTTATAACAGTTGTCACTAGTGGTTGACCAGACATGTCTCTGATTTCATCACCTATAATAATGGTGAAAATATTGTCCACCTGTAAATGGTAAATT